>JAQMYF010000005.1:25841356-25929655 GCA_030014195.1 Neosilurus mollespiculum | reverse complement strand
CCTCTTGAAGCTCATCAAAAGAATGCAGAGTGTGTGCAAAGCAGTAATCAGAGCAAAAGGTGGCTACTTTGAAGAAATTAGAATATAAGGCGTATTTTCAGTTGTTTTACATTTTTTTGTCAAGTATATAATTCCACATGTGTTAATTCATAGCTTTGATGCCTTCAGTGTGAATCTACAATGTCAATAGTCATGAAAAGAAAAGAAACTTATTGAATAAGAAGGTGTGTCCAAACTTTTGGTCTGTACTGTACATATTTTTCTTTACTCTTAACATGAATTAGCATTTGTGTGCTTCAACACAAAGTGCAGTAACTTATTCAAGCGAGCTTATTCGAGCATGCTTTGATATGTTGGTAGTTCAGGCTATGTTTGGGGCCTTTGATGAGATTTTTTTTTTTTTTTTTTTTTTTTTTTTTTGAGTTTTCCAGAATGCTGTGAATTTAAATAATTCTAACTATTCATTCCCTTTGAAGTCTGTGAATTTTGTAATTGTGTACAGCAGCTGTTTTGAAAGCCAAATGCATATTTAAAATATTTCTCCCCTCCTTTGTTTGTAATCTAATTTAATGATATATACAGATTTTGACATCTGTACAAAAACACCCCCCCCCCCACACACACACAGAAAACAATTTCAGCTTTCTAATATTTAGTGATGCTCTTCATGCCACCACTCTGCGAGTCTAACTGTGATGCATTCTGAAAAGTCAAAATTACAAGTTTTATAGTAATAAAATCTTAGTTATTTTACACAATGGATGCTTAAGGCTCTGCGCAACAAATTAAAAATTATTTAAAGTTTAAATGAACTGAAAGGACCATTGGATGGGATGCATTAAATCGAAACTGAGACCAATAAAGACATAAATACAAAAGCACATTTTTACCAATATCTGCTGGTATGTTTTATATAATTATATAACTGAATTCATTTGAGTTGCCAGTTCGAGCCCAGTATTATCTTTTTGGTTTAACTGGCTGCTTCTGACCTTTACTTCCACCCTTTAACATACTTTGAATTCCGAATGTAATTAAAGATTTTCTAAGATTTTTCTGTCAGAATTTATCAAAAGCAAAATACCTTCTTGACAATTTTCGATTGTTAAACATCAAGCTTTCCCCTCTAGCTTCTGCATGGGGAATTTTAATTTAGTGAAACACTGCCTCATGTTATGTCCAGTTATTCAATTATATACTAAGGTTTACTTTTTCGATAGTATGTGACATGCATGATTATAACATTGTGCACGATGTTTGTCTCTTTTTGTAGCTAGTTGTTTGGAGTCCTAGTTAAAAATAGTGTTTTAAAAAATAGCTTGAGGCACTTGTTACATATTTATGTGTGTATGTGGGTTTTCATCTTCCCTTGGAGCTCGGTGTTTTGAGAAATGTACGAGCATGAACACAGGCCTTGACAAATAAAAGGGGAGGACACCCACTGCTAGGGATTAGGAAGTGACACAGCTGTGTAAGAGAGACGGATCACTTAAGGTGCTCAAGTAATTTGATTTTTCCAGACTCCTACTGCACCTGTCATTGACTCCAAGTCTTAATGGTGACGAATAGTATTTAGTGGTCTTCTCCACAAGGCAAGAAGCTGTAAGAACTTCATTGTCTGCCGTCAACAGCTTCACTGTGTCACATCTAAAAACAGTCAGAAGTGATATTTGTTGTTGTGGGGCTTTTAGATTTTTTTTCTGTTTGAGGTTAGACAAACTGCAGAGCTAACCTGCTCCAATTTTAACGAACCACCTGTGGACCATCAGTGGTTGGTTTAAAAAAAAAAAAAAAAAAAGAAAATATTACCATGCTATCCAAAATTATTGGCACCTTGTATATAAATAAATAGAAACGTATTTACAGTGCTGTGCAGACGTCTCAGCCGGAATCTGGATCACGGCTGTGGGATTTGTGTTCATTTAGCGATAAGAGCTTTAGTGTGGTCAGACACTGATGTCGGTGTTCAGTGGGGTAGGAGTTGGAATACTGGAGTTCTTCCACTGTAATCTTGCCAGATTCACGGAACTCACTTTATGTTAAAACAGGTTTTCAGTGACAAAAATACACAAAACCATACTTCGTAGTTAATTCATCAGTCATCAAAAGCCAGTTTGATAATTTCTTGTTTTTAACTGTGGAAAATAGGCTTTGTCTAAATTCTGAATAACCTATGTTTATTATTTGGCTAACAACAGTACATGCAATGTATTTGGCTGTTGAGTGGTCTAGAATTTGCCAGTATGGACTGGTCAATACCTTTTTCCTCGTCCCTTCAGTATTCAGCCCAAACACGACCTTTAAATAAGTTCAGTCTCTTGTTTCTTTTTTCCTCCTTGCACCTTATAAGAAAAAAAACTATCACATTAGACTCGATGTTGGTGAATAACAAGGGCGACGACAAGCATTTAGAAGCGTCAGCGTTAGTTCGGTCAGTACAGGGAAATTCCAGACCTTAAACTCCTCACTGTTTCTCAGTCAATACATCAATGCCTTGGTCACCTGTTTCCTGTACTGACCTCACACTCGCTTAATAATTATTATGTAAACCATGTTCTTTATCCTCTGGAAATAAATTAACTTAATAGCCTTTGACTTCACTGATGTGCAAAATACTACTGAAAGTTCTGTTTGATGGAACAGTGTTAGCAGTTGAACATATTTTTAATGAATTACACTTGATGTTGGCTCTGAAGAATAATATTGATATGTAGAAATCGGATTTTTTTTGATCACAAATAAAACAGCACTCTTTATGACAATTTCCTGAAAATGATGCCAGTAATGGTGGTGGCTGCTTTCATCCATTTCCGTTGAACTCTGGTGCATTTTCTTTCTTGTTGTGGTTTGCAAAACAAGTTCGCTTGGGTACAGGAGCGGACTCGTTGGTTCAAGAGCCGTTGAGAGTGGTGGTCCGGTTCCGAATTAACTCTAGCAGGCTTTGATTGCAGCAAGAAAGCCATCGGATCAATTCCAACATGACGGATGTGATGCAGGCTGCATTTTTATAGACGTGAGCTGCTGAACTGTGCCTGTAGAATGTGAATATCTGGATTGGCAAATTAAAAAAAGCTGGATTTATTAAATAAAATGTTTTAAATGTGGGAGATATATATATATATATATGTGTGTTAAATAATTTTCTAATCATACCATATATAGTACAGGTCTGCATTCTCCATGCTTGGGTAATTCTTATAATCTTGCAACCCTGCACTTGGCAATGGTTTGTTTACCTTTTTCCTTCCTCGCAAATCTGATAAATGAAAGCGCCATGAAAAATGAAAGGGGAAAGGAGTTTATGAGTGTGTTTATATACATCCTCCTATAGCCAACATTTTTTTTTGTTTGTTTTTAGGTCAATTAAATTATACGAAACAGTGAAACTATGAAAAGCAAAAGTATCGATTCTGATTTGAATTGATAAGCATGAAAGCAGCTTTGGAGACAATGTTTTTATTAAAAGTATATGAATGGTCAGATATTATACCCATTTTCAGACCTTTACTTTTTATTTCGGACACCACTTGGGCACCAAAGTACGATTCCTAATCCAAAAAAGCTCTGATTGGTTGCCTTTTGACAACTGCAAGTTCCATGCTCCGTTAACTGATAGGCAGACAAGGATGGGCTGAAATACTGCAGTGCATGAGGGGGCACCAGTGGAAATCCAGTTGTTCAGAAGGCCCAGCATGCTGTGAGGCCAAAAAAATTAATTATTAAAATAAATCGGTGAAAACCTTATGTTTGCAACCAGGTCAAACAGCACAGAGGGTTGCATGCTCTAACATGCTCTAACCTCGTTATTTCAGCTGTTCAACACTGTCGCAAAATTAAAAGTGAAAAAAGCACGATATCTCCCCTTTAAATAAAAAAAATTATGTTGAGTAAAACACTGAAATTCTATTAACTATTTCGTCCACCATGTTGACAGGAAAAATACCATATTGTTGAGTTAAAACTTTTCAGGAAGCAAGAATCAAGAATTAACACATTATATCTTCATGAACTGGTTTATGATCGGCTACAAATGTCAGTTAACCTGAGAGGATATACAAGCCACTCTCCATTACAAATGTCCCCTATCTCTTGCCCCAGTCTGGGTATGAATCTCAACCACTCGACACTCTGCTTTCCATCTGCTTTCTGAACTTAGGAGCTTGGGTGGCACCGTGTCCCTTAGACAAGGGGAAATTAGTCACCCCTTATCTTCCTTGAGCAGCCGTACTCGCCCTACAATCTTATTTCTGCAGCTGCGTGTTTTAAAGATGGGGCGTGTGGTGCAAGTCTCTCCATTGTGAGGATATGCTCATATTTCTAGGTGGGGACGAATAAAACTTCTGAAGAGTAATGGAATAAAATGGGAAGGCGTTGTCCTGGATGGGGAAATGCGTGGACATAATACACTCAGTCCCAAATAACCTTCAAACAACATTGACAGGCTCATACACAATGCAGGCGTTTTGCTTAGGATGTGTTTCACTCATGTTCTTATGAAAGGAAAAAAGTTCAAATGTACAGAGCCCATAAGGAGAACTGCATTCTTTTATTGTGTTGTTAATTTTTAAATAAATGAACTGCAGTGAACTGGCAGAATCTAAAAAATAAAGAAAACTTTAGTTTGACGCTAATACTGGATGCACCGCATGGCAAAGAACTGCTTCTAGCAGCAAGTTTACTTAAACCACACAAGAACATTATGATCACAAACCTAATCTGCTTTGCTTCATTGTAGCTATATGTTCATCGTACGAACCGCTTAATCCTAATTAGGGTCTCGGGGAGGCTGGTGCCAGGTACACCCTGGACAGCTTGCATTGGTTCTTTTGCATGCCTCTCACCACAGATAGTGAGAGACATGGCTGGCCTTTGGTAACCTAGTTATCTGCGCTGGGGGGACAGCAGTGACAACCAAGTGAAAGTCAGGCTTGAACCCCCGACCTTCGGATCAGTAAGCCAGCACCCTACCACCAGGCCACACAAGCTCGAGTACAACTACAACCACTTCTTTCTGCTAGATCCTTCACTGTGGTAGGTTGTAAGTCATCAGTCTCAAATTAGTGCCATAATTAAATTGAGACCCATTTCCAATCAAAGATTTTTCTACCATCTGCCTAAAATGCAGATTTAACATATCTCATGTAGCCAAAATGACTTCATGGTAGACCATGGTAGATGATTTTCAGGTTTCTGGGATTTAACCAGCATTATACTGTGAGTGTTCCGATCACTTCCATAGGAATATGTATGACCCGGGTGTACTACCTTGCTTTTCGGGAGGACGGGGATTCCGTTCAAGGAAATTTTGTTTGTGCTGAAATTAGCTGTGGGTCAAGTGCTGGATTTGTTCAACCATTGCACCCCTGAATGCATCAGTGAGGCATACATTGTTTACTGGATGTTAGCGTAGATTTCCGTGGAGGTAAAAATGAACGTGGGACGGCGACTTCTTCGTATGCTTCACAGTTATTGCATGACAGCTTTGACATGAGCAAAGCAGATGCTCGTATTTTTCAAGTGAATATTTTGCAAGTGAATATTTCCTTCCCAAATGTTGTATTAGCCCGCCTTCAAAAGCCATCTGAATGGGACCTATGCTTAAGGGGTAACCGTGGCATTTTTCTGTAGGTTTATTCTATCCACCACACCATTGTGCTGTTTGAACAAGAAGGAATACCCACATGAGTTGTTGAGACATGGTTAACTTTCTTTCAGAACAAGTAAGATGTATCCCCATTTAATAAACTCATTGCACCTTGGGATATTTCTTCAGTGTTCACTACTTCCAACACTCACCTGACTGATACAAAAGTAAAACCTCATGATTTAATCTTTTTCGCGCTCAGAATCAAGCAATATTCACTTTTTAAACCTTTTACTTCTATCCAAAATGTTGATCCCCTGCCAAAATGGGCTCCCTCCCTCCCCCTCTTGAACATCCACTCTTCTGTTGTAACCCCAGCCTCATGTCTGTGTTTGAATTGGAGTTGCTGACAGCGGCAGTACAGTCCAGCTGGCTCAGCAAGCAAAGATCAACCTGAGCCTGGGGTCTTTGAGTTCCTAATATTCTGCTCTAAAATGTGATGTCACACCTCATCAATAAGGCACCACTACATGATTGTCTGGATGCTTTATGTACAGTATATTGATATTACTTTTAAAGTCATTTTAAAGATTTGTGAACCAATTCCGGCGGCACGGTGGCGTAGTGGTTAGTACGTCCGCCTCACAGCAAGAAGGCCTGGGTTCGATTCCCAGCTCGGGCGTTTCTGTGTGGAGTTTGCATGTTCTCCTCGTGCTTGCGTCGGTTTCCACCGGATACTCCGGTTTCCTCCCACAGTCCAAAAACATGCACAGTAGGCTAATTGGTTGTTCCAAATCACCCCTAGGTGTGAGTGTGAGTGTGAATGGTTGTGTGTGTTGCCCTGCAATAGCCTGGCGGTGAACCCCGTCTTCGCCCGGAGTCGGCTGAGATGGGCACCAGCCTCCCCGCGACCCTAATTAGGATTAAGCGGCTTAGAAAATGAATGAATGTAATGAATGAATTCTTTTTCCCTAGCTTGGTCACCTGCCAATTTCCACCCACTAGACAGCAAGAGTGAAGGCCAATATATGAATTCACCCAATCACTTTTTTTCCTACTGCTGCTCACGCTTGGTTACATATTTGGAGGAATACATGAACTCACCACATATGTGAACTCACAGATGCCCATGATTAGCTAGTGTTGCTATGATTGAACGAGAAGGGAAAATAGGCCATCTGTCCCACCCAGAGATCATGGCCAATGTTATTCTTTCTAGCTCCTAGCCCAGCCTGGCTCCCACAGACAGGATGTATGCCTGTGAGTCTTGGTAAACTTCCTCACACGATATTTTACCAAACAGTCCCCAATAACAGACAAAAAGTATCTCTCAAATCAACTTTGAAGAACGTAACATAGGCCAGCAACACATATTTATTTTAGTTTATGTACTATTGTAATGTATGTTATTGGGTATTTTTTCTGAAATATTTAGCATTGTGTGGACCAAGGCTGGCTAACACTCAAGCAAGGTGCACACCTGCTTAGAGCCTCTGTAGCCACCAGAGGGCCCCCAAGAACGTTTACAATGTTCCACAAGAGAGCTTGAACTTTTGGTGTGTGTGTGATATATTGTATGTATTAACCTGTTCAGGGGGTACCCCACCTCTTGCCCAACATCAGCTAGTATTGGCTGTACCCTTGTAATCCTGAAGGATGAGGGGTGCGGAGCCCCCATAAAACAAGTTCTGCTCAGGTACAACCTACCAATACAAGTCATTTCCACACTACTTTTTTTTTGTCATTACAACAAAATATTGAACAAAACTGCAGCTTGTCATCTTACCAAGAAACTGTAAAGACTTCCCTTCACTTCTTCTATATACGTCCTTACAAAAAGCTTCAGTACATCTCTGATTATTACCTGCCCCGCATCCACATGTTACTATTGACTAATCACCAGGAGGTAGGAGGAGGTAGGCGGGTAGTGTAGACACTTGCTAGGAGAGTGCTCCACCCCATCCACACTGCACACTGAAAGCATAAAACAGGCTTAAATTGATTAAGCAGCAACTTTGAAAGTCGACTGTCCTGATTCATGAGCAGTCAAACTAACGAGGCAAAGCAGATTAGATTTTCATCCACAAAGTAGACAGTTTAAATGAGGAGGGTTTTTACCCCTCAGGCTGGTTATGGCTGGAGTAGTATTGTCGTTGACTTGGCGGCCGGGCGGGAGGCGTGACAATAAGTTTGTCCGGCCCATTGCTCGGCTTCACATGCCAGCTTTCTGAACTTTTGCACAGGCACTCCCTATAACCGAAACCTGTGCGTCCGGTAGCTAATTTCCATATGTGACCTTTGACCTTGGCACAGTGACCTTGAACATATAAAGTTTTTCAGGGCCACTGCTCGGCTCATATGCATGATAGCTTTCTGAAATTTTGCATAGGCACTCCCTATGACAGAAACCTGTGCATAGGGTGGCTAATAAAATGTTGATTGTCCGAAACTGTTCGTATGGGCGATGGCTTTCGTCCTCCGTGCGCTTGAGGCGTCCTGGCTGAGGGGTTACGACGTTCTATAGAACGGCTATTTTTTTACTGTGGTAGGTTGACTCAGCTTTGTTATGCAGTACCCAAATGTTTCATGCTGCAGGGAAGAAGTAAGGAAAGAAAGAAACCAAAGTCCAGGTTCACGCAGCAGACTATCTTCCTACCAGTAAAGATATAATGGCTCATGCCTCGTTAGCAGCAAGTGTAATTGCTAGTGTATAATATGTTGTCTTGTTAAGATATTATTTGTCTGTTTACAATAGGAGCAAAACACTTGTGGTTTTATTTGCCAAAAATTGATTTGCATTGGAAGGCATTTAAATTCAATGCGCTGTTGGCTTGACCTAGCGTTCTCCAAGTTTTGTTGGAAATTTGACTTCTTAATTCGATATCTTTGGAGACTCCAAAACAGCTGGCTCAAAGATGAGCATCTGCATGCAGTAAAAATAAGCATCAGGAATGGAGATTAAAGCAAATGAACTGCCTCTGACCTTTCTTTAGTTGGCACTGCGTGTGGGCAAATGACCACCTAGTTGTGACAGTGGTTGTGTGCAGGGATAAGAAGACACTACTGTCCAGAACGAACCAAATGATTGAAGCTACAATTGAGCACATCTTTCCACATTCATTTTATCTGCTAGCTTATTCCACAAATCGTGGACGGAAAAAGGTCCTTACAGTTCTCTCATAGGTAATCCTGCTAACCAGATTTCTGTAGTATCTTATATTTGGGTTTTTTTTTTTTGAGATGAAGAACACATCTTGACGTGCTAGGTAATTTGTAATCTGTGCACTTAGTGAACTATTTTGTCATAATTTATCACTGTTCAGTCTAGTCAAACAAGTTTTGGCAAACACATTGAAACATTTCGGACTAGCTACTGAATAAACACTAAATGGGTGAAAGTTTGTGGAAGCGTGACCATTTAACATCCCATTCCAGCTTAAGTCCTCATTTTGTGGTTATAATATGCCCCACATTCCTGGGAAGTCTTTCAGCGAAATTTTTGAGTGTGCCTGTGGGGATTTTAGCTCATCCATAAGAGCAATAATGAGGTACGGTATTGATGTCAGGAGAGGACTGCATTTCAGTTCATCCCAGTGGTGTTCAGTTGAGATAAGGTCAGGGCTCTGTGCCGGACACTTGGGTTCTTCCACCCCAGACTTGGCACACCATGTGTTTATAGATCTCACATTGTGTATAGAGGCATTGTCATGCTGGAACATGTTTGTGCTAGGCCCAGTGAGGGAAAATTATAATGCCCCAGCATACAAAGACATCCTAGACAATTGTGTGCTGCCAAGTCTGTGGCAATAGATGTGTGTCTGTGTGTGTATATATATATATATATATATATATTCACACACACCAAACTATTGTCTATCAAGCAATGAGTGCCAAAAAAATCATATGCATATAAAAATATTTCTTTAAATATTAACTTTAAATTAATCGCGATTTTCATTTCACACATTGTCCTAAACCAAAAATTCAAATGTAAAGATATTTATAGATAAAATCATTTTATCACCCAGCTCAATCTGCAACCACCTGTCACTATTCTCCAGGTAAAGGACTTATCACCAGGAGGTAGGAGGAGGTAGACACACTAGGGTGGAAATAGTTCTACCTGGAGTTTGCATGTCCTCCGTGTGCTTGTGTGGGTTTGTTTCATGCACTCCAGTTTCCTCCCACTGTCTAAAAAGATGCACATTAGGCTAATCAGCTGTTTCAGCTGCATCTAGGTGAGTGTGAATGGTCGTGTGTGTGTGTGTGTGTGTGTGTGTGTTAACCCTGCCATGAACCGGTGAGATGTTCATGTGTACCCTGCCTTTGCCCAGAGTCGGCTGAGATAGGCTCCAGCCTCCCCTCCACCTGAGTAAAGTAAGCATTTCGGCAAATGAATAGAGGAATGAATTAAGCCTAATTATAGGAGACACATTATATACAAATACAACACACTGAACATCTTTTTTGGTTGTAATTGTGTCATATATAAACAAAAGCACTTTTTGAACATGGAGGTCAGCATTTATGCCCCCCTTTTATATTTGTTTGTATTGAAATACTGACTAAAACACTAGTCTGGTTTACTTTCTGTTGTGGGCACACACATTTCAATCATGCGTATGTTGGGCCAGCTGTGCTCAGCAGAGCTAAAAGAGGTTGTCAGCACAAGACAATGAAATTATGACCCCTATTTCGTGAGGGCAGCAGTATTCATTGCCCAGTGGCCCTGAAACACATACCACCCCACACACACACACACACACACTTTTTGGTTATGAATAGGAATGCGCGATATGAATATTCTACCACATCTGCTGATGTCCACCTGATACCAGTGCTGCTTTTCCATTTCCATCACAAGGGACTTATCTAAGCTTAAAGCTTCATCACAGTTAAAAAAATTGCTGTGGGGGACAGACACACACACACACACACACACACACACGTTAGTATTGGCTGTGTTGTCGAGTTCTTGTTTCTGATTGATTAGACCTTATTAGATTTTCCATACCAACACAGCTCAGGCAGTACTTTATCGTTTCTACAACCTCGCAGGCCTGAGTATGGCAGTTACTTCCCAAGAATGGCAAAAAAAAAAATTCTATTTTATTTTTACCCTCCACTTTTGTGATTATAGTTTTATCTGCTAAAGGAAGGACTGTTTGTAACTATTACAATGTAAGTGTTTAAAGTAAATCTTTTGTTTTACAAACTAAACACACAGAGAATAGCTCAGAATCGCTCGCTACTCCCATTCATGTTTTATTCTTTATTTGACAGAGATCAGACAGACAACACAGTAGAGATAATCCAGTACCACAGTTGAAGAGGCAGGCAGATATCGTCCATATAAACACTGTGTCTGAGGCAACGCAGGTAATCAGCAACAGGGACTAACTGGTCATACGTGGAAAACACTATCAGGAAATACAAGCCTTGGTTGAGAGCAATACTTTGCACCGAGTTCAGCTTTCCAAAATTTTTATATGGGCAATGACATGGTTGTTTAAAGAAAATAGCCTAAATATGTTATCAAAGACATATTCATTCATGTAGGTGGAAATTTGGTTTACGAAGGATACTAGACATGATTTGGGCGCATACATTAAGTTTGCCCAACAAGTTACCAACAAGTCCATGTTTCAATCCATTTCCATTCATCCATTCTCCATAATGAACTCGAAAACTCTAGACTCCTTTTAATTTGCAATTTGAGAGGCTATTTACAAAAGTATACAAGTGGTTTGGACATTCATGGCTTATTTAGAAGACTTTTGGGCAGCTACATTTGGGTAAAACTCAAATAACAACTCAAATAACCATTCCTGCGCGCTCCTTGATGTGCATGCTGGGATCTGTAGTCCTCCGCGAACCCAGAAGTAGCCACTCATGCTGCAGGATGAGGAGCACCGTATGGTGCAAGAACTGAGGGGCAGACCACCATATAACATCCAAGTGCAATTATATTGATATGTAGAGTAGTTACACGTTGTAGTTATTGTTCTCTGGAATATATCATTCAGGGAAGGACCTGGTGACCTACCCTGTAAAAACATGGCAAGAAAAATTGATGATAATAGATTCACCTTGAGTCGGATTTGATTGAAGGGACAAAATGAATGAAAAACTGAAATGAGTGCTGGTTAAAATTCTCACTGCGCTTCTTAAAGCATTGGGGTTATTGAGAATATCACCTACGTTTGCGATATGTTTCTAGCATAGCATTACCTTTAGCAATTATGCATAAACAAATATACGGTGCAGATATAGAGACAAGTGATTCTAGATGTTTGACTTGACATTTAACATATGCAAGTTGTTGCTTTATTCTTTTTCAACACAGATTTCAACCTTTTCAGCATTCGACGGCCCATGATACAAGCAGGTAAACAAATTTGAGTGAAAGCACTAAAAAAAAAATCACAGATAATGCACATCCATAGTGCCAGAGAGCCACTCAACAGCAAAGCTACAGTAGTATCTGGGCATGGAGAGCACCCTTAAGTGCTCAGCAAGGAAATAAATGTCAACTCCTTTTTTCTTTTTCTTTTTTGGCACCACTTAACATAAAACCCCTTAAGTTACACTATCTGCATATGAGCAATTCCTCCTCTTAAAGCACCCTACAGAAGTGAAAGGCTTTTCATTCGGGGCTTTTATGAGCAGGCCTTGGGATGAGAGGACGTTTTCTGGGCTGTTATTATCCTCCCCTCTTTCTCATAGCACTGCAGTAATGGACCAACAGAAAAGACAGCGTCAGCGCTCGTGTAACTTTCAGCTCTATCCCACTCCTCTAATGCGTTCTCAGTTCTTCCTCCCAATTCTGTTCACGAGGATCAACTGGAGCGTGCAGTTTGCTGATCGTTAGAGTACCGTATCAGTGAAAAGATATCTCCAGTTGACCTGTTGTTTAACATGGAAGAAGCAATATTTTGTATCTGTTGTATTCGGGGCGCCGACACCTGCGCAGTGCAGAGCTGAAAACGATGTTTATGACTGGAAGCACAGATGTGCTGTGACAGCTTCCTGTCCAGAGGATGTGCGGTAATGAAACATATTGCACTCTGAAAATAAAGTTCTCAGTGACGGTATTAAATCCCGAGGCAGAAATCTGATGTAACATGACATTCTAGGATAATGGATGCTTGGCAGGAGCAGTCTACAATGAAAAACACGTACTGTTAAAAAAAAAAAGAATAATGCATGTTAAACATAGCAATTTCAGTAATTTTATTTAAAGGCAATACACTGAGAATAGACCAGACTTGGCCAATTTTCAGGGTGGCCGGCCGATCGTTCTCACATATTAACAATTCTGAGCCAGTCTCTGTAGTTCCAGTGCAGGTAATTACATCACAGTCACACACACGCATATAATGTCACAGTTGCATGCACACTTAAAGCCACGGGCTAAGATCTTTAGTGTTAGTGTTAGTGTAATGAGACCCTTAAAAGGCCATCAACCAGCTAGAAATTCCCAGTTTGAAGAAGTGAACAAGAAAATTGCAGAACTAGCGTGTTCCAGCAGCAACTGCAAAAAAAAAAAAAAAAAAAAAAAAAAAAAGCCTTTGGAGAGATGAGGAGACAGTGAGCAAACGGCTAAAACCAGTTGTAGGTGGTTCAGAGGAGGTTCAAATCCCAGACAAGTTACATAACCTACAGTTACCGTGTAATAATAATAATTACAGTAATAGTAAAAGGTTCCCGAGTGGTGACTATCAACCCGGAGATCGTAAGTTTGAATCAAGTTTGATGCCACAGCCATCCGTCCGAGTCCATGGGAGCTAACTGGCCGAACTTTGTCCGAGTGTGTTAGGCCACCTCCAGATTTACATGTGCAGCAGTTCGTTATGAGGCGGTTGGCAGCATCATATGTCATACGCCCCTCCCTGGTTAATGGTGGTCATGTGATAGGGAAGTAATACTTGTTGGGTGGGAATTGGATTCAGGGGAGAAAATGGGAACACAAATAGGTATGTACACAAATGTGTAGGGGGTTGTAGAAAATTTCTTAGATTTCTCCTTAAATTAATTTTACTATGTAAAGCTGCTTTGTGACAATGTCAATTGTAAAAAGTGCAATACAAATAAAACTGAATTGAATGGAATTAAATAAATAAATAAATGAATAAATAAATAAATAAATAAATAAATAATAGTATTGGTAATAATAATATAGGTAATATTTCTACTAATGGTGATACTACTACTAGTTTTAATAGTAATGAAAATATCTGTATTACTAATAATTATATTTTTTATTATTAGTATCATTATTATTACTGATAAAGTGCATTCATTTCTTTTTATTGTGAAAATAAAATTTCACATTTATGTTTTTGTATAAGCTGTCTATTATAGCTGTACAAAAGAAAATGGTAATCGGCAAAAATCTGCATTGGCGGGTCACACATACAGAAAACACGGCAATCGAAATCAGCCAGGAAAATTGCAGTCAAAACATCTCTATAGATACTCATACTCTCAAGATTAGAAGCGGTGGTATTTTGAATAAAACAATAAAAGCTATAACCGGCTGCCTCCGATCAGTAATCGTCTCACCGGCGTGCACTCCATGTGTACAGCAGCTGTCTGAAACTTCTTGATATAAACCACCTTGTCAGTTTATTCACTTTCAAATTGACGTTATGGAACAGCGAATGGATTCAACGGAAACCATTTCCCCCGGTAATTTACAGAGACATCAGTCTCAAAGTGATATTAAGCCGTCTCCTCAACTGCAACATTATGAGGACACACCTCCACTTTTCCAAAGGATAATATTGTTACTGGCATTTTCTTGCTCTTAATGCACTTTGTAATTCTATAAGCTAACGGAAGACATGCGCTACACACAGATGCTGGATAGAGGCAAACATTTAGTCATGTGAAAAATTGTTGATTTTTTTTTCTAATTTATTTGAACAAGCAAATACCACCCCCCCCCACCCCCCCCCCCCCAAATATATATGCTTGAACATATCCACAATGAAAATTAAGTTTTTAATCGGTTGTTCGACACAAATATCAATAGATGTACTGTAATATTCTTCTGTGGAGAAAACAAGTGGCCTCAGAAGCTAGTATTGACCCCTGTAGCAGAAATAACTTCTTGTAGGCGTTTAGCATAATTGTCTACCAGTCTCTTATATCGGTTTGCTGAATTTTTACCACTTTTCCTTCAGATGTTTGAGCAAAAGGTTTGAGAGTTCTCTTACATGGTCTGCCCTTTTCAAACCCCCCCACACAACATTTCAATTGCATCCTGGGCTTTGAGTATTCCATTCCATAACTCGTTCATAATTCTCTTTTTACGCCCTTCCTTGGTGCATTTGCTAGTGTGCTTTTAATTATCCTGTGGAATGGTCTACCTCCGCATCACTGCAACTTCAACTTCTGGACAGATGCCATCACATCTTCAAGCGCTCTTCGACGTGAGGCAGAATTCATAGTTGAATCTGAATAGGACTGCACGCCAAACAGTAACAGTGCCGACAGGACCAACACCAAACATGCATTCCTCCAGCGAAGGTCAAATCTGTTTAGTCTCTTTCTGGTTGGTGAAGTATGCACTTTCACCCTAACAGTTGCAAGAATTGCCTGCAGATCATATGATGAAATTTTGTGTTTCCAGGGGACTTATTTTCACATAAATCATAGCTCTTAAAATGAATTTGCTTGGATGTGCAATCATTTTAGATCTACACCAATTGTAAGGGATTTTCCTTATGGGATCTTTTTAAATCACTTGCCAGACTCATAGTCATCCACAACTTTTCCCCCAAAGGCCTTAGAGAGCTCTTGTGACCTGGTCATACTTTGTCAGAAAGAATATACATCAGTCCCTAAATGCCAGGAATAAATAAGACCTGCTCTACCTGCAGAAGATTCTAATCAGTGGTACCCAATCTGGAGCATTCATTCATTTGCCAAACCACTTTATCTTACTTGGGCCGCGTGGAAGCTGGAGTAGGCGGGGTACACCCTGAACAGCCAACACACACAACCATTTATAATCACACCTAGGGGCAATTTAGAACAGCTACTTAGCGTAATGCGTATGTCTTTGTACTGTGGAAGCATACCGTAGTACCTGGGGGGAACCCATGCAAGTACGGGGGGAAAATGTACAAACTCCACACAGAAACACGCTCGTCAAACCCAGGACCGAAACCCAGGACCTACTTATTGTGAGGCGGATGTGATAACCACTACACCACTGTGCTTCCTAATCTGCAATATCTGATTCTATTTATTTATTTGTTTATTTATTTAAAAGAAGGTGTGATGAAGAATATAAAATATTTTTCCTTGTTTCATCTGTGTTGTTTTGTTTTTTTTCCTTTTTTATAATTTAAAAAGGTACAAAATATCAGGTAATTTTTGTTTTTTCCACGTGACTGAATATTACACCGAAACAGATTTTAGATCTTGATTGACATGGTTTTTAAACCTTCAGTTCATCACCAAATTGTTGCTCAACAAAGAAACTAGCCTTTTAAAAAGCTTACTGCTTAAGGAATCTTATCAGCTGATTATACCTCATGCTGTGTGATTGGATGGAATATAGTGAATTCAGATCATGTGATAGACACCATAATCCCTTCCACTATAATTTAATATAACAAACTTTTAAAAACACTATTCAAAAATAACCCTGTCTTGTTTTCCGCTATGAATTACAAACTATTTTCTATGTACCGCACATAATTAAATACCTCACATAGAAGATCCTCTAAAGAACCACCCACAGTGATAATTTAGCATGAATGCATTCACAGTGACAAGCTATCTTATTGCAGGAGATTGTGTGACTACACACTGCAGGCACTTTATGGCATCACAAGCAGGGCGAATATTGAAGGCACCCGGTAGTGGGTTTCTGTTCTTCCCGTGGCTTTTGCTTGTTTACATCAGAGATATGCTTGATCTTGAATTTAAGTATTGACTTATAACCTTACAGATTACATTTGGCCCTTTACAAATTAGCTTAACGCTGCAAATTTTCCCACTGAAGTTACATGCAATGTATGTTGCTCCCTTTTCCACTGTTACTATTATGGCATTTGTTAACTTTAGAGCATCAACTTTGTTCCAGTCATGTAAAAATTGGCCATGCATTTAAAAAACCCCAAAACTTTAGCTTATGAAACGTTTTCACTTAGGCAATAAAATTGATACTGAAATTCTTGTGAAAATGTGTTATGAATAAATTGATAATATTTTTGTTTGTTTGCCACTTTACCTTGAACTGAATGGGTGTCACTCATGCCAGATCTTTTACAATTCTAAGCTGTACAACTTGTATAGTGTTTACTACAAAAAATTGGTTTGAATTGAATGGTCACTCCAGAAATCGGAATCGAATTGAATCGGGAGTTGTTGTTAGATTCACATCCTTAATACTCAGTCCCTTATTCATAAGTAATACAATCTGCAAATATAAAGCTCAGACAACAACAATAATGGAAGCACATCCATTGTAACTTCTGTTTACAGGTAGCCTACACCGGAAACATTGTATGTAGTTATATGGTAATGGATACATTTATGCACTTCCCAAAACGGGCAGCTGAAATCTCAGGCGTGTTGTCCAGGCCCAGATAGGGTGCCTAACTGTCAAGGCTAAATAGTGGTGGCTAATAAAATGCATGAATGTATATTGAGCAAGATGGTTGGTTAAGTGTATTTTTTTATTTTTATTGTTGGGCAACTACAAACCAAAAACAACATACCCAAACCAAATTAACATCGCAACAGATTTTGTGCATTTTCAAACTTCCTCTTGGGACACAAATCGGATATCATGTTAAGCCAACCCAAAACACAATGGTACCAATGGAAATGTAAAAGCTAAGTGATAAATACTGTAGAGTACTGACCGAAAAAGGGGTCCCAGACTTTGCAGAATTTAATCTTACTATATAAAGAGAATATTTAAAAAAAAAGGGATGAATTATACATCACCTCGTCCTTAGAATAACACTACTTTCTCTATGTGTCTATGAAAGGTTGTTTTTTTTTGTGTGTCTTTTTTTAATTTTTCCAGACATCCAGGTAGTAAATGATTTCCTTCAGGTAGTTAAACATCCAAACACTATAATCAGTTATAAAAATGTGACAGAAAGTAACTCAAGAAAGTCACATGATCAAAGCAAAGAAAAGGGTTTCCCAGCGCTTACTGTAGTGACCCCCAGCTTCCCCTTGTAAGATGGAGCAGTAACTGAGAAAATTAATTTGCTTTCCAAGCAAAGTTCTTGACACCCAAGAATTAAGTTTGCCAGATGTAAACTTCCATTATCTTCCATTCCTTTCTGCTTTACTTTAGCTACGGCTTTCTCTTGAAATAACTTTTCTTGGAAAATAATTTCAGGGAGTGATTTGCTGGCAGCGTTTAATCTTTCCTTCTCGAGCCTTGTTTTGTGGAGGCCGGCAGTGGCACAAAGCGAAAATATGCCTGTCCTCAATAGCCAAAGCCGTGTCATGCTGTAATCTACTTGATTGAAATTACTGCACGCTTCATCGTCGGCTGTTGAATTGATTCTTCTGTTAGAACACTAAGAAAAACCTCATACAGAACGTTGAGCTTGGACTTGCTCCGCCCCTGATTGATTTCTTACAGTTGTTTGTTCTTGAAACCTTGCCGTATGCTCGGTTTAAAAATTTCACATCACTGTTTGTAGTGTAATGTACCTACCGTGCCAGCCCTCCTTCCTTCCCCTCAGCCATATCCAGAGGCAGCACTGGCAACTCCCAGCTATTTCCTTGAAGAAAACAGAGACATATCATAAAGACCGAATTTATGAGACAAATCATAAAGACCGAATTCCATAACAGTGTTTTTGCTCGCTGGGAAAATGTTTATCTCCCTCAGAGCTTGCAACTCACTCTGTGGCCTCCTCGCTCATTTGATTTCCTGTCAGCTTGATGGAGACTGCATTACAACATTGATCAAAGTGCAGAATAGCATTACACGTCACTAACGGCCGCCTCATTTTTCTCACAGTTCTTTGTAGCACGCAACATAAAATTATAGGGTCACTCTTAGTGGGTAACTATGCATGACACCAATCCACTGGAGGCCAATTATGGACAACCTTATGGCACAGCTGTCCACTTAGCAAATGTTTATATCCTACTGCATAAATGGGCATCATTTGCTGGTTTGATTTCCATTTGTGGGAAGTTATTTCTGTTGTGTCTAGACTGTTTCATACCTTAATTACTTAAGTTCTCCTAGAAAGTGCTTTCATTTGGTAATTTCTGTATCATTTATATCACTCTGACTGTTTTTTTTTATACAGTATGTGTGGTGGCCTGAGAAAACCCATCAGATGGCAGAATACTAGAACACTGCCAAAAATAGCAGTGAGGTTTTGACCAAAAATATTTTTTTCTGCTAATAACGAACTGAATTTCAACACTTGTACTACCAGGAATCCATCCATCCATTTATTTGCCAAACTGCTTAGTCCTACGAGGGTCATAGGGAGCCTGAAGCCTATCTCAGCCAACACACACACAACCATTCACTCTTACACTTAGGGGCAATTTGAAACAGTCAGTTAGCCTAATGTGCATGATTTTGGACTCTGGGAGGAAATGTCATTGGTCCAGGAGTGACATTCATGCATCCTGACCTAGGTGGACAAAAAAAAAAAAGACCTTGACTTACCCTGAGTTATACCACACTACCCAATCAAAAACTTCTTATGTCCATGATTAGATGGCCAGGTGGGCATGATTATGGTTGGATCCAAAGTCTTCAGGGCGGTAGGTCTTCAGGAACAGGGCTGGGAACCATTGGTCTTTACTTTTGTCACTAAACCTTAATTCGTATGATGATGATATAAGTATTAGAAGAATGAGCTTTATTCTCTAAATATCCTGGGAAAAGAATGCCAGTATGCCATCATCCAAGATGGATTACAGCAGATATGGCTTGGGCAAATGGCCAGATCATTCGAATGGTGCTCACGTATGGGAGGGTTGACAGGATCTGCTGAAATCAAACATCTGGCAAATATTTCCGTTTGGAGTTCTTAAAGGATTCCTTGAAGGAGTTCGCCATCCATATGTGCAGTGTTGTGTCTAATTCGGAACCTGAGCAGTCATGCAGCAGCTCGTTAAGTTTTCATGCATGACCATTTTTATCAAGCTGGTAGCGTGCTGGGTACCGAACCATCTGTCGGAATGATGCTCGGTACCCTAAGGATTTTTCGGTATGTCGTTATAGCGTACAGTTTTGATCAGATACCGGAATATGTCGGCACTATCTGCACTGTTTGCTTGAATGATCTTCAGTGTACATTCTGATATTATACCCTGACACTATTAATACTGCTAGATCGTTCACATTGCAGTCAGTGTAAGACAGTGATTTAAAGCTGTTAATAATCTGCTGATTCACAGCAACAATATTCTTTGTGATGGATTATGTTTTGTAGATCCTCCTCTTTGGCAAGAATGTTTTTGTAACTTGCTAATATCTCAGGCAAGTCTCTGTGTTTATATTCAACACTGCTGCTAAATTTAAGCAGCTTGAACAGTCACTTCTGGACAAAACGGTGTATTTTTGTTCAAAATGCCCTTCTTGACCTGACTCTGCGATGGACTGGTGACCCGTTCAAGGGTGTACCCTGCCATTAGCTAAAATGGGTAGCTGTCACCTTTCAGTAACAGTTGTTTTCTTCTCTCATTTAAAAGAAAAGACATGTTTTTAGTGCATCTGGAGAAAGGTTTAACACAAAACTCGAGGCAGTGACAACGAACCGGCCGACCATTATAGGCTCATCCATTGTGTGCACTGTGCTATTCGTTTCCTCTCTACATTACCAGATAGTTTCCTGCAGTATCAACTTTGATATGCCTATGTGTAGCCAACACCAGAGACAAAGACAATGCCACAGTTCAGTGTTTACTTTCATGTGAGGTCTGCATTTCTCTAGCACAGCAAAGCACTGTCCCAAACAATTAACTACTTGACAAGAAGTGCACCCATGAGGGTGCATGTGCCATTATTGCGCGCCCTACAAAAATATATTGGGAGTACATATTTCACTGGGTGGCATATCGTCCATTTTAGCGTAACACTGTCTCACTCGCTCTCACTGTTGCGCACACGTACACTCTCGCACTTTGCCCTAATGTAGCCCTAATAATGCAATACAACTGTAGGCGGGGCTTGAAATCACTCATCGTTTGCTTGTGTAATGGATTAAAATATTCATTAATTAATTAATTCATAGCACCGGTTAATCCTAATAGGGTCACGGGGAGGCATTGCAGGATCAATACGCACACAATCACTCACACTCACACTCACATTTAGGGGCAATTTGGCACCGCCATTTAGCCTAATGTTCACACAAGCATGGGGAGAACATGCAAACTCCACCGAGAAACGCCCTTGCCAAGCCAACAAGTTTTACTCAGGTAATGAAAGTATGTGCATGAGTGGCTTAGTGTTCAGTGTTTGTGTAATTGTGTGAGTCTCTGTGTGTGCACAGTAGTTTCACAGCATGTGGTTCAGAACCGAAGCCATATTTCACAAGATCTTCTAATAAAACACAGTAAACTGATATATCTGTCGTTTTTGATATGGTCGCAAATGCGTTTTTTGGCAGCACAGCAGCACAGCGGCTTTTCAAAAAGAAAAAAGAAAATCGTTTTTCATTCGCCATCTGTCTTTCATAAGGAGGCGATTGCTCAATTCAGTAATTAGGTTACGGGCGGTAGTCTCAAGTGGTACTCGCTAAAAAGACTTGTGCTTGCTTTATGAAGCCTCTTTTGTTCCTCGGCTCACAGGTTATGTTTTTCTAAGGGCACAGATGGCAATTTCGTGTTACACACTGTTCATTAATTTTAATTTTTGCACTTGCAGAATTAAGAAGGGAACAAAATAGAGGTCCTGGATCCTGAACTCAACTTTGGCCTTTCAGTTTATTCCATTTGGATAAACCAATTGAATGTGGGGGAAAATTCCAGCAGATTATGCTTGTGCTTTCGATTTTTAGCTTTGCAGGATCAGTGCTTTCGCGTGCCTCATCCTGCTGGTTGGTTATATTTATTTATTGATAAACATATATTTTTTTCCATTTTTATTTATTTATGAACCGGTCTTCAGGGAAAAGGTTTGCTGGATTCTGCTTACTGTTTTTAACTTGATGGATGCTTGGCTTAACAGGCAGTCGTCCAAAACTCTTAAAATAATCTGCAACCCTTTTGCAGGTTATTGAAAGCTTTTTGGATTCTGTGATCAACCTCACATTGTGTTTTGAGTAAGAATATCTTGGATTTTTCTAATAGGATCAATTTGTGTCTTTCGCACTCTGGTTTCCATGCAGACGATGAGTACACTCATAGTACCAGCAGCTGCTTTGTGGTGTTTGATGACTTGGCCAGGCTGTTTCCCCTGATTAGCTCCACAGGGCAAAGCAACAGTGGAGAACTTGGAGAGATGAGTTCATGGGACAGTCATCCATCAAGCAGCCCAGCGCAATATGGATGATACTTAAAGATGAAGCTTCCCTTGCCTGGAGAGACTGACATGGTGATAAAGCATAAGTGTGTCTCAAAGGGGACCAGTCAAGAAGACGGGCTGATAATGTATGAGGATAAAAAAGTCAATAGCTAGTGTGTAGACTACATTCACAGCTGGACTGCTTCATATATGTATGGATGGATGTTGGCTTAGGATACAGCATAAATTATAATCATGCGTGAACACATTATAAATATATAAGTGAACCCACCAAGTTTGGAGCATTCAAGCTGCATATTGGAGGGAAAAAAACACTGGCCAAAAAAAATCAGTTTTCTTAGCAACATGCAAGTCAACTAACATTACATGCTAACATTACATATACATTATTTAGTGTCCATGTTGATTGATTTGATTTAAATCCTACTATAAACCTATTTCAAATACTGACAGGATCCTTATGTACTGTTGACGGTCCATGTTGGCTTGACATCGGGTTTAAAAAGTTAATTACTACTTTTCAGGTAGGACTTTCAAATTGAATGGGCATTTTTTCGTTTTTCCGAGTACGAGGTCAGTAATTTGTAGTTGCTTTGTAGTTCCAGCTTTAGTGGAATGCAGCATGGCTTTAAAGTATTATAATAGGATCACCCCACCCCCACAAAAAAGAAAAAAAAATAAAGAAAAGTAATTGTGCTGTAATAATAATAATAATAATAATAATAGGAAAACCGCTTCATGTAAGTTTTTCATGTTTTAGTATTTAATGTGGCTGCATCATTCTGGGTATTATATGGGTGCTAATTATTTTATTTATGAAATTCCTTATGATTTGTATTTTTTGTATTTTATTTTGCATTTGTTTGTTTCCACTGCAGTGATTCATTGGATCACCTTGGTTTAATGGATAAAGCTTTGATCTAGCTTTGAACTAATATTGTTAGGTTAACACGAAATACTCATGATGGCTACAGGGGTCATGCAGGACGCCCGTAAGACTTGTTAGTCTTTCTTTTGTGACAGATGAGCGCTTGCTAATGTTGGGATTAACAATGTAGCCAAAATTACAGTTCGATTTTGCCTCAAGTGCTTCCACAGTTAAATTTGGTAACGTTGATTCCTTTAGAGATCGTTTGAGCAAAATTGGCACCTCTTAACACAGCATGAGGGAGAGTTTCTTTGTTGAAGCAAACACTTGAAAACTGTTTGAAATGTTTTAACAGCACATTGGAGAGGAGATAATGGTACGAAGCAATTTGTATGCATATGCCCCGGCAACTGCCCAGGCTGGAGGCATTATATTTCAGGTTGTCTGTCCATCCGGGTCATTCTTGTGGACACGATAGAATTGTAGTCCATTTGGCATGTTTCTGTCCTGTGATGGCCTGGCGAGCTGTCCAGGGTGTACTGTGCCCTCGCCCAGAGTCGGCTGAGATGGGCGCCAGACTCCCCGCGACCCTAATTAGGATGAAGCGGTTCAGAAAATGAATGAATGAATGAATGAATGTGCATTTGGTCAGGGATTTTTTGATTTGGAATCAGCTCATCAGGTGCTAGGTTTGCTAAACATTTTTGGATTTTTTTTCTTTAGAAGGACCATCATGTACATATATTAAAAGCTTAAAAAATTCAGTTGATTCAGAGATCACGTTTACTTAAACAAATAAAAAAAATGCAATTTTTTTTTAATAAGAATGGTAATAAGTCTGCTGTGGTAATATTTATAAATATTACCAATTGTAAAATTAGTGCTGCAAGCTGTTGCCTTGGAGGACACTCAATTTTTGCAAACGGTCCTACTTCTAAATATCCAGATTCGCAAAGAGTAAAGTGTCATCCAGCCTCCAGCACTAACATTACTGGAACTCTATGCATCATTAATTCATGAGTAAGCTGAGCCACCTCAGAGGTGTTAATGGCTCCTACGCTGGCAGTAATTAAAACTCGGGATTGACTGTAAAAAGCATGAAAATACTGTAGGCCTTGCACATACACCTCCCACACCAGTCCTCTCCAACTCCATCTCCTTCACAGAGCACTTATTTACTTTGATGGTATCTTTTTGTGTGCGTACAAGTAAGAGAAGAGTGGCGTGTCGTTGTTGGGGAGAAAAAAAGTGTTTCTCATTTTCTGGTGATGGACTGAAACATCTCGGATTTGTTCTACCACCGCCGCACTTCCTCTTCACACTTGAAATTGAATAATGAAAAAAAAAAAAGTGTTGATGAATATGCAGATACCGGTCAAGGATGGGGATGGATAGGGATTTAGACTTCACAGTACTTGCTTTGGCACTTCAAAAGCTTTAATGTATTATCACGTAAGAACCGATTAAAATTGAAAATCAGTTTTAAAGAGAAACAAGGTACGACCACTTAAAAATAAAGAGACACTTGATCAAAGGGAAAATGTAGACAACCCCCCTGACACCCCCCCACCCCCCACCCCAATTTAAGCTGATTTTTACCTCAATATTTTTACAGGAACATTTATCATGGCAAAGGTGGTTGTTGATTTATTTATTTATCCACCCCCCCACTGCCCATATTCCTCCAGATTGGTTTCTGTGCTCTACGAAAATACCAGTAGTAATCAGACGACAGTGTTTCTTGTTATCCACAGAAATAGTTTGGTATGAGGGTGCACACCCAGTACCTGAGCTGATCACAGTGTAGATATATTATATCCTCCAAAAATATTGGAACACCCTTTTTTTTTGGTATACATTGAAGAGATTTGAGTTTGGGAGCAAAAACCGGATATAAATCACGCATCCAGCATTCATATCCTAATATTGACATTGCTACGTGTTAAACTAATTGGTATATGACATATTTGGTGGCAGATTAGCTAATTTATAGGTAAGAAATTCATAGGAAGAAGCAGTCATGAGGTAAATAACACTTAATATATCCACACTAGGCATGGGAAACCCGGGGCCACCTGATATGGTATCACAGTGATGATATCACAGGTGCTGATTTGATTTGTATTATGATTCAGTAAGAATCGCAGTTATAAAATAACACCCCCCCCCCCCTTATTTGTTGCAATTTTTAAAATAAACCACCTGTAGGACTATAGAGGATCAGAAATGTTTCACCACCTCAAAAATTCAACTTTTCATTCATTCAATCATTTTCTGAGTCACTTAATCCCAGTTAGGGTCACTGGTAGGCAGGCGTCTATCGCAGCCGAGTCCAGATGAGGACGGGGTATAGCCTGGACAGCTCAACCGGCCATTCACATTCACACTCACACCTAGGGGCAATTTGGAACCCAGCCAGCCTGCTGTGCATGATTTTGGACTGTGGGAGGAAACCGGAGTACCCAGAGGAAACCCACACAAACACGGGGAGAACATGCAAACTCCACACAGACACGCATCGAAGCCAGGATCTTCTTGCTGTGAGGCGAACGTGCTAAACACTACACCACTGTGCTACCCAAATTTAAACATCTAAATTGAAAACCAATATAAAGTGGATTTTTGAGCCAATTTGGCAACGCATGAATGGCCACACAAAAGAATCGTGATACGTAACTGAATTTTTTTGAGGATAAATAAATACTATTTCGTGGATTCAGTGTTAATGCTTAAAATGAAACAGAATCAGGCTCAGATATAATAACCTTGGAAAGTCGGTTATAATGAACACTTTGTTATAGGCTTCATTTTTAAATCCTTATCATAATGAACAAATGCTTTGATCTTCAAAGCAACAAAAAAAGTGCTAAAGGATGTGTGGCAGCCTGGGAAATTTTGCCATTTTTTTACTATATGTAATTCTGCAAACTACAGCCTTGAATAACTGAAATGGTTCGTTTACACGTCCAAGTGAAGTTCTAGCTGGTAGCATATTAAACTCTGATTACTGAAGTCTGAAATTACATTTAAAGATCCCATACTTGACATTTTACCAGATGTTCTCTGATTACATTTTGATTTGATTAGACTTTTCTAAGAAATGTTTTTGGGGGTGTTTTTAATCTACAAAAATACAAACTATGACAGGAAGAACTCTTATCAACAATTCACAACCTAAGACTTGACTGAGGATTGAGTGCACAAAAAACAGAGCTCGGGTCATTATTTTTTTCTCCTTTCCACAGGAGCGTATTTAGTTTTTCCTCTCCGCTTTGATTGATCGCAGGCTGCCTGACATCCTTGCAACTGAGTGCTTAAACTGAATCCACGGCCTGAATATTAAGAGTCCCTGGCTGGGGCTCTGCCACTTGAGCACTTCCATTCACTCGGGGGGAGGGGGAAGGGGGGCGGACCGCTGCCAGAAGCAGAATGATGTCATCAGTTTGAGGTCCATGTTCTGTAAAGCTCCTCCCTGCTTTCTCACCACCAATCTTCTCAGGATTTCAGAGCTTTGCATATGGTGGCTCATCTGTAATCAAGAATCTAAACACAAAAGTAATTTCTTTCTCTTAGGGTTTATATTGTCTACTTCAAGGATGTCGAACACTCTTCAGGTGACGCTACTTAAACAAACCACAATCAGCTTTCCTTCAAAATTCGTAATCACACTTAAGGATTTATTGCTATTCCTGTTCGTCATCAAGCACTCCATGTCTTAACAACTGCACCTTGAATACATTTGCACTGTAATGTGAATGCATGCATTAACACTAAAGACAAAAGCACTTTGATTTTGGCTGCTTGCCTTTAGGCCAGCTGTAATCCTCGCCTCGGTTAGTGTTAGACAGAGCAATCATATTTTATTCAACAACTCATGCATCACTCTTTTAGCTAAGACCACACAATCGCATCAGAAATTTTAGCCAAGCTGCATGAAGGTTCGCGTTCCCCTTGTCTATATGCCCTACGCTGCTTAGTATACCCAAACCCAAATCAAGTCATGAACACGGTCGTGTTGTCATATCTTTAGTGTCGTGCTCGAAATTTTCCTTGTTTTAAGGTCAAGCGTGGCCTTTCGGCTTCTTGTCTTAGTTACCTTGACCTTTTCACATCAAGGGGTAGGCATGGCTGAACTTTACACCAGCCACTCCATCAGAAAAAAGACATGTCCTCTGGTGCCACTGACCTTTTTAGACTGGTGACAACTAGCACTTCCCCATACAAAGTGGGGTAATTCATGACTCCAAACCCTTGACATCATTTGTTTACGATTTCCTTCAGTGCGTTTAATTGCAAAGCTAAGTACAGCTTTGTAGAGTTCCATTATTGTTTTCCTGAGTGGAGTCATCCAAACCTTTTGAAGGAGTTTGGAGCAGTAAACCTGTTGACCTGTTGATTCAGTGAAGTGACTGGTTGAGTGCTAAAGAAAATGGCTGCCAGTTTGGTCTCAACTTGAGTTTGGAAATTAAGTGGGTGATGTGGGTACTTCAGAATAATATGTAAAAAGGGGCATTGGTCAATATGTCTTTATACAGTGGGTATAGAAAAGATTCACCCCCTCAACAAAAAAATTTAAATAAAAAATTCACTGGTAGACTCAGGGATGGAATTTAAAATAAATATGCTATTAGCCAGCAGGGCCAGTAAGGTAAACAGAAACACTAGTCCTTCACCATATTTACTGGCCTGCAGTACTAGTGATGTTCATAATCTACTGACCAATAATATTATTGAAATCCGATAAAAATTCAAAACAGGAAATATGGTTTGTGGTCAAGTTTTTATTATAAAAGATGCAGTTGACTTTTCAACAGAATACGTGTCTTTGACAAAAACCCTATTCAGTCTCCACTGCAACAGACTCTTCAATCAGCTCACAGTCTGACCATTCGTCCGAGTCCATATCACTGCTGTCACAATCACTGTGTGCTCCTGTCGGAGTCTGTCCAGATGCCCTATATGATTTATACTTATAAAGTTTACTTATAAACCCCCTACTGTCAGGTAGTTTGAGTAACTGTATAGTAGTAAACTGTAAGTGGGCAAATGGGGAAGAAGGTGTGTGGGGGGTGTTAATATTTATATTAGATATTAGATTAGATATGCTAATTTTGCTTACAGCATTTTCGCTCAGATGAACTGGTACATATGAATACTCACACCATATTTTTTTGCCAATTTGCAGAGAGGATGACTAATCATAGAATTCGCTGATAATATTACTCATCCTAATCATTCGCCAAGGGCGAGTGGGCAAGCATTAAATTCCATGCCTGTATGCTTAATGCAACTTACAACACTAGTCTATCTCAGCCGACCCTGGGCAAAGGCAGGGTACACCTTAAACAGCTTGCCACCACCATTGCAGGGCATCCCACACACAACCATTCACATTCACCCTCACATCTAGGGGTGATTTGGAACAGCCAGTTAGCCTAGTGTGCATGTCTTTGGACTGTGGGAGGAAACCGGAGTACCTGAAGGAAACCCATGCAAGCACGCAATGGGGAGAACATGCAAAATCCACACAGAAACCCAGCCTGGGAATCGAACCCAGAATCTTCTTGCTGTGAGATGAACATGGTAACCACCATATCACCATACCCACCCACTTACAACAACCAAGTTAAAACTCTGTAAAGCCTTTAATTTTTTTTTTATCCAGCTCCTGTCTTGTGCCTGTCCACAACTTTTGACAGTGCCTTGCCACCCATAGTTGATTGATTGCTTTCAGTTACACTTCTTAACACTTGAATACTCTAAGAACTGCTTTTTTATATTATGAACTAATAAGTAATATTAGAATTAATAACAGGTTTGAGCCAGTTAGCTTGGTGTGCAATGGCGAGGATGATTAGTTACACCTCATTCAGTTTTCAAAATATTTTAGGAGGAGGGTGACCATTAATCATCTCATTGATTGTTTTTCCAATTTATTTTATTCGTTAAATGTTGATAATACTGAAGTTTGCACTGTTACTGACTAACACAGAAATACATTTCCAAGAACCGTTCCTAAGAATTCTTAGTAATGCTAATGCTGTAATAATAAAACTAACTCTCTCTTTTTCTTTGTTCCTTCCCATGCCTCCTCTGCATGACCTACGTGCAGGTAAGTGCAAATAATGTCAAAATTGTCTATAGATTTAGACAGTAGTGGTGAAAAAGTGCAAGTGTCTTGTGATATAACTGTTTCCAATATGGTTGGTGCAGAATTACCTTCTTAAGGCTCAGTTGCAGTGGGAGGGAGTGGTTGAGTGGAGAGGTCAGCTGACTAACCGATAGATTTAATAATTAAAATTTCTTCTATAAAGCCAAACCAGTAATTATTCAGACAGGCAGACATTTCTCACTGTTCCCTAACGAAGGCCACTGACTAACACGCTAGCACATGGTGTTACTGCTGCAGTCTGTCGAACTACAAGCCTTTTCACGCGGACACCTTCTATTTCCTGCCATGTTTCGTCTCCTCTGTGCACAGTCATTTCAAAAGCGAGACGACAAGATGATGATTACTAATAACTGATTTTACCAGCGTCAACAATCTGTTACAGTTTTGATTGACAAGAGTTGCTGCCTAATGAGCTAGACATGCTTTATAGCCCGCATCTAATTATTGAACAAATTTTGATCATTTATGATCATTTAAAACATGAGTGAACTGTGCTAGATATTTTATATTGCTTACCGGATGGACCATATTTTTTTCACTTTAGTCCTCACAGAAGCAAATGCAAAGGATTTACACGACACTACTTGCTATGAGATTTTTCAAAACTCAAAAATTTCAAAAATTATATGATGGAAAACACACAGAGGAACAAGAGGATTACTTGTTAGGTCCAATTTTGATATTTTTTAAGCAGATTTAATGTGGGTAAATTATTTATATATATATTATCTTAGGGTCTGACCTACTAAAAATCATAATTTTTAGCATGCACCTTGTTATAAGAAGAAAAAAAGTAGGTCAAGGTCACTTACCCATGGTTAAATTAACTTTCCAACTTATGATTGAGATGGCAAGGATTTACTTGATTAATACAATCCAATTCACTGAAAGCACTTTACAAGTGACACTTAATAAATGATAACAAAATACAGTGAATATATTTCCAAAAATAACCTGATTTATTTACAAGGGGGATAATCCAAAAAAGTTATGCTTTAATTTTTTTAAAATAAATATATAACTATAGATTTATCATAAAAATTATAATAATACTTATTAAAATAATAATGTAATAATTATATATTAATAATAATATTATAGGTTATAATCAGAGATTTTTAATCATTAAACCTGGGTATTTATTATTAATTTATCAATTCTGGAGACATGTAAAAGAATAGATCAGCTTTCCATCTCATGCCAATAAGACAAAATACCGTATTATATCCTCGGAGAGATTATGTGGGAAATCCGATGTGAATTAGCAATTCCGGGAGTAAACTGAACAGATTACCGCATAGCCTAGATATATTTCCTGGCCATATTCTCCTTTTTTCCCTCCCCTCTAGAGCAGAGACACCCAAAATGCGCGTTGTTCTCCCTAACCCTGGGTTTACACTGGGACACGATGTCTGCAATCTCTGCGATTAAAAAAGCGCGGAGTGCCACGATTTATTTGAGAGAATCGTGTTTTCAAGTTCATCAAGACGCGTTAACGTCTATAAGGTTTGTTAAGCTGCACTTCGCCCTTTCGCGCTTCCAGCGTTCTACCATGATTGGTGTCAAATCGTAATACCTCGTAAAAATCACCGGGATGACCAAGTGATCAAATATATTTTTATATTATAATACGTGTGGGGGATGGTGGGAGGCACATTGTGTGTAGGAAATATGCAAATTTTTTCATTTTGAAAATGAAAGTAAAAGTGGCTCAGTGGACTCGTCACGAGCTTAATTTGAAAGCCCTGTATGTATATATATATATATAATATGTGTGTGTGTGTGTGTGTGTGTGTGTATGACAAATAAATAAATAAAATAATAGAAAAGTAGAAAAGAGTAAATATGTAGATCTAAAAAATAATAATAGATCTTAGTACAACAATTAAACAGTGAAAGGAAAGGGCAGGAAATCGGGAAAGCCAGTTCCTAATCATGGCACCAATAATAATGCACCATAAATTACGCAGGATGGTAATCTAGATCTGATCTAGTCTCTAGATCTAGGTAACTTCTAGTAATTATGCTTAACTTGTTAAGAGAAAACTGCTAAAAATAAAAACTAAGCATACGACACAACTTGACTTAACTATGCTGTGGAAAACGGTGCTGAAGTTCCGAAGCGCATTTCTCCCTGCACTCGTCTTCGCAGCCAAAGGGAGGATTAAGGGAATTTTATTAAATCAATAACATGACAGGAAGGAAATTTTAACGTTACGATGCCTTACAAGAGGATCTAGTCTTAGAACCCAGCATAAAATATGTTAAAAGACACTCGCGAGTTCTATTTAACCTAAGCAGCCACTTCCAAAATCAAAAATATTTTTAACAATAAGATTCAATTTTAAGTCCATGAGATACATTAAAACAGATAAATAGAACGTATACACCAGTATACAGAACAGTTGTTTACGATTTACTTTACCATTTTGATGAAACATGTACTGGAGTTCACACTTTACATAAATAGGCTTATGACGTCACATTGCTTTGATCGCGCTACAAAAGCAGTAAGTGTTTTTTTCCCCACTTCATCAACTATTTGATTTAGGCTTATAGAACTGAAAAAAACATGTGCCCAGCGAAAAATTATGCATTTCTTACATTTGGAAGTCCAGTTGTAAATCCAAGTAAATGCTTCCTGAAGTGAATTCTGCACTTACATCACTTCACAAACGTAACAAAGAAAAACTTGAGCAATTTTCTCAAAGCTCTTCCTGTCACGGCTTCAGGAATAGTGTAGCAAAGAAACAAAATTAAAAAAAAACATGACTCAGTTCATTATTGTTTTCATATTACTTGATTGAGGGTCAAGTTTGATGCTTGATTTCAGGCATCTGTCTGTTTCCCCCCATATATATTGCTAAATTGTCAACCCCCAACCACCACCTCACCCCCACCCCCAATGTCAAGCCTTTGAGCCCATATACAATAACAAGATTATTGCATCTAATTAATAAAGACAATGAAACCAAATGTTTAATCTCAGCAGTCAGCAGCTATAATATTATACTACTCAGCTAATATCCTGCCACTTAAACACGCAAACATTTTGTTTCAAATTAGCATAAAAACAAAATCTTAATCTGGGTTCAAAAATGTTTAGATCCACAATGATAAAGAAAACTGAGGCACTGTTTACCACTATGCAGATTTAAAAAAAAAATCAAACCCCCTAATAAACCCCCCCAGTTTTTAGTGCTAAAAATTCCCAATATCCTTTTTTTTAATCTCCAAGGCTGTGCATACAGCGACATGACCACAATGTACACCAACATAACCACAGTGTACACCAACATGACCAAAGGTTTTGACACTAATATGGAATTGCTGCTTTAAGGCAATAAATCATGAAATTTAAAAAATTCTGTCAATTTAATTGATACTTTAACTGAATAGAATACCTGTAGTGTTTTTCTAAGACTTGGGTGCCTTAATAGGTCCACATTGACAATATTTTTGATTAATTAAATGAGTGTTTCTGTACAGAGGAGTCCTTGTGGGCCTGTCCTCAGGTGGGTTAGTGGTGTTACATGGGGCACCATGCATGTACAATGTGCAGTTTCAGAGGGGCTTAGCAACGTCCATGTAGGTGCAGTACTTTGATCTGGTAAGTGCATCACCCAAGGCGTGGGTTGATGTTTTTAATGCTCATGCAAGTTTATTGTGTTAAAATTTATTTAAAATGTCACACTTTGTTTTTATTTAAAATCTTTATTTGCGGTATGTTTTGTGTATCATTTTGTGAGTCAAACGAACAAATAATAAAAAACAAACTAAATTAAATTGCATAATTCTTGCACATTCATAACTCACACAAAACGGCAGTGGATATGCGTAGATTGCTGCTTTAAAAAAGATGTCGTTTTCAGTTTAATCAGAACTTAACTTTCTTGTGTACTGAAGGCCAAATGTTCTTTGTTTTAAAAATCATCAATGTATAGCAGGGCTATGAAAGTCTGGGGATTGGCGGAATTCCCGTAGTCTCGGTCACGGGAAAATACTTTGTCGTAAATCATGTACTTCAAGGCTGTGGGGGTGTTGTACTCCGCCAAGAGTCATGGATCGAGATCACCAGCGCTACCGCCAGATGCCTGTGTTACGAGGTGGGATTATAGTCTTATCCGGCTATATTCAAGAGTAACTTTGTGATGTCGGGATTAATTTCTGGATTTACCAGTGCTATGAAAGCTGAGTAGGGTTTCCATGAGGTGTGTTGCCATGGCAATTTACACTCCATACCAGAGCAGGTTATATTCTGGGTTAACTCAGTGTTATGTCTATAAAAACTGACAATTCACTTCCTTTTTCCAAAAATATTGTCCGTTAGGAAAAAAGGCGGAACGTTGGCACATTTGGACACTGAGCAGGTAGTGAGAGGGGATTTAGAGAGAATATAAATCTGGTATTTTTCCCTGATGATGCTCTTTATGAAAGATATAGATTCTTATCTGATGAAATTCTTTATCTTTGCCTGTGTTTGTTGCCGTTTTGTAACATATACACGTACATGTTTAAATTATTACTATGATGCTGTACATGTAGCCTAACAAGTACCAGAATTATTCATTCATTCATTTTCTGAACCGCTTATTCCTAATTAGGGTCGCGGGAAGTACCAGAATTAGGAGCACTAAAATAATACACATTCAATTATTTCTGTATTAGACGCATGACAGAAAACCATGCAGGCATGAGACTATGAATAAATAGTGAAATACATATGATTTAACTTAAACTTTTCCCGTGGATTTTTCATTTGTCAGCTCACAGCCCTGATATATCTGTAAAGATGGGGCTGGCTTGAGAATTTGAATCTGTCAGTGCTTTGTTTGTGTGTTTTTGTGTTAATATCAACCTCCACATCCCTGAGGGTTGAACTTGTGAAATGTTACGTTCGAATGGCATGTACCATACAGTGCAGCACAATTCCAAACATTTCCCATGACTCCCCACTTTAGTACACTGGGACCTCAGATGAACATGATGCCATTAGGGTGGAAGCACTGCTATATTACAATACACTCTTTCTATGGGCCTGAACCAGTCCCTCTTCGGCTCAAGCCAATTTTCTACTCTTTCACTCACTGCCTTGGGCTCTAAAACCCTTTGTTTGGGCTCCAAGAAATCCTACAATTGTATTGATTTCAGTTTTGTAATTTGTATCACAGAGTACAAGTGTACCATCCAGTGTTCTGTGACAATAGACAGTTGTAATGTGATGAGGATGTAATTAAACACTGCACATACTGTAGGCATGATAAATTCCCCAGAGATGAAGAAGTCAAGGTCAGACTTATGGAGGAGGATTTGCAGTAAATTTGCATGCACTCTCCAGATTGTCTGGTGTCGCACTGCTGAAAGTTATGGCTTGTGGATCCCCGGATCAGGCAGAACAGACAGACATGATGTGTGTGTGAGAGAGAGAGAGAGAGAGAGAGATCTGACTCAGCTTTGGGTAAAATCGGAATCGGCATAAGGATTGCTCCGAGCTCCAGGGCAAAGCCAAACATGACAAACGCTGGAAGGTTGTGTCGTTCCAGTACTTTCTGTCTTGCTGCCATTCCCATCCAAGAGTGCTGTCTGTGCTTTCTGCTTCTTACTGACATGACAGAGATCTTGATCTCTTCATCCTTGAAAGTATAACAGATGCACAAGAGGGAATGACAGGAACCTCAGGTCCTGATCCACAGCAGGGATGGGAGGAAAAGGAGGTCAGGAAGATTGACTGAATCCGATGATTAATCTACCCAGACATGGTAGGCAGACGCCTAGCGAGGGCCCCTCGAGCCATTTTGCAGATTGATACGGCACATGCGACGCCACACGCTACGTTTTCTGTGCTCTCTCCTTAGCCGTAGCCATAAAAGGCAGCATTTGTCAACAAAATGGCTATGGACAGAGCGCATTTTTGCCCTGATTGCACCAAATCAGGTTTGCCTTGCTGGAGATAAATATTACATAGCCTGTAGCACCTGATCTAGCATTTCTTAAATACGGATTATAGAAAGCAAGGCATCCTGTATTGAAATCAATCTGATGGTGCACCATGTAATGTCTTGCAAATCGAATGCAGTGCAACGGTGCAGCTTCCTTTGAAGTGATAATGACTCGTACTGACTTGTCTGTCAGTCAGGCGAGGTGCAGATACAGCTGGCGTCACAAAAATCACAGTGTATGGAATCTGCTTGCGTGAATTCCAAGTCACTTTTTTTTTATCTACTTTTGACAGGTAAGGAGGCAGGTACATTCAGTATATTTCTATATTTATGTCAATATCAAAGGGCAAGCTTTGGAATTTTGACCAGCTCAGCTGCCTGTTTGGAGGAAGTACAGGTTTAATGGAGGATTTATTGTAAGCGTTTAGCTGTATGCCCTTATCCATTCCCTCACAACCTCCCCCGAGGCTGACCTTCTTAAAAATGTGTTATGGTGCCATTTCGGAGTTTTAGCTTATAAGTGAAAGTGGGTGGATGTCCATATCCTTCTTTAATTAACTGCAAGTGTCCTCTGAAACTCCGCACAGGACTCTTGCTTGTCTGTGAGATGAACACATTCGATCTCTTCCTCTAACTCTTTTGCTCAATGGGTCCTTTTGTTTTGTCCTAAAGCCTATCTCTGCTCCAGTTGTATGGGGCCATTCTTGTTGAAATTAGTCCCCTGACAGTTTTAAATCAATATTGTCTCTAATCCAGCTGAGCCTGATCACGGTGAGGTGTGTTTAATAAGGCTTTCACATCCAACCACTCTCTAAAAGTAATAAGAAGTAGCAAAATTGGCAAATTGGAGATAAGTTGGTAAACAAGACATTATTTATTGACTATTCTTATTAGTGAAACCTAGCAAACCATCCTCACCAACAACAAAAACCAAAACATCAGTAATAACTAACAAGAAATGTGTTTGCTACTTATTCCTCTCATACATATTTATGATTGAATCGTGCTGTAATTTCCTTTATATGGTCCAAATAACAGAATCTGTACTGTAATAGTGTCTTTATAAATATATATTTACTCAGTCAGTCGGGACGTTTATCATCCTGTCCAGTCCAAACTGTTTTTGGATTATTGGAAAATCTGGCCGGTAGGCGCAAAAATCCTGTAGGACTGGTCAAAACTTTTGCAAGAGTAAGCGGGATTAATCAGGTGGGTTTTTTGTGGAATTGCGTGTGATTGGTGAGATTTTCCATGGAAGTCTGTGGGATTGGTCAGATTTTTTTTTTATAGAAGTATTTGGTAATGGGCAGATTTTTGATGGGAATCTATGGGACAGATTTATTTGGGAAAGTCTCTGAGCTTGGTCTGATCTTTTATGGAAGTCTATGGGTTTGGTCGGATTTTTGGTGGCAATTCGTGGAATTGGTCAGATTTTTTGCAGAGTTCGGTGGGGTTGATCATATTTGTAGTGGAAACGGGCAGGATTGGTCAGCTTTCAGGTGGTAATGGATGAATTTTTTGGTCGAAAACCTTTGCTGAGATATTTGGTGGAAGGAGACAGATTTGGACATATTTATAAGGAAATGGGTGGAATTGTTCAGATATCTGGTGAACATGGATTGCAGGATTTGTTTTTTTTCTTTCTGTGAAAGTGAATGGGATTGATCAGTCTTTCTGTGGAAATGGATAGGATTGTTTATTTTTTTTTCCAACATCGCATAAGAAAAACGTTAGTAAAAAAACAAACACTTCTATTGTTGAATGAAAGCTAGATATGTACAAGCAAAACCATGATTAAAAAGAGTAGGAAATCAACTAGCATGTCCATTTCAATTATGGTTTCGCTTACTTATATCTGGAAATTCGATTTACCTGCGTTTATTTCTGAAGCTTAAAGCAGCAGTGGTGTCTCAAAGGGACTAAATTACTAATCAGAGGATTTGGGCTCAACACCACCTCCGCACTTAACCTTATTGGTTCAACAGGTCTACATCTACATCATGTAATAGTAGGATAAAGGTCTAAGATGTAGTTCCCTGAACCTTTAAGATGTAAAAAAAATTGCACACCATGCCATATGCTATGCACTGTCAAACTGCCTTGCTTCCTGCGTTGCCATTTAGGTTCATAAATATTCATTATATTACATATTCAGTATAGTACACCTTATTCACTATATTACATTTACTGCATTTTAGTATATGTGAATCTGTGCAACTGAGCAGAGCTTTAATGGTATTGTAAAATTAGCAACATTTGTCTTGCTCACTTCCACTAATATACTGTATTTGGGTTTCCCTTGCTACAGAGACACTCTTCCTATAAAGGACTCTTATTATGGACTTGCCGGCATGTAAAATCAATAAAAATATATCATTTCTTTACCATCAATTGATTAAGTAGCTTAAGTTGGAGGAGTAACTGTGTTTTATTTGGCAGGCTTTCCAGACATTATTTTTGCAATCGCCACAGCACTCTGTTTATATCCGAGCTCTATCTTGGCAAAGTAAATCTACTGCAAATGCATCAATTTCCCATTAATATAATCCAGAAGTGCCGGTGTTATTTTCCTTTATGCAGAACCGTACTATTTTTTAATATTGCTGTACATTATTAGGTAACAACCAGTGGTTATTAGTATGATCTGTTCGGTTGACAAATCAATCAGTTATATATACAGTAATTAAATTGTTCCTCAGTGTTCTTGTATTTCTCATTTACTTCCAAGCAGTGAAAACCTTTTCTACAGATTCCACAGAAAATCAAACACACACGCCTCGGTTCTTCTTCTCGGTGGTGAACACAGTGAGCACCTGTAGGATAGAAGACAACAAATTTCTGTATGGAGTTTGCTGTTCTTCCCGTGTTTACGTGGGTTTCCTCCAGGAGCTCTGGTTTCCTCCCACAGTCCAAAGACACGCACACTAGGCCGATTGGTTGTTGCTAGTTGTGAGTGAGATTGGTTGTGTGTGTTGCCCTGCTAGGGTTTGGTGAGCTGTTCAGGGTGTACCCAGCCTTCAGGGTGTACCCAGCCTAGTGTCGGCTGAGATAGGCACCGGCCTTCCTGTGACCCTATTAGAATTTAGTAGTTCGGCAGTGAGTGAATGAATGGTACAAGATCTTTGCTGTTGTTTCTCAACTTTCTCAAGATGCTCATGGTACTTCATGGTTCTGCTCGGTCATGCAGAATTTCTGTAGCGGCATACGGCCAAAGAATTCTAGAGCTGAATAAGGATGAGTGACTTCAGCAGAATGTGTTTTATTAGGTGTTAGGCATGTTGAAAGGATATGTGGAGGCTCGAGTGCGTGCTTGAAATCCCTACTACGTTTATGCAGACGCATGTTAAGCAGATATTGATATATACTGTATATAGAACTGAACTAGACCTTTTGAACCAGGTGCCATAAATGGCAAATTCCTGGTTAGTGCTCGCCGCACGTTCTATTCAACCAAAATTACAAACTGTGGGTTGATTTGTTTTGAATCCATTGATCCATGTCAAAATGAAACCATTACTTTCTCATCGATTTTTATTCGCTCGCTGTACTACTTTATTTTTTCCCGAGCGTCTCTTAATTACAGCCCTTGTCAACAGGATTTCAAATGTTTTCTGCCTCATCAGAACTGTGTGGGCGTGTCAGCGTGCATATTGAATGACAGCCGCATCCCTCTGCCAACATAAACAGCTCATCACAGTAATAATGGTAGAAACATGTGTAGGAATGACAGTGTGGCGCTTTGACGTCGCTTTTGTTTTTCGCTCAAGTCACAAGTGTCGTGTAGTGTGTTGGTGTATTTTGTACACATTTCTAGTGATACAGTTCTGACAGAAACGAAAATCTGAGGCTACAGTGGGCACAGATTTTGATTGAAAAATTGGAAAAATACTTTTATTTGTAAGAATATGCCGGATAGCGTCAACGGATGTCTGTCGGAGAGCAACATTTTTAATCTGTTCATCGTCATTTGCATGCGTTTCTTGTCAGACGAGGTCCCTTCTGTCCTGCGGAAAGTTTTTGTCCATGCACAAAACTTGGAATGGACGCCACTGAGCAAAGGTTGTACAGTTGTTGTGCGCCGTGCATGCGGTTTGTTCAGCATTTGTGCGTTCCATGTCCTGTACTTGTCAGTTTGCATCCACTGATGTCCGGTGGACCTGACTCGCAGCCTGATTACTACCTGACAAACAAAGGGTGAACTGGATCTGTGCTGGACATGGACGCATGTTTAGTTGACGAATACTGACAAGGCACACGTGGGAACTGATGAATAACCGATGTGTAACAGGGGTTACAAAACAAGACAAAACTGACTGACTTCAGAATAAGTACAATATAGCTACCGTACATGTAATGGGTCTTCACGGGGTCTGAAATAGACAACAATGTACATCCTCAGAGGTACTGCGACAGCCTAGATCAGCAACGGAGATGACTTCCACCACCGGATGATTTTCTTTTGCACGGTTTCCATCTGTCAGACGTCTCTTTAGATTTGACTGTCATTCTAAGGAGAGGATAACTGGAAAGTGTTTGCTTTATCTGTATATGCTAATATCTGACCTTCCCTGTGCTTATAGATTAAGGTATCTATGAATTACACATACCTTTGCAGTGGAGGCGATTACATGATCAACTATGGCAGGCCCATTTGTGAGAAAACAGAAGAGGAGGGTGGAAAACGTTTAGATAATTGGATCTTTACATGAAAGATTTCCTGATATGTGTTTTTATGCGCTCTGTAGTCTCTGTAGTGTTTATAAAGTATTGCTTTGAAACACATGTATGTGGTATGGCTATTAAATAACGAGACGAATTCTGTAATTGAATTTTATTGAAGAAGGCTTACATTTCTGCATTTTCTCCCTTCAATATAAAGTGTTCCCCATCCGCACATCCACACAGCTGCATTCTTGTCTTCCACTAGTTACAGCATTGCAACAGGTCTTGTTTCTTTAGTTCTCGCGGAAGCTCAGTTGTTTTTCTTCTTCATTTCTGGAACAGACTCGAAACGCGTTCCCTCAAATACGACCCCTGGTGTTTTCCAGTGCACTGACTGCCGTTTGGTTCCGGATCGTACTGGAAGACCCAGTTCTTTTCACGTGATCAAGTGTTTTTTTTTATTTTTTTATTGAGTCCGCTTCAGTTTATTCCCCAAATTGTTTGCACGATTTTTTTGGTCAACTTTTGTCATGCTCAGATTTTCATGTGAACTTTGATGAGCTTTCGGTCATTTTGGTCCACTTCGTGTTGCTTCTTGGCACGCATGGACGTCCACTGCTGTCATCTCTGACATCACCTCGACCTTCACGAAATCATTCGTATCACTTAAGCAGTGCAGTTGATGCATTACTTTCTCAACTGACCATTCTTAGAAAAAAAGTGGTGTAATAGTCAACTGAGCATGCGAACTGCTTTAAACTCTCACCAGATGTTTATGTTCACCTATTGGTCAATCTAAACCACCTTACATACCAAACTGCCTAAGCTCAGTCCCGTTATTTAATAGCTACACATCATATACTTATGGTACATCCTCAAGTCTTTCACTGGAAGTATCAACTGGTGGTCTATTAGTTCGTGGTGCTGCGAAATTAGATACATTTGTCTTGCTCTCAACTGCTTCCTTAATATATTTATAACTTTTCCTCACTACTAAGGCATTTTGTTCTATCAAGAAGGCTTTTTGTGGGCATGCTGGCATGTGGAATCAATAAAATCTACTTTATTTATTTATTTATTTATTATTTATTATTTTTTTTGACCACCAATTGATTTGTAGCCTAACTTGGATGAGTAACTGCAGTCAGTTTGGCAGCCTTGCCAAGTTCGCTGGTGCTGTAGACGGCGCTCAGTTTGTATTAAGCTCCATCTGAACACAATGAGTCAACAGAAATAAATTGCCAATCATTTTTCCGATATTAATATTGCCAGTTCTAAACGGTACTTGTAATTTCTTGCTTGAGTGCAAACATAAGATTCTTATTTATTTATTTATTTATTTATTTATTTTTTAAGGTGTTGCGTCTAAAAATAATATTATGATATTCAGGAGGATGTATTTTTCCTGCCCTCAGATTCTTAGAAAGATATCATTTGTAAGCAAACCAGTCGTCTGCTATGGTAAAAACAGTTTCAATATGTGATTAAGTATGCCATTTGTACTCACCAGTTTCCCTGCTGTTGCAAAAACAGTAGCTCAGGTTCATGGTGGCTGTTTATCTTGTGCTTCTTGTACTTCCTGTACACAGTGAAAAAGAAGAAACACATACACAGTGACTGCGAGGAAATGGTTCACATTAGCAATGCCTGCTTTTCAGAGCAAACAGATATGGTATCATTTTCTTGATGTGGCCTGATAATGTGGTTTTCTCCCTATACAGAGAATAATTAGTGTTCCAGTATATTACAGGGCCTTCGGGCATCATTGTGATAATCATGAAATTCGTAGATGTGTAAGTTTTAAATGAGTGAGGAGGAAACTTCTTCCCTGCCTCTGTAATACACGGAGTTGGTCTTGTTTTCCTGTGTGTTAGGATATTTCCTGAGGATGTTCCTCTCTGTATTCCATAATTTGTAACTCCCATAATAAAAAATTTGTAAAAAATTTTAACATTAGCATACACTACGGTCATGCATTACCTCTGAAATTGTGTTTGAGTCATAATTATTACGTATATTTCTTTTTGGAATGTATTACAACATTCACCGTTTATACTGCCACACAATCCAATGGTCTGGGAAGAAAACCATAAAGAAGCAAAATATTTCTCAAATGCTTTACTTAAGGTTTTTTATTGCTGTTAGCTGTTTGTTAACAGGATTACGCAAAACGTTATGTGTGGATTTTCATGAAATTTCTACTGGAGGTGGGACTTCTTTAGATTTTGAAGATTATCTGGATCAAATTCTGGATCCTGGAATTTTTTAAACGATTCTTTGTGAACATTGTAAGATTGGACTGGTTTTTGTGTTGGAATCAGTGTGGAATTATATCAGGCCCAGCAGGGGGTAATGTCTACTTTGTAATTTGTTCAGCTTGGCAGAGGTTTGCATACTCAGAGAGCTACTGTTTCTTATTTACTCATTTATGGCACAAGTCACCATCAACCAATATTTCTATATTGATAAAACACCTTTACATTTACATTTACAGCATCTGGCAGACATTCTTATCAAGAGCGACTTACAATGATCATTTTTATACAACTGAGCAATTGAGGGTTAAGGGTCTTGCTCAAGGGCCCAACAGTGGTGACAGTGGGGATTGAACCGCTGACCTTCGGATCAGCCTTTATGACAGTTCCTTTAGGTATGACACCTTTATGACAGTTCCAATGTAAACAATCCTATAGGGCTTAACGGCGTCATCCGATTCACTAATCCTGTTTCTCATCCCAGCAGCTGATTGGCAGTAAAATATGAATAAACGAATCCATGTTAAGGATTGGTTAGAACTAGCATCCTCCCTCTAGCTGCAGCCTCTTCCCGCAGTTAGAATATCTCAAGAGGTTATACTCTGCTCCAAGCCAGGTTCTGGAGATGCAGACTTTTACTTGTGATAAGAAGTGTCTGCAATGGAATGAGTGAAATATTTCTGCCCCCTCTTTAAGCAGCACGCTGGTATTGAGCATCACTTAAGTGCTCCATGACTGAGTTATCACACATAATGCAGTCACGGGCAGGGAGTAGCAAGAGCTCCTGAGAATGTGGAAACAGCCACTAAGTGAATATATATGAGACATTTGTGGAGAAGAAAAACGGCGTGTTCCGTGACTGCTCAGAATGAGAACCAACCAGCATTCCATGAATCATATAGAGAAGGTATAACATCCGCCAGAAGAGAAGCTACTTGATCAAGACATGAAGGTGTACTCAAGATGTCCCTGCCTTGAGAGCATGGCATTCTTAAAAGTGATTTACTGGAAGAAATAATGAGATTGTTTTATATTTTATTTTGGGGCCATGAGTGGACAAATCATTAGCTAGTCCACCAGGCACGTAAAACCTCTAATGTGCTGCCCAGGCCTGTTTTTTGAGCAGAAATGTAATAATATACTGAGTGCAGTGCGCAAAGCTTTGCAGGTGGGGTGTCCCAGGGCAGTCGTGCTCCTCTCTTTGACATCATGTGACACACTGGCAGGATATCATAACAGAGAAACAAAGAGACAGAGGGATGGAGTCCGGCCCTTGGTAGTGCATTGCTAAGTGGACTGTTACATTAAATTAGACATCCCGCAATGACCAGCTAGTTAAAAGTGCAGTCACTGATTCCAGTCTAACAAACTAGGCGAATATGTCTGCATGGTCTACTAGGATTAGATGGGAAACAGAGGCTCAGAGCGAACCACACAACACTTTTCCATCCAATCAACAACAGCAGGCTTTTCTGCTTGTGGGGAGATGGCAGCGTCACTGTTAGCCCATGAATCTGGGGGCGAAGCTTCTTAAGAAGGGTATTACAGGTATGCATCTGTTTGGCTTTTAACTTTAAATACTAACAGTCTTTCTCCAGAATTGATGACCCACCCATCAACTGCATTAATACAGGCTAAGGGAAATTAAGGAGTCAGCAAACTACCTTGTTTTCATGGAAAGTTTGCTCATGCTGAAATTAACCGTCTGTCAAGCAGTGGATCACTTCAACTGCGGCAACCGTGAAGGTATCTGTGAGGCATACATAGCTTTCTAGATGTTACTGTATATTTCCCTGGAGGGGAAGGAACAGCGACTGTCATGTATGCATCGCAGTTACTGCCGGGAAACATGGCCGCTGCAATGTATACAGTGCAGATGCTCAAGTTTCTCGAGCAAGTGCACATTTTCTCCACCCAAAATTTTGACATCAGATGGCCTCCAAAATCCGCCTTAACAGTCACGGAACGGCCATGGTAGTCCCAGTCATGGTTCTCGTGTGCAGCAGGCTATGTGAGACCTATGCTTAAAGCTTTTTGCAAGATTTTGCTGTACATAGCTGTGTACAACTCTTTTCAGCCACGAGAGCATTAGTAAGGTCAGGCGCTGATGTCTGGTGATGAGGCCTGGGGTACAGTCAGCAATCCTGCCTTCCAACAGCAAGGCATACAGTGGGGTTGAGGCCAGGGCTTTATGTCGGACACTTAAATTCTTCAATGCCAATCTTGTCAAACCATATCTTTGTGGAGCTGGCTTTGTGCACAGGGACATTGTCATGTTGAAACAGGTTTAGGTTCCTTAATTTTGATGAAGGGAAATCCTAATGCCGCAAACCTTTGGCCATATAATGTACTTGTTTGTTGGTCAACTACAAGTAAAATTAGTTGTAGCTTGAATATGAAATCATCTTCTCCATGGTGCACAAGCATGTGATTTGTTGCTCCTGTAAAGGAAACAGGAATAATGCACACATGTTAAAAATTCAACATTTTTCATCATATATTACTTTTCGGCAGTGTGTTTTTCTTCAGACTCTTCTCCCTGACTGCCAAGCCCTCTTCATGTCAAAATGTATAATCAAAGTGTAATTCATACTTACATAAACACAGGTGCCCTCTTCCCCAAAGGTAAATCCATACCAGATCAAATCTGCATTGTTTAATTTATTGTGGACCTCCTGTTTGCTGTAGGCCCATGCCTCCCAGTCTCTTAGATAACTGATAAGCCCTATCACCAATAGTGAGACTCGGAATGTTGAAGCAGCATTCTGTGGGAGTTTCCCATAGAGCCAGTTTGCACAAATTGGCATCCTCGTTCCATCACTGGCAGCTGGCCTTCCAAGAGAAGCCGAGGGGGGCCATTAAAGGTGGGTAGTGGGCTGAGGGCCAATAGGTGGCATTAACACTCCTGCTGTTTTTGTTTGCACCACTTAATCTTGAGCTGGCACCCATAGTGCTTTGCGTTCTTCCCCTGGGAGAAGGAGCAAGAAGCCATAATTACAGGTTGCTACAAGTTTAAGAGACGAAACGATGTGCATTCTGAGCATCTATTTTCCAATGTTCTTTTCAGAAGAAATTGCTTCTCAAAACCATAGAGATAAGCTTGATCCCAGAAGAGGATTGGGGTTTCAAAGTTATCTAAAATGCACTGCTTGACTAACAGTCACGGGGACTTTCCGTATCAAGGAGCGACTCTCCATCATTCAGTTTCAGCCACTGATGCACGCTTTGAGCTTAATTTTGTGGCCGTGTGTAAATCTAATTCATTAATATACACATATTTAACAAAAAAAGGGAAAAAAAGCCCACTAGAGATAGAGACAGTTCGAAGACTGCTGGTAAAGGATTTGTCAGTAAGTACTGTGATATGATCTAGGCTTCGTTGGATTTTAGAGCAGTGGCTGAAAATGTAGCAGACAGGTGCTCTTGGTTTTATATCTGAAGTCAGCTAAACCTCCTTTATAAACCTGCTTTAACCGGCTGTGTGCTGAAGTTGGTCTGTATTTATGAACTGTCTTGTGTTAGTTGAAGAATCAAGGATATCACATTTTTATTGCTTGTTAATGGCATCCTATTTCAGTAATGCGGATTAGTCTTCAGCCGTTTTCCGTCACCACCCTGGTTAAAAATTGTTGAAGCCGAGTACAAAGATGCTATAACACTGCTACTAGCATGCAGAGAGGGCTGAGGAGTGAGCACTGAGTTCGAGCCCCAGGGTTGGCAAGTGCATTTCTGCGTGGAGTATGCATGCGTGGGCTTTCTTCATGGGCTTTGGTTTCCTCCCACAGTCCAAAGATATGCACATTAGGCTCACTAGCTATTTCAAATTGCCCTTAAGCCTCTGTGAATGTGAGTATGAAGGGATTGTCTTCCCTTTAAAAATGGACCAATTAAGGGATTAAAAAAAATATTTTTTTTAGTTATGTGGAATGAGTGTGTGACCCCCATCAGGAAAAACCTAGACTTTACGAATCTCATCTTTTGGTGGGGTTTGACAGTTTTTAGTGCAAAAATAAGCATTAAGCCAACTTATGTCACATGTCACACGTCAAAAAAAGCAAGCACACTTCTCCTGAATAGGCCAAACCTCTTCCATTTGAAACAAAAGTCCAGTGCACTATTGTAGACCTTAAGCATAGTACACTCTATAAAACTGTTCGAACTGTATTAGTTCATACAAAGGACAATAGGTGCCACTAGCAGTTCAAAGCATAATGGTACTTGTCAATTTCCATGCAAGAAGCAGATAACCCACAATTTCAAGATGGCCAAACTCAGCAGCAAGATCTTTGTCTTCTAACAATGTTTAAAGGGAGATTGAGAAAAGTAATTTGAGTTTAATTCTCTATCGTTTAATTGATACTTAGATTGTTTTGACCGACCATAAAACACTGAAAATATGGAAGTAAGGGGCATTTTTGTATGGAGTTGTTTTGGGTTATTGCAGGGGGAAAATTTTTAGTTCAGAATTATTGTACTCAGATTGGGACTTTTATTTTACATAAATTTTGCACAATGTTCAACATAGAAAGATGCCATTTCCCAAGTTTTGTTGATTTTTAAAATTTTTAATTTAATTTTAGAAAAACGACCCCTTGTTTTTTTTTCTCAAAATGAACATTTTGTTGGTTGTCAGGTTCAAAAAAGCATAAAAAAGCAGTAATATAGTTATGAAAAGCTATAAGTAGCTACAGCTATACTTACAAGTGTGAGGTAGTGAATCCCAGAAGATGCTGAGTACGTTTCGGGGTATTGTTTGAAAATGTAGCGATATTGGCTATATAGTACCTGGCCTAAAAATGGGCCATATTTTCTATTCCAAATTTAATGGACAGAAAGAGGGATGTGAAATATCACAACCAAAAGTCATATTCCAGTTGAGTTGGAACAAAGTTAATATAACGAGGTTGGAGCTGACGCCACCACCACAAAAGCATTTTGCATATCCTGCCTCCAGACAATTTTTGTTTGCGTTTGGTGTGACCACTGCTTTCAATAAAAACACTGACTAGCTTAGATCAGGAGTCAAAATGTATTCATTCGCTGAACCATTTAATCCTGTTAGGGTCATGTGGAGGCTGGAGCCTATCACAGCCGACTCTGGTACAGCCTGAACAGCTTGCCAGTACATCGCAGGCCAAAACACGCACAACTGATTGTACTCACACTCCTCTCTAGGAGCAATATGGATCAGCCAGTTATATTAATGTGCATGTCTTTGGAAAATGGGAGGAAATCGAGCAACTAGAGGAAAAACACGCAACCCACATGGGTGATCGTGCAAACTCCACACCTTGCTCAACTTGGGAACCCAGGACCTGCTTGCTGTGAGGCAGATGTGCTAACTGCTATGCCTCCGTGCCGCCCAGGACTCAAAATGTATATAGTAAATGGTACTGCTAAACCAAAAACATTGGCAACTTTGCCAAAAATTACGACTACCTTATATGCAATAGGGCTCTCCGCCTGGGTGTAAGCTTAGACATCACCACTGACTGCTTCTCTACTATATTGTAATATCCACTAAAATGTCCTGACGCAGAGATCATTTAGCACCGTATTAAAAATTAATTTATAATTATATAAATATTTTCTGCTGCAATTATATATATCTGTTGTGGTGGACTTTTTGAGACCCTCTCACATTTTTTAATGCATAAATCTTTTACTCTGTAGAGGGGAATAACCTTACCACAGTCATTTTTTTATATACTAAATTATCATTTCCAGAATAATACGCAGTAATGGGAAATGGAATAGCAATCCGGCGCTCTGAGAATAGAAAACCGCCTGAGGACTGTTGAGATAATATAATCGTATTGCTGGTGTTCGTTTTTTAGCTTTTTAACCAAGGCTAATAAATGCTGCAAAAAATAATCAAGGAATACATCTTTCTCTTTTTGCCGAGCAATTAAACTCTCTTTTGGGCACAGTAGATGGAACGAGGGTCAAAACACAGGGTAATTACAGGAATGCGCTGCATTCAGTCAGTGACCACAAACAATGAAGAGGACAATAAGCGTCCATAATTAACAGGCTACATTAAACAGGGGTCAGTGTATTTAATTTACGCGCCATCCTCATGTTATACGGGTTTTGTTGTTTGGTTTTGTCTTGCCACCCTCATGAAAACAGCGTGCAGGAAAATAAAATCGACTTGAATTGAATTCTTAGGTGACATGCGTAGATTATCTGATTATACTTCATGCTTTCCATTTGGGAGCGTTCTGTATATTTCTCAGCAGCATTAAAGCTGTTGGTGGTGGTCTTTCCCCCCCCCCCGAGTTTGTATCACAGCAAGACTGTAAATCATCATAAACTGCGCTGTGATGAAGATTTAAGGCTGGCACGTGCTAAGCTAGTCAGAATTGGCGGTGAATACAGTTTCGACTTTCCGTTTGATATATCAGCAGGTGTAGTGATTAAGTGCGCAGCAGGAGATGTAGACTTATGCTGACTTAAGCTTAGGGTTTTTGTTTTTTTTATTCCTTTTTCCCCAGCTGCACACATTTATTGTATCTCATATTTACTATAAAGCAGTGCTACATTCCAGCACGGTTAACTTGTGCTTAAATATGAAAATCATTTCATCACCCTAGCCAAAAAATGCAAATATGCACAGAATTCTGATGATTCTTTGTCAGCTTGCTAACCAAACGTATCTAGCATTGTAGCTCGTCCGCGGTCCCATGGCCTTCCTTCAGTTACATAATTCCCATGCAGGAAATGCATGTGATGAGCTTCAACAGTAGACCTGCTACAAAAGCAGTGGGTGTTACCTCCGCCAAGAAGATTTTACATGTTTTACATTTAGTTTGTGTATTTGCTTGCTTGTTAGCAGGATTTCCAAAAACCTTATGTGCGTACTTGCTTGGAATTTCTACCAGAAGTGGGGCTTTGGACAAGGAAGTGTCCATTCGATTTTGAAGATGCTGTGCATCAAAATTCTGGATTCAGGATTTTTTTTTAAAAAGGATTCTTTAACATTGTGAGAAAGGATCCCCCTTTTTTTTTTTTTGGAAGTGTTGTATTATGACAGGATCAGTAGGGAGTGCTGTGTACTTTATTTGTGTGTATGTTCATGAAATTTCTTCTAGAGGCGGGGCCTTAGAAAAGGAGGACTCCATTCGATTTTGGAGATGATCCAGATCAAATTTGGGATCCAGAAAGGATTCTGACGGGTACTTTTTTTTTTTTGGAAGGGTTGTATTACAACAGGTACAGTAGGGGCTGCTGTGTAAAAAGTTAGATTTTTATGAAATTTCTACCAGAGGTGGGGCAATTAAAAGATATTGGAGATGCGACGGAGAGGACTATTTTTGACAGTTTACTTCATATATGCAATTGCTGTGTTTGGAGAAGGTTTATACTCTCCGAGTGCTCTTGTTCATCTTTTGAAATCTACGGTTGCTAATTTATGGACAGATTTTTTAATGTATTTATTAGTTATTGCTACTGTATTGCTATTGTTGTTTGAATAACACCCTATAAATGTTTTATAAATATTTTTAGATAACTATAAAACTGTAAAATTGTAGCATTTAATCCACTTCCCAACATTGTTTTTAAGTTGGTCTTGTAGCATGCACTGATGTCCTCGTCCCCTCATTCATATGGACGGCATGTCTCCCAAACAGTGCTTATCGAATTAAGCCTGGTGTACGTTTTGCCCAGATCTCTGGCCAATAGGTGATGTGGGTTAGGGGATGAGACTAATCTTCTAAATGGAAGGTCATGTTTACTCCATTTATTGTTCTTTGCCAAGTCGATCCCCTTGGAGAAACCTTTCGTCAGAGTAAGTCCGGTATGTACTCAAAATCCATAGAGTCATGAGTTCAGTGTCTCGTATTGTTGACGTTGTACATTCTTACTGGAAAATGCACAGTCATGCTCGCTATTAGACATTAACTTTGGATCCTGTAAATGCAGCTTTATTGCAGAACTCAGCTTCTACCAATACGCGTCCTGTGATTTTATCTTTCCCTAGAAACTGTTTCCATCCTTCCAAGAAAGAATATATGATGCTGAAAATGTCAACTGTCCGGATATGTGCAGTTTCAGTGATTAATCAGTGATCAATGACTTTCTTTAGCAATTCATTTCAGTCACAAGAAGTTAGTAGTGGAGGTCCATAGGCATGGACCATGACTTCGATGGCTGCTTCTATGCCTCTACTTGCTGATTGGCGCCATAATAAATATGGAGATTCAGGAAAAATGTTAAAAAAACACCAAGTTCCTTTAGATGTCTCAAAGAACTGAGCTGAGCACACACATTTACACTTTATGTAGTGTATAGATGTCTTATTTTTCTACATGAACCATTAAACACTTAAATTTTAAAGGTTTTTATTTTGGGTTTCAGACCGCAGAGGTGCGTGCTGGGACTGAAGGTTCTCGGTGTGATGTATTCAGTTCTTTGTGGCTGTCATCATCCCTACCCACACACACACACACACACACACAGTTCCACCTTTAGGCAGTGAAAACTAGTTGGAAAACTGTAGTTACAAGGGAAACCTGCAAGCTTGGTGGGACTAAAGCCTTCTTGACGTCAGGTTAATTTTTTAATGATGTGTTACAATAGACATGAGAAGTTCAGATGCTTTTTGAGTCAACTGAGGCACTTAGTTCTCTTACAACTTTCCTATGGTTGCCCTATGTTTAACCCACTACGGTTTTACGACAACACATATGTGCATCATGTAATGCAAGTACGGCTGTCATACATCAACCGATTATCGCAAAATTGTTGAACAAGGATTTTTTTTTTTGTCTTAACAGTGACTTACGACTTATGTATGAACATCGTTTTTGACCTGACATTTTTCCCACAATAGAAATTTCTATAACATTGGATATATTTGTGAACGTAACTACACAGCACCTTACCCAAAGCCTCTGTCCATCCCTTCTGTCATAGCTGCACTAAATTCATATGACCAAAAAATAATAATAATAATTTTGTGGACAGGGCTCAAACAAATCTGAATCCAGCACCAGTTCTCATCACCCTTGAAGAGAGCTGGTGCCAGCCGGGACGAAAAGCCAAATGATTGTAAACGGAACACTTTCCTGTGATTGATAACCAAATGAGTGCAGCCGAAACGATTGTGATGTGCTGTAGATTAAATAGAAAGCCCTAACCTCAGCTGACTGTCTCGAACATTGAGAAGGTCACCTCTAATCCCCAAACCCCTGAGGGAAGAACATGCAAAGCATGACGACTTATTGATCTTTCATTCTAAAGATAAACTAACTTGGTTTGCATTTGGCAAGGAGGCTATTTATCTAAATCAGGGGTAGAAAATAAATGTAGCCTATTTAGGATGTCATTTAACATGACTCTGCCTGGTATATGCTTGACTTTTGAATATGAACCATGGATAAACAAAGCTAGCCCATAATGTCCATAGTATTTGCCCAGCCCTCTGTTTGCGGTTGCTTGGAAACCTTATTGACTAGGCTACTGATTTCTGAACTCTGTCACCAGGGACCCTTTTTACTGTATAATAAATTCCATAGGCCGCCTCAGTACAGATTTATTTCATAAACATTATTAAAAGAAAATATATATATATATATATATATTATTTTTATTCTTGAACTTTCCACCAGCAAACTTATTACACTTGAATAGACTTTGCTGCTTGGAACCCTTATATAGCGTTCCATGGTGCTGGATATTATACTTTGATATCGTTCTTGATTATTTATTTATTTATTAAAGGAAATTATCCAGTATTACTTAAGTGTTATATGAGTGACAAAAGTATGCAAACCTATAAGATTAGCATGGTTTTGAAGGTGTTTTCAATCAATAGGCGGACACCATGATTTCCTTCAATAATTGTATCCCCCCGCGAAGCGTAGGAGACACTATGTTTTCAGGGGCTGTCCACATCCGCCGCCGCTGCCACCGCAGACACTTCTTGTTAACCCTCTTGCAGTGCCTGTTCTTTATGGATTTATTTTATATTTATGTTGACTGGTCAGTAAGGCACATCCTACCAGCCTCTTGAGACTGGGACATTTGAAACTTGACCTATTTTTCAAGGTCACAGAGGTCAATTCATCAAAAATGTCCTTTAACACACTTGAGGGTGCAGATGACAGTTGACCATGCAGGGAAAGCAAATAGTGCTTTGTTACAAGATTGCATTTGTTTGGGGAGGGGCAGTGGTGGCCCCGTGGTAGGGTCCTGGCTTACTGATCCAAAAAAGTCTGGGGTTCATGCCCTACTATCACCATGTTGTCACTGCTGTCCCCCCAGTGCAGCTGACTGGGTTATCAAAGGCCGGCCGTGTACAAGAACCATTGCTGTCGTGTGAAAAGAGTAGGCCACTGGGTTGCCATCAGCATGTTTCTGCCCTGCGATGGCCTGGCGAGCTGTCCAGCGTGTACTTGGCCCTCGTCCAGAGTCGGCTGAGATGGGCTCCAACCTCCTCGCTACCCTAATTAGGATTAAGTGGATTATGTTTTTAAATGAATTAATATGATTAATGAATAAATGAATCAATAAATGTTTTGGGGTTTTTCCATATTTTTATGGCTGCTGGGGAAAATAAAGGATTATATTTTAGGCCGTAATTATTAAAAAAAAAAAAAAAAAGAAGAACATTCTAAAGTATTCACAGACTTTCATGCCGTATTGTGATTTGTGAATGTCGGTTGGGATTTTCTCCGTTACTCTGTACCGGTGTGTCGCCAGACCCCATTTTATAAACCACTGCTCTTGGTTAAAAAGTGTTAGCTAATGTCATGTAACAGTGAATAGCAAGCTAGTTAGCTATTTAAGTGCATCATGTACAGCGAGCTGGTCTTTATTGTGAAATGAACCCCGACAGGAGGGGATCAGGACGTCCACATGGAACAGAGGGGTTGTGCATCACCTTAAAGGGGTTTATTTTGCCATAGTAACTGGCTTACTAGTACATAATCCTGCTTGTTTCATGGTTGCTTACTAAAGAAATTAGTAACTGGACAGAAAACGATTTTATGAATTTTGTGCTGCTGCTGCCGATAAGATATATTCCTGTCTTTTTCCATTTTGTTTTTTCTTTGTTGTGCAGCTCTCCATGGCTTCTAACCTCTGTTCCTTTTCTGCATTACTTTCTTGTTCTTTTTCTTCTCTTTGTTTTCCTGCAGACACTTCAGCCATGAACCATGAGTTTACAGTTTCATGCTCTCCAAATATATTAAAATGAATCCTTTAATGTTCTGGTCAACTAAGAGTCAGAGCACATTTTGGGTGATTTTATACTCATTTGTTCACATATTCTGAGTTTTCCCATAAAAGGAAATCTCACCTGTTTGGTAAAGGCCTGTATTTAAAAATTTAAAAAAGTTAAATATGTTGCTCCATATCAATAATAAAATGCCAAGAAAATACATTTTTACCTTTAAAGGGTTAATATCAAATAATTCTTCCATAATAGAGTTGTTTGGGTTTTTTTTTTTGACAAATTGATGCAAACAGTATTAGTTAACAAAATTTCCCTGACCTCTTTCTACTGATTGATTATACTGTTATACACAATAACGGTCTGTTACAAAGAAATAATAGACCACTATATATATCTGAAGCTCGGTAGCCGAGTAATTAGCACTGTCATCTCACAGCAAGAAGGTTCTTGATTCGATTCTCAACCAAGAGCATTTCTGTGTGGAGCGTACATGTTCTATGCTTGTGTGGGTTTCCTCAGGGTTCTCTGGTTTCCTCTTACAGCCTTGCACATTAGGTCATTTGGCTACTCTAAATTGTCCATTGGGGTGACTGTGTTTATGAACGGTTGTTTTGACTGTGTTAGTAAGGTAATAGACTGGTAACCTCTTTAGGGTGTATCCTGCCTCGTGCCTGATGGCGGGCCTTATTCGATTTTGGCTCTAGCTGATTTTTTTATAATGCAAAGTACACAAAATGGTCAACAGTAGAAGAAACTTCAGAACTTTTCTACTGGCAAAAATTTAATTTTTTTGCATGATATGACTAATCCTTAGTCTTAGGTGTTTTTTTTTCTTCTTCTTTTTTCTTGGGTTGCATTAAAAAGCTGTAGCTATTCATTGTGTGCCTAAATAAAACAATTTTTAACCGACAAATTGTCTGGGGTCATTCACTATCCCCCGCAGGACCACACATTTCTTTAAATTACAGCTCGTGAAGCTAATGATGGGGAGCGCTAATGTGCCTGGGTGCTAGCAGGCAGAAGCCAGAGGGTTTTATTTACAACCTCATTTCATCTTAGTCTCATTGTGTCTTATTATCCAGTCCTCCATTCATTTAGTTCTAAGTAGTGCTGGATAGTAACCTCATCCTCTTATCAGGTACTACCAAGTGGGAAATCATTGAATTTCATCTCGCAGTTCGGTGACTAAGGAGTTGGTAGCAACCACTGCGTGCGGTATTTCAGCTTAAGAAATGATTTATGCTTTAATGTGTTGTGCAATGGACCGTTACTAAAGTCTTTATCACCTACCGTTAACTATACAAAGCACAATCAAATTCAATCATATTGTAATCTTGTTTACAGCTGCACTTGACAAGTCTTAGTCCTCCCTTGTGGTTGCCGGCACAGAAATAGCAGCTCAGGGTGTTTACAGAAGCAACATGGATGATTAAGAATTGTGATCTCTTTTAAAAGAAATGCAGTCTGGCACTCATATCGTACATAGGTCTGTACAGCATGTCTTTAAAACAATAGTCCAGTTTACCCCCCCATAAAAATTTTTACATGTCAAAGTCTTGCGACTTCATCTGTAAGCTTTAATAAGAAAAAAATAAGAGCACCGGATTCAGCACAAGATTCAGCATAGCTATAAATGACTAAAAATAGTCTCATTCTTTAATAACTAAGAAACTAACCACTGGATAATTGCTGTGGTATAGGAAGACATAAAACCACTTGTACTTCTGTTAGAATATAATCCACAGTCGACCCGCTTCACCTTGGATCGCATCCCACCACTCTGTCATTGATTAATGTCTAATTACAGAATGCCCTGAAGTGCTTTTATCCTTATACAGTGCCTGACCCGAAAAAATCAGTCATGCATTGTAATATCTTGTTGGATCACCTTGATCCTTGATTACAGAGAATCATCATTATGGTGCTGATGCTTCTCTTGGCCATGTCAAGGCTCAGCAACATTATGTGGCAAATCTAAAATTAAAACCGTTGTGTCTTACTTAATTTTTTAAATGTATTTTTTACTAAAGTTTACTTTAAAGTTTTATTTTCATAATACAACCCATGCACCACAAGTTTAATTTGCTCTGGCAACATAGGTATATCAAACTGACATTTTCACAGTTAAAATACTTCACATATTGTGGTCTGTTGTCAAAAAAAAACAACAACCTTGCTGTCATTTATAATTAAAGCTAAGTTATGTTGTTTTAAGGGCTGCAAATTTGCCTTCTTTATTTTTGTTTGGGGGGGCAGTGGTGGCCCGGTGGTAGGGTGCTGAATTACTGATCCCAAGGTCGGGGGTTCAAGCCCCACTATCACCAGGTTGTCACTGCTGTCCCCCCCAGTGCAGCTAACTGGGTTATCAAAGGACAGCCATGTCTCTCACAGTCTGTGGTGAGAAAGAACCATTGCTGACTTTCGTAAAGAGTAGGCCATTGAGTTGCGATGGCCTGGCGAGCTGTCCAGAGACGGCTGAGATAGGCGCCTGCCTCCCTGCAACACTAATTAGGATTAAGTGGTTCAAAAAATGAAAGAATGAATGAACGAATGAATTCTTGTTTGGCTTCCCTGCCCGCTTGTAACCCCTAGAAATCTAGGAATGATTCCTGTACTTCAGTCTCAGATAATCTAGACCACGCAGAGCATTTAAAAACACTTGCTCTGGAATGAAACAGCTACTGTTTTATGCTGTAGCTTTTTTTTTTTTTTCATTGAATATAAACAACAAAAATAATAACATCTTAAAAATGTTCATCTTTCCCTTAGACTAGCTGTCCCACTCTGCCGGAGTTGTCCTGAAAGAGAGTTCAACTCTTTGTGGAATAAAGTTTATTAAAGAAAGTGTTTATTCGAAAGCATATTTTGAACAAATTGTTTTATGAGCCAACTTTTAACATGATTCAGGGCTTAGGAAATTTTTATTTATTTTTTAATTGGGGGGGGGGGGGTGCTCATTAATTGTGGAACTTCTGTATACATGACTTCTGCGTGGAACGATATATGACTTCTTATATAACTTTATATGGCTTCTCTTGCACTGTCCGGTTCAGGATACTTATATTAAGTACAGCATTCCTATCCCAACTGCTGAGACCTGCATGTGCGTTTAATATTAAATACATATGAAAATGTTTTATTGGCATTATTATGGAGCCACACACACATTTTTTTTTTTGCCTCATTATAGAAGACGCACAAGATGGATCAGTGGTATATGGCAACATTTAATGAAGATCCAGTACCATAAAGCCCCAGATGGCACCAGTAACCTTTCAATGTTTTAACACTAATAATTAGTTTGAGGATATAAATAAGTAGAAAGTTCATTTATGCACAATAGTTAAGGTTTTTTCCCTCGTTGGTGTGGCATGTATTCACTTTTAACTGATTTCCTGGACTCCAAGACATAAATCCATGTAACCGGCTGAAACAGAATATCTAATACAAAAGCGGTGATCGTTCATTTTTAAAAAATGCAAGCCGACCAGGCTCCTGGGTGATGCAACAGAAAAGAGTTCACCATAAATTGTTATCCTGCATTCCAACCACTAAGAAAGAAACCTAAAACTAGCAGTGAAAAAAATCCCCGTGTTCCCTAAAATAATAATACAGATGTTTAAAGAAATGGACATAAAACAGAAGCTAAATATAAATTACAACGAACAGTGCAACACAAAGAAATCGCAAAAGAATTGCAGATGAAGTCGGCTTTTTAAAAATGTCCATTGTGTTTTTCTCTCTTGATTTTACTGTGGTTGCTATACCACTTTGAAGATGAAGATGAGACAGTAATGGACAAGTTGCAGTAAAGCAAAGCAATAAATAATAATAATAAAACTTAATATATTCCTCAAAACACACAGTAAACTCTTTAGTATACAGTATACTACATGGGAGTGGTGGCATGTGATTGGTTTGCTATTTCAGAATAATAGACATCATTCACTCTGCAAACTTGGGATATATCATATAAATATTGTTTGTTTGCTTTTTTTTTTTTACTAAAACAATCTTTCACCTCAGGCTTATTGGATATTGCCAAACTATTCAACAATATCCACCTCATCTTTGGCGAATAACTGTTATGTGTTTGTCAGACCGATTACAACTTAAATAAAAGAACAAACCAACAAATAAACATACTAAAAGATGAAATGAAAATAATAACTAATACAATTTTTTAAACCACAATAATAACTCCAGCCCATAGCCATTATGGGCTTCTATGCAGAAGAGGGCGGATAGCACTGTCTTTGAAGTGTATTATGCTACTGTTGGATGTAGCATACAAAAGAATATATTTGGCTGATACTCCCTATGTCTCTGTGTAAGTATGCGTTAGCCTTCACCCTCACTAGGCAGGTAGCTGTTGTATTATTGGGAAGAGTTGGGTGGTAAATGGTAGTAACCAGATTGGAGGAAAACCCATGGAAGGCTAGTGTTTCGTCTTTTCCTACTTTGTCTGATTTTGAGTGCATCCATGTGGACAAGTACAGCTATCACTCAGTCCTGTTTTTTTTTTTCCAGCCAAACCAAAGTGGAAGGGACTATTATGTATAATAACCCCCCACTTCCCCCCATTAATCTACAGTTCAAACATGAGGACCAGCCAGAGATGAGAATATTAGTGAGTCTACTGGGGCTGTCAAGCACATGAGTCTCTTTAGGGCAGAAGCGATGGGGTATTGACAGGAGGTTGTGACCCTATACCCTATTGTCAGTGACTTAAAATACACCCCTGGAGTGAGGCCTAGGGGGGAAACCAAACCGTGAAATTTCACCTTTGAAACAAGAAGGGACTGCTGTGTCTCGAGCTGTCTGTTAAAGCTAGAAGCAGGAGCATAAGGGCAAGGCGTCCCCTCGCCTGCAGTAAACACTTCCACCGATTTCAAAGACGCTTACTGTGACCACTGGGAAAGAACCGTCCTCTGTGATTGTTCTTCTACTCATGAAGTAGAACGACAGTCAGGATCGGGACTGACTTTTATTTTTGTTCCCTAGTGAAACACGGTCAGCTTCAATCAGCTTCGTAAAAAGTGGAGGGCTTCTGTTCATTTCTTTCTTTCTTTTTTCTTTTTGCAGAAGGTTAGGAACTCACGACTTTTCAGTGCCTTGTTCCTGAGTCATCCCCCTATTTATGAGCGCCTATAAAATCAAAGACGGTACAGCTCCAGGAGCAGATATTCGAGAACGATAATATAATCAATCAGAAAAGGTGAAGGACGAGGCTTTATGGCATCAAGGTCAGAGCTCCTCGTCCTGTTCTCAGCCCCTGACTGTGAAATACAACTTAGGGAAAAGTTGTAGCGAAAGAGCGTCTCATTATTTATGTGTAGCTCTAAAATCTACCAGGCGTGCGAAACAGAATGGAAAACAATAAATTGGGCGACACTGGTGCAACCTAAAAGTTGAACATTTTCACAGATCGGGTTTCTTGAACAGTATACAACAAGCGATTATTTATAGCAAGAATATCATGTTTTATCTGTTTGGATTTACATTTATTGTTGTGGGACTTTCAAAACAGAAGGTTACTGCTTTGATGCCTTGCTGTCATCATAGTCAGCTGTTTCATGAGCCAGAACTTTTGACTGATGGCATCGGCTAAGGATGTTCATTTCAAACATACTTTTAATATAGTGTTTACAGAAGCATGCTGTGTGATGTGTGTTGTCAGCACACTGTGTAACTGGAGAGGCACTCAGAGTTCAAGGTACTTCCTCCGCTGTATGGATTATTTAGTAAATAGGTCCTATATGGGAAATACTTTTACTGACAATTACTAAATAAAATGTGCTGATCCTATCATATGCTGTATTGAATGTGGACGTGACCAAATTAGCAAAAAAAAAAAAAGACTTAAGACATGGCTGGGGTTTGACCTTTCAATGTCATTCAAGGTCAAAGTTTGTCATATTTATGAAAATCCAAAGTTTATAGTTTCCCATGGAAATGGTATTTATTAGTGCATAAAGTTTACTGCATGTTTACGTTTTCACATATTTGTTTGTTTGTTTGTTTGTTTGTTTGTTTGTTTGTTTGGCACATTGGTACGTCAGGGCATGCTTGACCGTCTCATTAGCTGGCCCTCCCTCATGCCCCATGCACAGCGGTATATTCACCTATCTTAATCTGTCTCCCAGTGCACTGAAAGAGAAGGCGGCCAATCAGAGCAGAGTAGGCACAGTGAGATTGAACACCATAAATGGGAGGAGGAAGCCAAACAGCACTCAAAATCAGCATTTCACTGAGAGGTGGGGAGGCAGCCTTCTGAAGATTTTTTATTTTTTTGGATTATGAATTGTACTTTGGTGCTCCAATAATCCCACTGAAACATACCTTAGAATTTGAAATCCAGTCATAGTGTTCACATGAGCTGCAGATGACTTGCTAAAGCTGCACCAATAATACATGTGGGTTTCAGTTAACTAAGTAAATAAAAAAGACCTCAGTAAATGAATGATACATGAAACACATATTACTTCGACCCAAACCAGCCTTTTGGTTCTTGTTTGCTGCCTGTTTGTCATCTTAATTGTGTCTGAGGCTCTTAGTCTGCTCCTCTTGAGATTAGTTTTTCAACAGTTTGTTTCTTCCAATCTCTACATTCTTTGCTGCAGCATGTTTCTTTAGCTGGCGGAGTCCTGGTTGCTCTTTTTCTGTGGCGTTTTTCTTTGATGGTAGAACAGAAAAGATATCAGAGTGGCTATTAACTTGTCCTCAGTAAGCATTCACTAACTATTGATTGGCACACACTGAACGCTGAGTCACGCCTCATCCCTGCTGGCAAGACTTTTTAACAAAAATATCCTATGAAGCCTCGATAGTGGTGCACGTTTCAGTGCATTTCCATTTTTTTGTTGCTCATTAATGAGTGCTCAGTCACAGCCCTGCCTAATAGATCGGACTGAAGGCCAGACATTGCGCTTGCTATGCACAAAGCACGAAGGTAGGTGTAAGCCAGTTAATTAGGACTTGCAGATAAGAGATTATGATCTACCTGTGTTATTCTCTTTCAGGTTTCTGTGGACAGCTTGCTGGGTTTTACCTTTTGTACTATAAAAGATTGAAAAGTCTGGTGACCATAACAGTAGGCAAAGGGAAGCATGAACACGTTTTGGTTTATCAGTTAGAGTATCATATGAAATATACACACACACATATATATATACATATATCATATATAAGTCTTGTCATTGCACGAAACCAGCATTTCATGAGTTGTGTGTTTGTGTGTTTGAATTGGGGACAGCTGTGTTGACAGGCTGCATGGTAAAATTTGTTGAAACAGGATTATACACTGCAGGATTATCTGCCTATTGGAGCTGGTGAAAGGAAGAAATGAAAATGCCAGCAGAACCAAGCCAAGAAACCATCAGGCTTTGCTTAAACAAACACAATTATTAAGGCAATTAATGGACACAGCTTGTTTCACAATTGTTCCCTTCTCTCCGTTGGCATTTTTTTTGTCTGGTGTGTTTATACGGCGCAACAGTAGCACCGACGACGTGCCATGGCTATACACTAACGTCTGTTTCGCTTTATGGGTTTTTTTTCTACTCAGTAGAGTTTGCTTTTGTCAGCCCTTACTTGTTTGGAGGATGGCATGGAAATATTTGGTTATCTAAGACTAAGACATTGTTACACTTGGCCGTTATCTTTTTTCACATGACCACAGAAAGAATCTGGTGAACCTGTGAAGAATGTGTGGAAATCATCTTGCCAGACTTCTAGTCTGAATCTTGTTGCACGTATTTTGGAAGATTGTGGTAATGTTACACAATCAAAGGGCACATGGGTGGGGTAAGGGGCAGCGTGGGGGTGTAGTGGGTAGCACAGTTTCAGGCTCTGTGATTAGAATGCTTCTCGAACGCCTCCCTGGACCCCGGATCACACGGAAGAAGATGAAGCTCGGCGATGGGGTTTTGGTGCGGAGTTTGCTTTCGTGGGTTTACCCAGGTACTCCAGTTTCCTCCCACAGGCAAAATACATTTGCATTAAGCTAATTGGCTGTTCCAGAGGTGTGAGCTTGAATGGTTGTATATGTGTGTGCGTGTTGGCCTGACGATGGACTGACGAGCTGTTCAGACTGTACCCCACCTTCCCGGAATTTTGCAACCCTAGGCAGAAGGCGTTGCTGTTAAAGAAAATGAAATCTTACGCCCGATCAGATTTCAAAATCCAGCACTTTTGTGTAATGCTGGGTAACTAAGAGCAAAACAGGAAGTGCTACCTCAATAGCCACATAATGATGTGTCTCTTTTGTCTAGCTATACCCTCGCTCTTTTTTAAAACCTAGTATTCATATCCAACTTTTCTCACAAGGGCCTCCACATCTGACATGTCATCACCGGTTGGTTACTCTGGCAGGGAAGCAAAAGTGCTGACCCTCAGTGAGTGCTGCATGAGGTGAAGAGACACTGGTCGGTGCCCTTTCTGAACTCAGACAGACAGACTTGTTAAATTGTACGGTGTTAATTTATAGAGGCAGGGATGTGTCTCATGGGGGCAGTAGGTCAAGTCTATTTGCATGAGATTCCCATTGGAGTCAGTGCACAGGTCAAATCTTAACCAGCCAGTGCATAGCAAGCAGAGCCTGGGGGTGAGGGGGGGGGGGGTGGCATCTCATTTCATTCAATTCATTTCATTTATTGTATCGCTTGTGCGTTAAGTGTGTACTCTATGTCCAAATTTCAGATTAACATAAATATTAGCAGCCCTGGTAGTAGTAAGGAAGGAGATCACAGGTTATATCAGTATGTCCATTTTAGTACATTGTAGTTTCCATGGTAACAACGTGAGATCTGTTCGGAGGATACTCTACAGTTAAAACTGGATTATGTAAAAATGGATTGCATAAAGTAATCATTGACTTTTCTGTGAGGCAACGTTCATTCAGCACTTTTTAAAGACTCTCCATTTGTACATAAGAATTTTACTAGGGTTGTTTGCAGTGATTTATTATTTGCATTAGCGTTTTGTAGTATTTTCCCCATCTCTTTACCTGGCACGCATCAAAAGACACCAACTGCACTCAAGACCGTCCTTGGAGTCCACTCCTTTGGTGGGCGAGGAAAGAAAAAGGCCAGAGTACTTGTCTTGGATGTTCCACCCACCCTGCTACTGCTGGAATGGAGATTGTGTAGCTACTCTAGGGATGAAGTGAGCAGCTGCACCTGAAAGCGATTATGCTGCTTCCAGCAGCCAGGCAGGATCTTGTATTGCAGCTCGAGGTTCAGCACCGAGGACAGCACCTTACTTCCCCAGAAACGCTCAGACGCCTTATTGTATATGGTGCGACGTGGCTTGGTGTCATGTGATCGACAGTGTCATGTGGGATGAACCAAATATTGATGTTGTGACAATAATAATAATTACATCGCTTCATCTTGGAATTGATGGCTCAGAATAACCGTGTTAATTATCTTGCAAGCCCAAGGCACACTCTTTCATGTTTGATTAACTGAAAACTGTTTATGTCTTACTTTTTAGTCTTATGAGAAATCATGAAATTCAGTCCCCAGCAGGCTATGAGAGTTTACATATGCCTGAAGTTTGTATCCAAAGTAAATCAGACTGGGACCGAGCAGTTAAAAGTTGGGGTCTTGCTCAAGGACTCAACTACGATGGCTTGTTGCTGCTGGGATTTGAACTCACAGTCTTCTTATCAGCAGCGCAAACCACTGAGTCGCCACTTGCCACACAAGTCGATCTCAATAACACAGTCAGAAATGATATGCCGCTTAAAGCAACCTTAGATGAAAGCAGAGCTTGTGGGAATACGCTTGCATTTAATAGTTCCTGCAACACAAGTGTGGTCTGTTTATACTCCACAGATTGCTGATCCTGGAAAGACGGGTATATAATGCGGCCACTTTCTGTGACTTTGGTTTGTCCTGCAGACCTAACTTGGTACTGAGTACCTGAAGGTTTTACCATTCCTTCCCTCTGCACTAGGTTATTACCCAATACAGCTACCTCCAAGAAATTAACCAAGGGCCCAAGTGGAACCCGGAATGATTAAGCCGTATTGTGTGTGACTACCCAAGAATCCCTCTCATGCATGTTCACAGTCGTAATATCACTTAATTACTAAGTGATTTTTGTTGTTGTTGTTTACTTTCATGTTACATTAGCCACGTTGAAATACTGCGTCTCCCGTGGTTATTCTTAGTCATTTAAAGCACATCTGCTTCGTCTAAGAAGTTCTCATTCATCATGGGTAAGAGGGAAGACAGTTGCCTTTACCATTGCGCATTATGTTTACAGATTGCAATAATGAGTTGACTGCTCAATTGCACAGTCATCAAATGCTAAGTAGTTTAGCAGCATCTCCTTTAAAATTCTATTTGCTACTTGTACTTAAGAAAAATATGCCGGTGTTAAAGGTCTGGATTAAACACAGATAATTGTTATAATCTTAAAGGCAGACATAATTTAAAGTGCATGCTTAACCACCTATAAATATGCAAGAAAAGTTTCCCTGCGTAATGTTTCAGTCTGATTGCGGTTTTATATAATTATCCTCCAATATACAGTAGTTTATCCCGAAACTAGCGCAGTAGCTTGCTAACCTTATCAGTCCACTCCAAAACACTAAAGTGTTGCGAGCTCTAGTTCATTCATTCATTCATCTTCTGAACCGCTTATTCCTAATTAGGGTCGCGGGGAGGCTGGCGCCCATCTCAGCCGACTCTGGGCGAGGGCGGGGTACACTCGGACAGCTCGCCAGGCCATCGCAGGGCCTGCGAGCTCTAGTTTTTAGTTGAAATGCACTGATAAACCCGCCATAAACAAACCAGACGATTTTCAGGGTGACCCACGATTGGCCGATCATTCTAACATGTCTGATTCTGAGCCAGCCTCTATTATGTCGTGTATGCATGCCTATGGTCCCAGCATACGTAATTATGTCTCAGCTGGGCGCACGCATATAATGGCCACCGAACACTCGTTGATAACGCTACAGTCGCACAAACTCTTGAAGATATATATAATTAGCTATTGAGGAGTTTTTCACCATAAGTAAAGAAATAACATGCAGAATTTTTAATATATGTACGGCCAAGGAAGCGCCGCAAAAACTTTTAGAAAACAGCCCTAATTACACACTTTTAACACCATTATGAAGCTGAACATGGCCAGTTTAATGACGCTTACTGCAGAGCTAGCATGTTCACTACACTAAAACGGCTTTTGGAAGGATGGGCAGAGTGGTGACTGCTGAAAACACACTTCGAGTTGGTTCATGAAGGTTCGGATCCCAGGCGAGTTACATAACATACTTTTACTATAAAATGATAAAAATAATAGCAATTATTTTTATTAGTAGTAGTAATGATAATGATATGGCCAATATTTCCACTACTATTACCACCACTAAGAATAATAATAATAATAATAAAAGTTTTTGTTTGTATATGCTGTCAGTTATAGCTGTTCAAAAAATTTGGTATCAGCAGGTCACACTTACCGAAAAATCATCAAACAAAATCAGCCGGGAAAATTATCGTAATCAGTGCATCTCTAGTTTTTACTGATTACTTTAGCAGTGGAGATGTCATTCAACCGCTTCTCTTATTCAGTGAAGCCTTGTGTTTTTGGGGTTTTTTTCTGCAGAGGCTGCAAATGAACGAATCCAGAAATATAGAATGATTATCTTTTTGAGTAGACTACAGGGAAATGGCACCATCTGATTGGTTTGCTATTTCAGGATAGCAGACATTAGTGCATACCACATAAGAAGACGCGCAGATTGACTAGTTTGCTATCTGCGACGGCCTGGCGAGCTGTCCAGGGTGTACCCCGCCCTTGCCTAGAGTCGGCTGAGTTGGGCGCCAGCCTCCCTGTGACCCTAATTAGGATTAAGCGGCTTAAAAAATGAATGAATAATTGAATTCTATAAGAAGAAAAATTACAAAGGGGAAGGAACAGGAAGTCAAACATGATTACACTTTCATGTTCCAAAATATTTTCAAGAATTAGACAAGTTCTCCAAACAGTAAGTGTACAACATTAGGACTTTATTAATGTTTTTGCAAGTGCTGATTCATCTGATTACTCGGTTTATCAATAACTTTACTATTCAGGGGTCTGAATTTAGCATTGTTTTATGCACTGTATAGCTAATAATGCAATTTCTGAACAGTTTTAAAGAATCAGATCAACATGTTTACATATGTGATCCGTCACAGCAAAGTGGGTATTAAGTCGGAAATTATTAAACATTGTTGAACTTTGAACGTGATTTTCTCCATATTTGCTGCTTAAAAGGCTGAAAATTTTGCTTAGTTACTAAAAAACTAGACAAATATGTTAGAAAATCTAGTATCATTTTAAAGCTCATGATATCCGCTACAAAATGGTACCAATAACCCAATATTAATCATCTCTGGCTTAATACCCACTTTGCTGTGAAAGGGTCGTTGGCTACAGAGGTAGATCAAGTAGTTGGCGATGATCCAAGCAAGTGATTTTATTTGAAGTAATTTACGATCACATCAAATTTAAAGTTCAGGCGTTACAGATATGACACTGGAACTCACCAGTCGACTGTCTGGTCATATAACCAGGAAAGCATTATAAACAATTATTAAAAAAAGTTATTACGTTAAAAAGAAAATAAAAGAGACTTTTTAAAAGCATATAAATATTACTATAGAAAGTCTAATCCAGAACATTATGGATGCGATGTGTCTGAAATAGTAAAGTCCTTGTAGTGTCTTGGCAGCACTCCAGGGCAGTTATTTCCAGTCATACAGGTTCCTAACATCATAAATGAGGAGAAACCTACAAAACTACAACAAAAAAGGGCTACTGCTGTTTTCTCTATCATTTGTCTTGACAAAGCCAACCCTATTTTCAGCACTTGGAGTAATAACACACTGCTAAAAGTGAGGCAGAATCCCAAATGACTTACAGCCAATAGGAAGCCATTTAGAATTGACCCAGTTTTCAATTTTATAGTTATTTCTAAGCCATATTCGAAAAAAATATGTTTTAGTAATGTTTTACCCAAAGGGCTAACTTTAAATTAATTATACAGGACTGAGTTGTGGTTTAACAGACGTCTAGTCGATATGTTAGCTTTGAAGTTTGGTTATTTCAATGTTACAATACAAAAAAAAAAAGACTCATTATCCCAGGCAGCTCCTTTAACAAACAACCTGCAATATTTTTTTGTCGTAGGAATGTAGCATGGATGCAACAGAGAAGACAGACATGGGTGACATGGGTATGACATGGGTGAGGTGGATTTGAAAGCTGCGTAGTTGCGTTTACATATAAAATGTTCCTCTTCCTGTTATACTCGGTTGACATATGACAGTTGTATGTTCCATGATGTATGTGCACTAAACCTAACACTTTCGAAAAATGTTGCATGTTCGTATGTTATACGAATATATAAGGAAGTTACCAGTCTTATCAGATGCCCAAAATGTGTTTGAAATTATATTATTGTAACACAGCTGTAGGAAGTCGTAGGACGTCGCACAATGGTACTAGAACATGGACTTGACATTGAAAATGCCCAACACGAAAAAAAATGTTTGAGCATTTTCCAAACTCAGCATTTAACATAAACAGGTGAGTTTCGTACGGCATTTCCACAACTGTCCTAGGAATTTTTCCTTTCTTTTGTTTATTTATTGTTTTATTTCTTTATTTCTTTATTTTGTGGACCTTTTGTAAGGCCCGGGAGCTTTATTCCAAGGCCTTGAGACACAAGAAATGCTTCCAACTTCAGTTCTGAGGCTCTTTGTTTGCTGGGATTGGGTTCAAAGGTCGTGTGTGTGTAAAGTCATGCTGTATGCTAGCTACTATTTTGATATGTTACCAATAAGCATGTGATTAACCCATAGGTGAAGTAAGGTGATGATCATTATTCTGAAGTTTGCTACGAGGAGGCGTTTACTGTATACCTGTGACACTGTGGACTCCTTCCATAAATGCTATTTTGTCAAAATTGAAGTTGTATTGTGGGGAATAAACATGATTTAGAAAGATTTTAATGCGTAAAGGCTCTTGCACTCCATTGAATAAAATATTATCATTAAATCTTGCAGTTTGTTCTTAATGGGATTTACACACCAAGAATGAAATTTGGTATGCTAAAATAAATAGTTTATTGTATAATTTCACATGGAATAATTATTTCCTGACCACTTAAATGAGGGTTTCACTGGGTTGCCTGTCACACAGTTGCATGACGAGCAGAAAAGCCACTAAACGGCTTTAGTGGCGAGTTCTCGTGTTGAGGAGCCAAGCGGCTGTATTTCACCCTTGAATGCTCAGAACCATGAGCACTGTTTTCTTTATGAAGCCCATTATCCCGTCCCTCAACTTTTGAATGAAATTACGAAAGTCCGTAGGCTCCGTTCCAAAAATCCAAAACATTCATGTTCATGAGAGCATGACCGTAACGTCTTCATCGCTGCTAAATGACTCCATCATTCACTTAGAACACAAATGACAGTTTTAGCGTGAAACCAGCATGAAACCGGCACGAAGTACATTGTAAAATATTTTTTTAAAAATTGCAATGGACACAATTCGCACAGAAATGTGTCACATTCAATATGTGACCACCTTTAGACTAAAGATGCAGTCGCGCTCTTATATGTTTTAAACCCTCATATGAAAAGATACCTTCTGTGCACACTGGCAGCTGTAACTCACCTAAACTTCTTTTATCTGGTTGCTTATAGATGCCTTTCTCTTTATTTCTTATGAATTTCCAGGAAAAATTACATGTAATAAAATTTTCCTAGTGTTGTTGTTCAGGTTTGTGACATTAAGAGAGAAGAGAAGTTAGCAAGACATTAGCTAAAGTTTTGGCGATGAGATATATGGTTTTCGGGCGTAGTGGTAAGCACGTCCCTCTCACTTCAAGAAAGTCCTGGGCTCGAGCATAGTGTCCGGCGAAGGCGTTTCTGTGTGGAGTCTGCATGTTCTCCCCGTGCTTGCATAGGTTCCCTCTGGGTACTCTGGTTTTCTCCCAAAGTCATGTCCAAAGACATGTACAGCAGGCTAACTGTTCCAAATTACACCTGGGTGTGAATTTGAGTGTGAATGCTTGTGTATTTTGGCCCTTCGATGGACCGGCGAGCTATTCAGGGCATAGCCCGCCTTCTTTCGGAGTCGGCTGGGATTGGCTCCAGCGTCCATATGCCCATAATAAAGGATAAATCTGTTCAGAAAATGACAACATGACATGACTTATAGGGTTTTCCTCTCACATCAAGCGTTAAATATATTATTCTGACTTGCTATTACTACATTTTTTGGTAGCAGGAGACTGAAATAATTCATTTTGCCTGGTTTCATTTGGACTTGCAGCAGACTAGCAACCTGTATTGGGTGTAACCTGACCTCTTGCCCAAAGTCCTCAGGGATTGCTTCCAGCTTCCCTGTGACCCTGAAGGATGGGCAGTACAGAAGATGGAGGGATGGTTTCATTTCGCTGCGATCCTTCTGCCATCCACTCATGTTCAAAGACAGCCAGGTCAGCTGATGTGTTACCAATTCCAGTTTCAATAAGCCGTTGTTCATCACAACCTCAGATTCTGGTTCTGTGCTTGACAGGAGTGGAAGCAGATGCAGTCTTCTGCTGTTGTAGCCCATCAGCTCCAATATTCAAGGTTTTGTGCATTCTGCCCACAACAGTTGAAAAGAGTGATTATTGAAGCTGACATAGCCTTGCAGTCTACTCCGGCCATTCGTCTCTGATCTGTGTCATCATCAAGGCATTTCTCCATAGTTTTTTCCCCAGCATTCGGTGTAAACTGTAGAGAATAGTTATAAAAGTCCCAGGGGCTCAGCGGGTATACAATTAAAGCATAACTCATTTAATAACCTTTTTTCGCACTCTGTGTTCTAGAAGTGCTAAAGTGGAGAGATGAGAGTAGCGAGTTGGCAATGCTAGCTGGAAGGTACTTCAGATAGTTTCGTATAGATGTTCCTTTTGTCTTTGGTTTGCCTTTATATTTATATATGTATATATACATATATAAAGTAGCCAAATTTGGATTATTCCATTAGAATTCAATTCTTATTCAGCCTACACACATGCACGGCTTGACATTAACAGTGGTAGTGTTGGAAATTGGCAACCACTTCCTCTATTTTCTCTGGTTATTTATAATAACTTGTGTGTGTGGGGGGGGACTTTTGCAATTTTCTGAATCTATAACAGAGGCAGAAATTCCAGAACACCTTCACTGTAATGACACAAATCTGAGTCCTTTCCATTTAGTAATTGATGTGAAATACAATGTGTAAGAAATGCACCAGAGTTTGAGAGAGAGAGAGAGAGAGAGAGAGAGAGAGAGAGAGAGAGAGTGGGAAGAGGGAGAGAGAGAGAGAGAGAGAGAGAGAGAGTGAGGGAGAGAGAGAGAGAGAGTGAGGGGGAGAGAGGGAGAGAGAGAGAGAGAGAGAGAGCAGCATCTGATTTTACTCTGGGAAATAAACACTTATGAAATTTTAATTAAGAGTGGATTATTTAATATCAATGCACAAGAAGCTACTTGAACTTCGCACACTAACAGTTTATTGGCTTCAGCCTTCGATATCTGTTTCGGTTTCAAATTGTTTCGACAACCTTTAGCAATGTCACATTTATTACTATCCAATGTTGTGCTTGTGAAAGTGAAAGGAAAGCCTTCTAGATTCTCCTGTTACACTGAACATACGTATACTTTCATCTTCAGGTGGTTTTTACTTACGTCCACAAAGTTGCAAACTAATTAAATGTGTTTAATGGTTTGCATTAGCCTGTTTAAAAAGACTGCCATTTGTAGTCATTTTCACTCTCGCGAGAGTGCAGCGTTTACGAGAATAGAAGAAAGATCCATCGCTGTGAATTAGGGTAAATCTGGACCTGTTTCCATTGCTCTAGAGATATTAATGGTTTATCCAAACTGAAGCCTTTTGTTGTGATTATTGTCATTAATCAGTGGTTTTCTTATGGCCACACAGGAGGCCATAAATTTGGGACCTTAGTTTAAAAAAGAAAGTGCAATGGGGTGAAGCCAGGATTGCATGTCGTCCTAAATGAAACAATTATCAGTCATGTGTATGTGCTAATACTCCACCTTGTTTAAAAAAAAAAACACAAAACACAAAATCACTGTTGCTGCAATTTTGTATTTTTTATTTATTTTTTTTGATTTTCTTAAAATCATATTAAAAGTTTTAATTTTGAAAAGTGCATTCGTTCAAATTTATCTTCCTAGAACATGGCTGTCAAGAGTAAATGATGTTTGTTCATTAAAATACTGAATACTTTTTTTTTAAACTCTTTACATGAATTGCTGACAAATAATCAATTAATCGTGACTAATGGTTCCATTTTATTTAAGAATGACTGCGTTTTGGTTTGCAGAAGATTAATAATAGCAGCTTTGTAGCCATTTTAAAGAAAAAAGGAGGAAAACAGACGTAGTATCAGTATTTTGTCCAAATTTCTGTTGATATCCATCTTGTTTAAATTCACTGGAAACTTTGACTTGTATAACACAGTTTTATCTTTTTTTCTCATAAGGAATTCATGATCTATGGCCAGGCTGTCGTTCGAAGTAGGAGCAGGTGCTAACAACACACCTGAGGGTATTTAAAAAAAAAAAAAGAAAGTGTCACCTTATAGTACATGATAAAAAAGGTCTGCTAATTGGTCTACTCCTTATTATTCACTGCAATCTTTAACAAAATTTTGATGAATACGCTTTGAAATGTTTCTGAATAGCCAAGAAATATATCAGGCATGTTTTAAAACACAGCATCGAGAACATAAACAGACAAAAAAAATGATACCTGAGATGCTGCTTCACCTTCCCTGAAGACTTGATGCTTATGGATGCGTGAACTGGGCCTCAAGCCAGCTGCTGATGTCCAAGTCAATCGCAAACCAGAACAGGCAGGAAAGAGAAAACCTCTTTTGAGTCGGCTCATCCATGCTACAGTACACTAACACATTCCAGAGCTTTCATTGGACGGAAAAGCAGTCCAGATTACCCTGGGGCTGCACGGATGGAACAACCAGCACTAACAATAAGAAGAAAAAAGAAAAGAAAGAATAGAATAGAATGCAAACTAAGGCTGTACAGTAAAAAAAAAAAAAAACACTTCTGCTCCTGCCTGTGTCAGACACATGAATAATGAACGATACTGAGAGAATTGCACTCCGTATGCGCAACACACTGTATGTTGTGGTTTGTACGAGTACCTAAAGCTGAAGCCTTTGTTTTTTTTTTTTTTTATAAGGTAAAAGAGTCATGCAACACATTTCAACAACATGAACGTGACTCCACATAGAGGGATGGTCCCTTAAGAGCTTTGCAAATCCTGTCTGATCTTGGAAGCTAAGCAGGGTTTGGGACTGCCTGGGAATTCCAGGTGCTGTGGAGAGTTAAGGGAGTTAACTGGCAGTGTACCCTGTGAAAAAATATAGATAACTGCATCGTGGTAGAAATGACTGTCTGGACCACATTAGATAGCGATGTCTGTAACTATAGAAATATATTGTACAAGTCACTTAACCCTTGGTTTTAGAACGCATGCTCCACCATCATACTGTCATGCCCCCTGATTGACAAAAGTATGTTTCATGGCCAGACATTCACTGGTGTATCTGTAGAAATTGTTTTATTTGGTGATTAAAATTAATTATAATATTGGCAGTACCCATGTAAACAAACAGTGATAAACAGGCAGTGGTGGTACTGGGGTACTGATTAGAAGGTCGGCGGTTCAAGCTACAACTGTTGGGCCCTTGAGCAAGGCCCTTAACCCTCAACTGCTCAGTTGTTTAAATGAGATAAAAATGTAAGTCGCTCTGAATAAAGGCGTCTGCTTAATACCATAACTGTGAATGTAAATGATGCTCATGCCAATGATACGTATACATTTCCGTGGAGGTAAAAATATACACGGGAGAGCGACTGCCGCATATCCAATGCAATTACTGCCGTTAGACAGGATGGCTATGACGTATGCATGACGGATTCTTACGTTTCTCTGGCAAGTGCATATTTCCTCCCTATTTTTGAGAGCCCATTTCCAAAATCTGCTGGAATGCTCACAGAATGGCTGTGGTAGTCCCAGCTACAGTACACTCCTGAGGAAAAAACTGAGCCAGCATTGAATTTGCATATTTGTAGGTGTAGCGGCAACAGTATATAGCAGCCAAGAATACATCATTACCAGTTAATGGTGATGGTTTGTCTAAACACCAGCTAATTTATATCAAATCATTAGTTTTATAACTAATCAACGCCCCAGCCGACACCGCCAAGGCCACTAAAGCCTGGCTGGACAAGAACGGTATCAAGCTCCTGTTCTGGCCGGGACAGAGTCCAGATTTGAACCCAGTAGAGAACATCTGGGCATACATCCAACATAAATTAGTTGGACGAAAGTTCAGTAACACCACTGAACTTTGGGAGGCTGTCAAGTACGAGTGGATGAATTTGGACATTTCCAGAAGAAAATCTAAAGGGAAAGTAATTCCATATTGTTTATTTAATAGAATTTGCATACTTATTCTATATATTTGTATGTTATTGTTAATAATTACTACAATTTTGGAAAATACAGACATGGCTCATTTATTTATTTTTTCTCAGGACCTTATACTTAAGGGAACACTAACGGCACATGCAATGAAAGTGTCTTTGATAGTTTGAGACCAAAGTAGTTTTTATTTTCCAGTACCAATTGCGTTGCATCCCATGGGCGAGTTGGTCTAAAAAGGCGGTGTGGTCAGCTACATTTTTGGCGCATTGATATCCTGAGGCAACGGAAATCAATCAACTGGCAAAAACTGCTATTATAAATTCTGTCTGCCAAAGTGCAAGCAGACCGTGCTCCTAAAGGGAATGGAAGATGACATGATAGGATTATAGCATGTTACACCCAAAACACACCCATGAGTCACTAAGGGACGGAGCGGAACCCTTTAGAGCCATGTCGCTGGCACTGCAACCATTAGTTCCACTGCTAAAATAGTAAAGCTAGCAAACTCAAAATGCTACCAACAAGTTGGTCCACTGTCTCAATATTTTAAAAAAAATATTATTTTGAGTGGATAATACTTAAATCAAAATGGCGACACTTGCATTTTGCCTCGGTCACTTGGTGGCATCATATTATGCATGAAAATGGAAGAGTAAACCATAAAAATATAGTATTAGTTTGCTTTTCTTGTGATAAACTCTGAGTGAATATTCTAAACAGGTGCTGGTAGCTACACTTCGGCTCTGAGCGGATTTTAAAGTCTTGAAGGCTGGACAGAAGGACAACCGTTTGTATGAGCCATGAAAAAAAAACACTTTCCGTCACATCGTCAGTTATGAGTTGAATGAGACGGTGGCTGTAAGGAAATGTGGTGGAAAACCATTCAAGTCAATGTTTGAATTAAAATGAAAAACTGTCATGCGTGTGATAGTTATTAGGAATGATCAAGTATGCTAGGAGTGGTTAAAGGGGTTGCAGTGTAATGTGGTTGCAAGTCTACAAGGGCAGAGGATTGTGCTCATTTTTCAGGGCCATCTGAGTCCCTTCCACCCTTGAAGGGCTGCTGTAGTATGATTTCGGTATCAGTGATAAATTGTGTCATGATCAATATGTAGTGTTGAGTTTTCATTATGTGTTCTGGTGTGCAGAGATCTACAGCAGGTAGAAGTTGGCAATTATTGTAGGTCTTGGTCTATTTTAGCAACCTTTTGTAGCTTTTAGGGCTTTAAACACATGGCAAGATATTCGCACTCAAGAATTTCCATTTCTTCAAAGTCATCACTAGCCGCTTGCCTATTTTCAGGTTTAACCGCATATCAAATTCAGGGTCTGGAATTGAACTCTTTCTTCTCCGACATCTTTCTTCCTCTATTGTATCTGTTGCCGTGTAGTGTATGGCAAATCCGACGCTGAAGCCGCGAGATACACCAAGATCTGTGCTTACCGGCTTTGCGGGCTCAACAAAACAACGCTTTGTTGTAGAGATTAAAGCCCATATAAAAGAAAAGCTCTGGTGGAGTGTGATATGGAGGTGGCGTTCAGAGGCTGTACAAGGAGTCCTGTTTTGGTTGCTGCCTAAGCAGTCGTCTGAGTTTGTCGGGAACCAGCGTCGCTGTTCGGAGCTTCTTTGCGCTTTATAGGATTAGTAAGCAGTAAAACATTCAAGTGTGTAATGTTATGTGGAAATCATCAAAATAATTTCCTTTTAAAAAAGTTACTGAATTGTCAAATTTGATTGGTTATAGGATGCTTTCTCTTTCTATTGTGATTGGTTCTACAGTGTTAGAAATAAGCACAGAGAAGCTGGATGTCCTCCGGAACAAAAATAATGTTCATGCTACAAACTACTAATCAGAGATTTATACTCACAGTAGCTATCACTGGTTGTCCGGTGGACAATTTTTTATGAATATTAGGTAGTATTGGGACTATCGAGCTAAAGCTTGTGAAACGTATCGATAAGAGTCATTTACAATTTTATTGAGCACAAATTTCGTAGCGCTTTTTTTTTTTTTGCATATTTTCAGCAGAAAAGAACAAAAACGTACTTTTACATGTCAATGGTGCAGGTCCGATTGTTCCCTTGCTGGCACGTCGTGTTTCCTGTGCGTTGTACATGCACGGCGTTCAAGGGACTGTTCATGTTTCTATCCGCGCAGACAACACTATTCTCTTTAAATTATGAATAAATTACTCGATTTGACCCAACAACTTGCTTGTTAATCCAACCAATCCACCGATAACTCGAGCGAATAGTACATTGCTGGTTCCCTTCACTAATACGAGGTTACCTGCTGTGCTTTTTGGTTGTCCCAGAGTATAAACCCACTTATTTTGAGCAGTGTTTGAGAATAATAACTCACTCATTCCACCTACACTGTTAGCTTTTAGTACCATTCAAGCTTAGGGGGAGTAACTGAACTTTTTGTCTGGCCACATCACACCATTGCTTGGTGGATAATGTAGAGAAGAACCAAACGTTCGAATGTCCACCAACATACAGCTTCTAAGGTTCAGGATCATTTTAACCAGTAGATAGTGTTGTGATCATTTTTCAACCCATAATATGCTGATAATACATTGCTTCACCAAAAAAAAAAAAAAAAAAGGTGCCTGTAGACTTGATCTAGACCTGACTAGAGAAGGGGGGGTTAAAAGTAGTGAAGAGTGGTTCAGGGAGCATGAGGAATTATTTTCACACATAAACTGGCACCAAAGCGTCCTGACCTTAACCCTATTGAACATCTTTGGGATGTGCTGGAGAAGACTTTATGGAGTGGTTCAGTTTTCCCCTCATCAATTCAAGACGTCATTGAAGAATGAAACCGACTCTGGATGGAAATAAAATGCTGTGAATTCGGCTAAATTTATGGAAACAGTGCCATGGCGATTAAACGGTGTAACCCAGGGTAAAGGCAGGTAAACGCCAGCATTGATGTATTTCATACCAGTACAGTGATGTCATTTAATTTACAGCTAAATACCTCAGATATTTAACTGTACAGTTCAGCTCTAAGTAAACATCTGTGATATCTAATTAGATATTTATTTTAAAAAAATGTTTAAGGCTGTTTAATATTAGCATGAGGTGATGTCACACAGCCACCATTTAAGTCTCTGTGAATGACTTGCTACCTTAGAAAAGGCATCTGAACACACATAAAGTGCTGATTTTATTGCTCCACTGCTGTCAGAGCTGCTCTTATAAAATATAAATGGCTCAAACCAGTTTGTTGGAGTGATAAATTACGAACCTGAACTTTAACATTCTTTCCCAAGCATGTGGCGAGAGATTTCCTAATGCCAAAAGCGTGTTTTGCTAACATGCATAATTGAACGTGCCTAATGTAGTGAGTCATTGCGCGACTTCATTAAAAAAAGCACCAAAGAAAAAAAAAACAATAAAAATACACCCAAAGTGTGGGTAACTTAATCCAAGTGCCTTGAACTAGACTAATGAGCTGCTGAGAATGGCAGTCATGCCAATTTACTATATTTTTGTCCTTAGCTTCTAGCATTTAGTGCACAATGAACTGTACAATTGTTGCATTAGAAAGTCTCATTAGTCTTAGAAGTGGGTGGAAATTTCGCTGGGATTGTTTATGAGTCTGTTTTTTGATGAATGGTGATACAGTTTAAATGGGTTTGGTGATTTAAAGTCGACGGAAGTGCTGTCCAGAGTTACTCCCGTCATCCGACTGCGATGGGACGCTTCATTAAGCTCCAGCCGAACGCACGCGCTATAGACACCTCAAAAGCAGCATGCTGTGCTTTATGGGATGTTGGGAAAGCCTTGAGGCAGTAACTAGGTTGCTCCAAGCATGAATTCAGGGCCTCCCTGTAGAACCACTCTGATTTTACACTTCATTACCAAAGCCGACCTACTGGGAAAACTAAAGGAGATCTATAAACCTGTTCCACGTATTCTTAAATCTCAAGACTCTTAATGTCTGGTGCATGACACAGGGAAAAAAAACTATACAAGCAGCACCAAGAACGATTTGTTCCATCTTTTTACCGTCATTATCCAGCTGTCAAGAGAATTGTGCGTGCGTGCGTGCGTGTGTGATTTATTTATTTACTTCTTTTCTCCATCGCTGCTATTAAAGCTAGCCGCTAAAAAGGCAATCACGCGGTGATACTGCATTGCTCGTCGCATGGTTTCTTAGCTGCGTGACTACACCCGTGAATTGTGTTGCTATCATCGAGCTCAAAGTAGAACGCTGATATTAAATGCACTTTCTCTCCGAGGCAAAAATACCTTTTCCTGCATTAATGCCAAAACCAGATCCATTTTGCCAGATAAAGTAAAATCTCTGAGGTGGGATGAATTGGTGCTCATCGTGGAAACCAGTGCCCAAGTGAAACCCCTTCACATTTATTACAGATGATATCTTTGAAGGACTCCGTACACAGAACCTTTATCACATTTGATTTCTCAGGCGTTTAGAATTCCGCTCGCGCCGCGTTTGGTTGACTGCGAATTTGGTTGACGAAATGGCTCTGCGGAATTGCAGACGCTAACAACAGTCTTTATAAACGTCTGCTTCATCTCTTATCCTGAACTCAGTGCTTTTATCTGGCTTATGGGGTGGATTTGCTTTCCAATGGGACCGCACCTTCTTTCCTTGATGTTCTAGAAGGGTGAATCTTTTCAAAACTTTGATCAAACTCTATGGATCCACAGTGGAAGTGTGTGGGAATGAAAACTAAGACAGAAAAATAGGTATTCATTTTCTCTGCCAAGCAGGTTATAATTTTAGTACTGCTTGCCCGTCCAAAACCTCACCGATTTCCATGAAACCTGGTGGAAGTGTGTAGCATGGGCCATGGACGAAGCTGTTAAATTTTGGACTGGATTCAAGTCACAGGATGGATTCAAGAGAGATTAATTACCTCCGCTAAGAAGGTTGTTTTACACGCGGTTTGTGTTTTCGTTTGTTGGCAGGATTACCTAAAAAGTTATGTGAAGATTTTTATACAGTTTCTACCAGACGTGGGGCTTTAGACCAGGAAGTCTTCATTGGATTCTGGATATGATCCAGATCAAATTCTGGATACAGGAATTTTTTTTAAATATTCTTCAACATTTTTGTGAAAAGATGATTTTTGACATTCTGGCTTACGTGGGAGATTGTGATGGCATGGTAGTGTGGTTAGCACGTTCACCTCACAGCAAGAAGGTCCTGGGATCGGGTCCCGAGCTCGGGGAGGGTGTTTCTGTGTGGAGTTGCATGTTTTTCCCATGCTTGCGTGGGTTTCCTCAGGGTACTCCTGTTTCTTCCCACAGTCCAAAGACATGCATATTAGTTAAATTGGCTCTTCCAGATTGCTCCGAGGTGTGAGTGTGAATGATGGTGGGAGTATTGGCTCTGCCATGGACTGGTAAGATGTTCAGGGTGTACCCCGAATTCTCCCAGAGTCTGCTGAGATAGGCTTCAGCCTCCCCGTGTCTCTAGTAGGATTCATCCATCCATTCATTTTCTAAGCCGCTTAATCCTACTTAGGGTGGCGGGGCGGCTGGTGCCCATCTCGGCGTACACCCTGAACAGTTCGCCAGGCCATTGTAGGGCCCCCTAGTAGGATTGTATGTGTAATTGTTTGGTAGTAAAGTTTAGTCCTATGCAGTACATAGTATTCACAGAATACATTTTATATATATATATATATATATATATATATATATACACACAAACACACATACATATATACATTTAATCCTGGTCAAGGGCCTGAATGGCCTAAGGAAAGAATGTCTTCCTCATTTTTTATTCTTCAGCTAATAAGCCGAGGGCAGAGGTTCATCACCTTCACTTGCAAGTCCACCGACAAGCTTGTTTGCTTGCAGAAATCTTTAGCATTTGCTTTTAAGCATGGTTAATTTGATTGGTCGAATGTGGCTCAAGCGCTTAGCGTAGAACCCGGGGTTTTTTTCTGACATTCACAAGCTATTAAACCTGACTTAACGACAGTTTAATTATATTAGAAGAGAGCGAGGTAACGGCAAATATGGACCAACAGAAGGAGATCTTGTATTGATTTTTTTACCCCCACTTTGGCCCCAATAGCCAACTTTCGACAGCCTGGAGGTTTCTACCAACAACCGTAGAAATAATTCAACTTTTATCTGCTGCATTTTCATCACAGAAACTTGTACTCAGTATATCCCTGGTTTTAATGAAATGGACTGGTTATTGTTTGGATGGTTAGTATTATGTACTAATTGACTTGTCAGCCAATTTATTAGGAACACCGATACACCACATTAAAAAAACACCTACTGGTTTTTGTCAAGTCTTCAGATGTCCAGTTTTGGTGATACGGCACCCATGGAGATATCTGGGACCCAGTTTAGAATAGTTGTGTGCACAAACCATGTATGTTTTAATGCATGAGGATGTGGATGCGCTTCTGCACACTAACCATGCCTATGTAAGAAAAGAGTTTTGGCAGAGGCACCGTGAAAACCGCCATCTGTTTGTCTGTGGACAAAATCTTGGTGGGGGTCACTGCCCTAACTGAGTCCCAGGGATGAGTTGTTTTTGGAATGTTTGGGTGAAGGTCAGAGCAAGGTCAGAAAAATGTTGAAAATAAAGTGCTTATAACTTTGAACTGGGTGCTAACAGACATGCCGTTACTATGGAACAGTAACAGGAAACCAAACCCCAGCTATCTCGAAAATCCTTCAGACAAGAGAAAGGCTTTTTTGCTAATGTGGTCATGTCCACATACGATGGAATATGTAAGAAGAGCACGTGGGTAATTAAAACCAGTACCCACACAGGGCCTTCTTGCTACACGATCCATGCTGCATGGTGGAGATAGCCTCTAGTTCTGTTTTTTCTGTACTTCCTGTAACAGTGTGCAGCCAGTGTGCATTTTAAAGGGAAGTGTGCAAGTGTGCAATGTTCCATTATCATGTATGCTAATTTAAGGGTGTTTCTTTATGTAAATGAATGTGCCTATGCCCGAACACATCGATTTAAAATATGGAACATTTATTAACGGCCTTTGCATGCAGCTGTGTGCATGCACGTGTGATAAATATGTGTACGAGCACATATTTTAGTTCTAGTCCCACTTTGATAAATGGAACCGCTGTTCATGGCTGATGTGGGTGGAACCATGGTCCTAAAGGGGTTTGGTATAAAACGTTTTTCTGGTTGCAAACAGTGCCTTATTTAAAGTCTAACAGTCAAATTTACTCAAACATTTTACTCTTGTTATGGCGTAAACAACAATGGGTAGCATGGTGGCGTAGTGATTAGCTTGTCCGCCTCACAGCACGAACGTCCTGGGATAGATTTCCAGACTGGGTGCATGGGATTCCTGTATGCTTGCATAGGATTCCTCCTGGTACTCCGGTTTCGTCCGACTGTCCAAAGACGTGCGCATTAGGCTAATTAGCTGTTCCAAGTTGCCCCTAGTTGTGAATACGAGTGCGAATGGTTGTGTGTGTATGTTACCCTGTGATGGTTTGGCAAGCTGTTCGAAGTGTACCCCGCCTTTGTTCAGTGTCGCTTAAGATCCAGCTCCCCGTGACCCTAGTAGGATTAAGCAGTTCAGCGAATGAATGGGACAATAAATCATATTTAGTGTTAATTAAAATATAAATTCAGTTGATCTTGTTTTGCAAAGAAACCCTTCATTTCTAGACCTGTTTGACTTTTTCAGCTTTAAACATCTATTTTTGCTTCTTATGCCAAATTTGCATATGCTAAATTAGCGGTTAGCATACTTAGACCTAGCAAAAGTATCTTCCGCTAAAAGACGGTGCTGTTTATCAGATCTACTACATAAACCCTGAGGTTAAATCCCTGGTCTGGTAGTCTGGTATGTCGGGGTGTTATTGGTATTCAGGCCTGACAGTTGCTTATTTTTCCATCACTCCCACGGCAGCAATTCGGCTTCCCGCTCTTCGAGCAGTGCCGCCATTCCCCGCGCCGTTTACACTTCGATCAGCAAAGTCCCATTAACAGTGGGCTGCCTGTCAGACAATCAAACAATCTGCAGATAGCTCTTCCGCTCAAGTCAAATAAAGGGTGAGTTCAGGTTACAGCGCCGAGGCACCGCCATACTGCGTATCAAAAACAAGCCAAAAAGTGGGTTTAACTCCCATGACAGGCAGGTTGTTCTTTCAGTCCCAGCTCCCAGTACACCCCCCCCCCTTTTTTTTTTTTAGTGTGGAGTATGAGAGGGTTGTACGACCCTTATAATAACACTCAGATGATGTTTAACCTTTTGTATCCCAGATCACATCCTTATGTCCTGTGCTGCCTTCAGATGGATCATTTTATCTGATTTATGCTTCTCTCTGAATGGCCTTGTGAAGGCCAATAGGTCCATCAGGGGGAGGCTGGTGGGGTAGATTTAGAAAAGGAGAGTCTCTGAAAGAGAAACGTTTCTTTATGGCCACAAAATGTGGCCTGTAGTCATTCATTCATTCATTCATTTTTTCATTCATTCATTCTTTCCATATTGTTTTCTCTGTCTGTGAGTTGGATGCTGGTGCGATAGTAAAGATAGTAATCTTTATTTTTTTTTACTTTTTTCTGGCTTTCCATCTCTCATTTTCTGGTCTTCTCTTTTTTCTTTTTCTTTTTCTTTGCTAGTATTTTCGATTTTTTAAAAAATTGTTTTTTTTTCTTTCCCATCCTTTCCTTCCTTCCATTGTTCCTTTCTTCTTTCTTTATATTTTCTGTCCTTTTCCCCCCTTTCTGTCTTTCTTTTTTGTTTTTCTTTCCTGCTTGCTTGCTTTGGATTTATTTTGTAGCCTACTTTCTTTCCTCCTTCCTTTCCATCCCTATTTCTTTCATTTCTTCCTTTCTGGCCCTCTTTTTTTCTCTTATTCTTCCTTCCTTCCTTTAATTCTTTCTCACTTTCCGTCCTTTCTTTTTTTCTCTTTTCTTGCATGCTTGCTTTGTTCCCGGCTTTCTATCATTTTATGGTTTTTTTTATATCCCTGTTTTTCTGTCTTGTTGTCTTTATTACTTTTTTTGCTTTCCTGCAATCATTCTTGCCTGCTTTTTTTCTGACTTTCATCATTCTTTTTTCCTTGCTTTGCTTCTGGGCTGTGATTTTTCCTTTTTCTGTTTCTTCCTTCCTTTTTTATTCCTCCTTTCTTTCTTCTGCCTGTCAGTTTTCTTTATTTCTTTCACATACAATTTATTCTTCTCTCTTTCTTTGTAAATGCATATTTTACCTTCTTATTTGGTTATATATAAGGTTATAATGTATCTCAGCAAATACTTTCTCATAAATGTTTCCTGTTAAACGGTACAAGTTTATATAGTACTGTATAAATATCCAACAAAAACAACATCAGCATCTTATTTGCCTGTTTGCTAACACGTCTCTTTGTTCCCACCACCAAGAGTCATTCCTTAGAAGCAAAGCCTTCCCGGGCCTTCATGACTGCATGTTGTGTCAGTGTGATGGATTACTGGAATAATGTTGTTCAGAAAGTACTATTTTAGTGGAGATTTTGGAAAAACAGCAGTGTAATCACAGTGTGAAGCTCAGGTGTTCTACTTTGGTGTGTGTAAATGCGTGTATAGCGTTGTAAAGCCAACAGCCCAACTAATCGGGAGCCCTCGCAAGGCAAGGTCAAGATTTTTAAAATATCCCCACTACTGTTGTCAACAAATCTGAGCTGCACCCATAACGTGTAACGGTATCACTATTAATAATGCATCAAGAAAGCAGGAGGAATGCTTTGCTCAATCTAATATATAATTCATCCTTGCGCCGAGAGAGAGAGAAGCGAACACACGAGAGAGAGAGAGAGAGAGAGAGAGAGAGAGAGAGAGAGAGAGAGAGAGAGGAAGAAAGGTGGGGGTGTATAATTAGTAAACCAGGATACAGCTCCTGTATTGATTTTGCAATATGGACATTAAAAACAAAAGCGAAATTTTAAAACCACTATAAATGTAAAAATAAATGTTTAAACAGCGCAAACAGTTACATTCGTAAAGCTAAAATAAATGTGTGTAAATAGTAATTCGGCTATCAGGTTGAATTCCGAGTAAGGTTGACGCTAATCAATTCAGTTGTACTCAATTATGTAACATGAATCGCTTTTGATTGAGAAAATGATAGAGCTAGTCCCATAGTTCACATCCATTACATAGTTAAATTAGAAGCACTCAGAGAGCGCAAACCTCTACCAAGTCGAAAACATATATAGAACACAGCACCCCTTGCTGGGCCTGCTGTAAAGCCACACTTTACGTAAAATAGTCCATGTTAATCTCACAATGATTGATCCGGATCATCTCCAAGCACCAATTGGGTCTTCCTTGTGCCATACTCCACCCCTCCAAAAACTTCATCAAGATCTCCTCATAGCCTTTTGTGTAAAACTGCTAGCAAACAAACCAACAGAAGACATTCAGAAATGTATGGCACTTTGCAGATCAGCCAGAACTGATAGCTGCTCGACCAGGATTCCTGTTTACAGAGATGGTAATGTATGTCCACTCAAAAAAAATTTAAAAATTGCCATTAGGTGGATTGTTTGAGGGTGTGAATGAGTGGAAGTGTTTACTTGGCACCCGTGACGAGTAAGGTAAGTGTATAAATTAAGGATGGAAGGAAACTAGATGACATGGAGGAAACCTGGAGCTTTTTAAAAAAAATAAATTTTAAGCTCCGAGTGATGTGTCTCGCAGGACTCCTCATATTCTCAGGTCTGATGCAGGTAAAACACGTCTGTATGAATAACCCTGTCGAGCTGCTGCAGAAGTGATAGATTCAGTGGCTTAGTAGGTTACATTGGGGAAAAGATCCGACGGCAGGGCCCAGGCACGGCAATCAACACATTAATTAAACGAAACACGGACAGGCGGCGATGGCATTAAAGTAATAGCATTTAAACTTCAGAGACATAAAGGAAAGGTCACCCGCCTCTCACTCGGCAGCTCTGTAATCAATGCTATTAAGGAGTGCTAGAGATGGACGCAGAAAAAAAGATGGCGATCAACCTGTTTGAAGGACTTGGAGAAATATATAGGGCAGCACGGTGGTGTAGTGGTTAGCACGTCCGCCCCACAGCAACAGTGTCCTCGGTTCAAGCCTGGGCTCAGCAAGGGTGTTTCTTGCGTGGGTTTCCTCCGGGTACTCCAGTTTCCTTTCACAGACTTAGGTGAACTGACTGTTCCGAATTGCCCCAGGTATGAGTGTAAGTGTTAACGGTTGTGTGTGTTGTACCTGCAGTATGCTGGCGAGCTGTTCGGAGTGTACCTCACCTTCTTTCGGTGTTGGCTGAGATAGGCTCCAGCCTCCCCGTGACCCTGGTAGGATTAAGCGGTTTGGCAAGTGAGCGAGTAGCTAGCTTATCGTTCATGTTAGCTCACAATGTTAGCATAGCTGTTATCCCTTAAAGTGAATGCATTCTGCCAACTAGACACCGTGGTGTCCTTACTTGCTTGTGTTCTTGTGGGTTGGTATGTAGGACTATAGCATGACTCTTAAGCTTACTGTCGTATTTTAAGGGACAAAAAAAGACACACTCGATATAGTACACATTCAGCACTGTGATATGGGATATGAATTATGTTGTCGTTATACATTGTGGACCTTTTAAATTAATTATTTTTTCCCTGATTATAAAACATGACTATAAAAAAAGCAAGAGAGTCAAAGATTTATGTCAATATTTGAAAAAATGTGCTTTTTGATTTTAAATTATGGGAAAATCTGATTTAAGACAACAAATAAAGAGCGCTAATGATGTATGCAGTTTGTGTGTGCTGCAAGGGAATTTTCGTATAATTATATGAATGATATTGCAAAGTAAGGAGAGACAGCAAGCTTATTTAAATCAGGTCAATTAGGTCAAGAGCTTCGGTTAATTTTTGCATCAAACATCAGAACAGTAGGGGGGGTGGGGGTGGGGGTGTGACCTTAGTGACCCGATGGGCTGGTTTGAGTATTTCAGAAAAATAAAAAAACATCCAGTGAATGATGGTTGCATGGGCAGAACCAACTCAGAGCAGAAAGCGTGGGCTGGTTTAAGCTGACGAGGCTGGAAGGCTACACTGGCGCAAATACTTGCACTTTGCAACGGTCATGAGCAGAAAAGCATGTCCAGTTTTCAGAGTCAATACAACCAGACTGTTTACTACTAGAAAAAATGTTGTCTGGGGTCTCCTGAATGGAAGAACACAACACCCTTGCCAGTTAGTGCCCCAGGTGATGCACACAGCCATCCATGGCTGGAAACCAATGAGAGCTGATTGGCTGAGCTGTCAGGTTGAGAGGGCTGGCATACACTCTCTTCCCTGTCACTTACTAGCCCACAGTAGGCTATTACGGGCACCTGTGGGCTCATGCATACAATGGGGTGGTTAGTACTATCCTCAGAGTGTGTTACACCAATCCTGAACATCAAGAAGCAGCAGTTTAAAAAAACAAAAATGCAGTGGCTCGGCATCACGTGTCTTGAAGGAGGCACATGGTGACCTTCGTCCTATCTGGTTAGTGGCTGTCAGAAGTCTGATGGGTGGGAATTCTCACACTCACTTATTTGTCGAACTAATTAATTCCATTAGGATAATCCGATTTCTGCTGACACTAGGCGAAGGCCGGGTACATCCTGAACAGCTCGGCAGACCATTGCAGGGCCAGTACACACACACACACACACACACAATAATGTTAGCATTGGTGGCGTGGGTCTACACACACTTGGCAATGTGCAATGACAGTGTTTGATCAACCTCCACCATTAACGGCTTTTGCTCTTTTTTAAGCTGAGCAGTATAAAAGATATGAGAAAGCACCTTATGAAAGACTTCACTGTTTATTTTGTCTTTAAGCCTTTAGGTAAAAAGTGCTAATTAATAACGCATATTATTATTCTTTGCTAATTTCAAAGATAGACCCTGTACTGGGATTTGTTCCCCCAGGTCGTTTCTCAACCTTGCCTGGCCCCGATGAGGTCTTGATTACAAGGTGATTACTGCGCCTTTGGATTTGTTTTGTTGTGCAAACATCCTGCAGCAGTGATTAGTTTCATGCACACTGTTCCCCGGCATGGCCCGGTACGAGCAGGCGATGAATTCATCTTTCCACTCCTCCCCTGTGTGTCTCGCTCTCAGCTCAAGCTCTGTACCCAATCATGTCCAACCATTCTGACTTGTTCAGGTGAAACGCGAAGAATGTCTGAGTCCCTCACAGGGAAGCATCTGTGTGGCAGGTGAGGGATTATTTTCCTTTTATTACAGTGTGGTAATTCCATTCAACTATGAATTAAGTCATCATTATTAAAGAGTGCCAACTCGAGGCTGCCTTTTCGTGCGCTGGGATGTTTTCACCAAAACGGTGTCTGTGTACTGTAGTATTCATTGGCTTTTTTCTGACTCTGTTGGTGTCTTGCCCTTCCCATTTCTCCTTGGCAACCTGCCACAGTTTTCAGGGCCATTCCATTACTTGAAGTTTTTTAGATGGGTTTTGGAAGGCCGAGTCAATATAACACTGGACTGTAAAATCTGCTGCAATTACTTTTCCTTTTAAAAGCAGTAAATAAATGGCTGATAAAAGCATTTATAATCATGAAGGGGTCATTAAAATCTAAAAATATAGTGCTTATTTTAGGCAAATACTGCTTCCTTACATTAGACAGCGATTAATAGGGGGCCAAGCAGAACGCACAAACAAAGATGGACTCCAATTTGGACATTCTGCAAATTTCATAATAAGTCGGTATTCTTTAATATAGTGTCTGTAGACTTCATGAATGGACAAATAAAATTTAATTCATCATGATCAGGAGTTATTTTTCTCCCCTGATTTATTTGCAGCCAATTCCCATTAGTCAAGTACTGTCCCCATGACGAGACCACCGCCAACCTCTGTTGCACAAGACGCTAGCCACCAGCATCTTTACGAGCTGCTGCGCATGCATAGTCAGGGGCAGCCGAACACACTCTGAGGAAAAGCTATCCACCCCCTCATGTGCATGAGCTCACAGACGCCAGTGACTAAGTGACAGGGAGGCAAGCATATGCCATCCCTTTCTCTCATGAGAGCTCATTCAGTGAACTCCCATAAACTCCCTTTCTCACTTGAACTTCAAATCTCCAGGATGACCATCTGATAACCTTTACCATACTTTTGTACCACCAATGAAGACTCCTTCCCTTCATTCCCTAAAGTTCTCTGTAAGCTTTAGTTTACTGGGAGTATCCACCATACAAGTCTCAGCAAAAATTAGCTACAGCATTACTGCGAGTATATTCATTGTCAGAAATGCTGTTATTAAAAATTAAATCAGTGTGTAGTGATAAGTTAGATTCAAGAATTCAGCAGTGCTTTGACTCAAAAGAAAACTCGCCAACAACACGGCCAAAGTACAGAAACAAGTGGTAGGGAAAAATAAACCCTGTATGAGTTATTCTGAAACATTTTTGTGTGGATAAGGAAACCTAGTTTCCTAGACAGAGTCAAAAATCGACCAGTCTAATGGCCACCATTGTGAACATTTTGCAGAGTGTAACTGCATACCTGAATCTATCACCTTGCAGAAAATTGTACCAGCAGGGGGTTAAAAAAACTCAATTACTAAGCTACAGCTACCGCTGAAATGGATAAAGTGATGACAGCAAGGATATTTGACGGTAAGAAAGTCTTCATCCAACAGATACTGAAATTTTTTGTTAAATATGAAACACTGCATGAGGTTTATGTAAACCGGCAGGTGGGGCGGGGGCTCAATTACCGTAAATAACAAGTTATATGGAGCCCCTCATTTTCGGAACGAGTGAAATAGCTTGTTTTGTTCATTTCTTTAGGATATGTTGCATATTTGTCCCCGGAGTACTGCTTTATTTGGGATGTGGGAAGGTATACACTGGGCACCTCATTCCCTAGAAAAGAATGTCCGGCTGAATCTTCTTAGCACTTGCTGGATTCTCACTTTCTATCAGTAAATTTAAGCTCAGTAGATTGGAATGTAAAGAGATCATTATAGGAAGTCCATGTTCCTTAATGTATTACACTTCAGATGAAATAAAAGACGTTAAACATCCTTTGTACAAGGTCAAAAAGAATTTTTGTTTTGTTTTGTTTTGTTTTGTTTTGTTAGGGACTTTTATTGTTTTGTTTGTCTTAGTTTTTTTTTTTATCAATATGACATTATGACACCAGTTTATCAGCATCTCCCGGGCAGCGTGGACTGTAATTCCCTCTTTTGTTCAAGGTCTAACGGAACGTTCAGTATAATCACAACTGTGCTGTTAAATTGCAGTTCGCTTCAACAAAGACACGTACAGAGCCACCTCCAGTCCCAACTGAGGCCAGGAGTAAATATTAACACTGATACTTATAACCGCCATGCACTTCTTTTTTCCTTGACCTGCTTTTTTATTTTATCTACGACTAAACTATTAACTATTAATTAATGCTATATATATATATATAGCATTAACAATAAACTTAAAGTACTTATAATATATAAACTTAAAGTATTTATAATAATTATTCATTAATGTGTATACATAACCATACCACTCTCTCTTTGTCATCGCCCCCACCCCCCATTTTATTTATCGATTCATTGCTATTCAACAGGGAGCACACACTATTAAACAAATACTAAATTGTTAAAATTTGTTGTGCATAAATAAATACATTATA
>JAQMYF010000005.1:25833558-25841256 GCA_030014195.1 Neosilurus mollespiculum | reverse complement strand
ACAGACACACACACACACACACACACACACACACACACACACACACACACACACACACACACACACACACACACACTTCGACAGGGTGCCAATATTCTCAATCTCAATGGACCCTTTATATGTGCCGAGAACACACACACACACACACACACACACACACACACACAAACACAAACACAAAACCCAAAAACACAGTCCCGCTTAACTTCGACAGGGTGCCAATATTCTCAATCCCACTGTGTGTGGTATGGAATTTTGACGTTGCGTATGGTGTGTGTGTGTGTGTGTGTGTGTGTGTGTGTGTGTGTGTGTTTTAGGTGATAGGTGTATAAAAATACGTATGGAAACAAACAAACAAATAAATAAATAACAAAACTGAATTAAGTACAAAGGCAGCTGTTTTTACCCGCGGTGCCAATAATTCTACAGCCGAATCGTGTATATTTTATTATGTTACAATCATATAGAGCCTTTCATGACCTCAAGGTCACTTTATATTAGAAAAGAGATCTGCAGTAAGAACGGATCAGGCAGTAGGAGTTCACTCAATGCAGCAGTCAGACCCCTGTGTGTCGTTTCCCATCTCTCTTTCTCACTAATCCTGAACCATTCTCCTTCCATCGAAAACCGTTAAAGAGAGCAGATAGAGGCCCTGCGTCAATTCCATTTTCACATCACCCAGCTGATCGTTTTTATTTCTGCTCCCCTAAGATGAGTTCTTGATGTGCAGAGAGGAAAAAGAGGGAGATGATGTAGAACAAAGAAAAAACATCGAGAACTCACAGCATCCTGAATGGATTATGGTAGTTTGTCTCAGAGCGAGCTAATCCGTACGCTCATTAACGTGAGGTTTCATCCGGCTTAGTAACACGAGCTCCAGACGACTATATAAGTGACGGAGATTTTCTTGACTGGACAAAATACCATTACTGTCGTTGCGTCTGGAAGTGCAGACGCAGCAAGCCTGGTCAAGGAAATCCCCATCACGTATTCGTCTTTAGCCCTGGTTGCTGAAGTATTACTTAAAGGACGTGTCTTTTTGTCCTCTTCACCTTTATGTTAAACGGCTCAGTGTCAGTGCTTCATTTCACGACTTTCTGCATCATGCAACTTTTAAAGAAGGTTCCCGTTTTCTCGGTCTCTTTTAGAATAGCTCCAAAAAAGGTTTTGTGGGATGTCACCGTATGCAGCACCACTGTAATATATTGATTTAGGCACTGACTAAGCAGAGCTTTTTATAAGAACAGTGTGAGTTGTGTTTCTTTAATATTGCTCTGATGTCTTCCTGAAAAAACAAGACAACGACGTTGTTTTTGTTTGCCGAAAATGCTCCATCCGACTGGTATAAGGATTCTCTTATCAGCATTTATAACTCTGCAAGGACAGTAACGCTTGGCTATTTTTATAAATGGGTACCAGTAAAAAATACTGGGAAGGTAACCTGCGATGGACAAGCGTCCCATCCAGGAGGAGTTGAACTCTTAGTCGCATCATGCTACAGAGACCAGGGATAAGCTCCGGCCTGATGAGCCAGTAGGGTTGAGGGGTAAAAGCCTAACAGTCTTACCTTGATTTTTGATTAGTTACTCAAAAACTAGACGATTGTGTTGGAAAATTTGTTTTTTAATCAGATATCATCTACAAAATAGTACCAATAACTCAGCAATGGATCATATATATATATATATATATATATATATACACACACACACACACACACACACACACACACACACACTTCATCTTCATCTTCTTCTGCTTAATCCGGGGTCGGGTCGCAGGGTCAGTAGCCTAAGCAGTGAGGTCCAGACGTCCCTCTCCCCAGCCACTTCCTCCAGCTCTTCCAGGGGGACACTGAGGCGTTCCCAGTCCAGCCGAGAGACGCAGTCCCTCCAGCATGTTCTGGGTCGGCCCCGAGGTCTCTTCCTGGTTGGACATGCTTGAAACACCACACCAGGGAGGCGTTCGGGAGGCATTCTAATCAGATGACCGAGCCACCTCAGCTGGCTCCTCTCAACATGCAGCGGTTCTATCCGAGCTTCTCCCGGATAACAGAAATTCTCACCCTATCACTATATATATATATATATATATATAAATGCATGCACACATTTCCAGCAAAAAGTTCATTTTTTAATTAATTACAGAGCATATATATATATATATATGTATGTATATATATGTATGTACAGTATATATGTATGTACAGTATATAAGTCTACATGATTACATGCAAACAGCCCTACCCTATTGTTCTGTGTGTTTGTGCATCATGGGTATAATATAAAAGGATTCTTTGGAACAGATTCCAAGGTCTCCACCTAAAATTGGTCTGGTGGTGGGTTTAATGAAATTCATTGATTTACCATGCAACAGCCTCTAAAAGGCTAAATAACAACATAAGACACTCTTTTTTTTCACAGTCATGGTGAAGCCTGTATTAAGTCTGAGTGTCCTTACACAGTTTAGGGAATCGGTGCACTTGAACGAAGGGCTACATAATGCAAAATATTGGAATTTATGACAGATTCTAACCACTGAGACCACTATTTATAACCCAAAGCAAGTGAGGCTGAACTCACGGTCTCGGTCCTTTTCTCCGTTCATTACCAGGCAAGAACAGCACCATGCAGCTCAATGCAGAACTGTCTCTGACTTGCCAAATCATCAACCATAATGAACAAGCTGGGTCCAGTCGTACCTTTCCTTAGTAAACAGGACTGTTAGTAAAAAAGAGCCAGAGACACTCATGACCATAGCTTACTTAAAGTCATGAGCTTAAAACCATAAATTCATTTATTTCTGTGGCTCCATGGGAATTAAACTGTTGCCATCTTGAATGAAAAGTAATAAAAGTGACATTTATTAGCCACTGTGGGTGGGGATGGGGGTGGAGTTGAGAGAATGAAGAATTGTCTAATGTTGCACTGGAGGCAAAAACTGGCTGGCAAAAAAAGTGGCTGCATCATTACGAATTTTGATGCCAGTATTTTTTGAGACAGACAAACAACAAAACACACTACTTTCTGTTACGAGTACATACGCTACATATAACATTAGCTAGGTGGCTATAGGTGTAGAATACGTAGCTAAACAAATTGTTCTTGATTCTGATTGGTCTTGTTCGTTTTCTCTAAACGCATTTTTTTCTAACAGTCGATTTTTACTGGAAGGAAATTTTGCTTAGGAAATTTTTTCTTTTAATAAGTTTTGTCAACTAAAAAATTATGGCACCCTTCAAAAGAAGCTACACATTTATTGTTTTGTTTGTTTTTTAACCATTTTCAAAAAGATTTAAAAAAAGGCAGAGATATTTTTCTAGCTAAATAATTGAAAGTAATAGTGTAGAAAATTGTCACTGTTGGAAATGTACTTTCAGTACAAAAAAGAAAGGCGGAATCCAATTACAATAAATAAACAGCACGGGGAGGAAAAAGATATATATATATATATATATAAATGAAAATCAGCATTATTAATGTAACTTAATGTTTTGCTTGAAGGAGTGGGCCATTATTCCTCTAAGTGTCTCCAGTCTGGTTAGACATTATGTACAAGAGTGCAGGTATTTGCACTAGAAATGACTGTAGGAGGAAAAAAAAGAAAGAAAGCAATCGTTTTCCAGAACCACCAGTTAGATGATAATAGTAATAATAATATTAATAATAATAATAATAATAATAATACTTTAATATTTATGCCTTACTGCATTTCATGCACGAACAAACTCATAAACACCAACTTCTGGATTCAGGTTCTATTCCCACGCCAAGTAAAGAAGCTTTGACGTGAAACTATTGAGTCGCGTAGAATCGTCCATGATCCAGAAGGTCATTTTACCGACCTGACAGCAGTCCTGCGTCATCTCCTAAATTAAGTCAGTGATAAGTGGCCTCTCTTTTAACCAGGAATAAAACACTGAGCGAGCAGGTCAATTAAACCTTCCTGTTAGACAAGGACCTATCGGGCCCCTCTTCGCCGAGACCTCATCAACATGGGTGTCAGCTACATTAAAGACGGCCTGATGTATGTCAAATAAATTAGGGCCTTTCTTAGGCTTCCTGACAGTGGGCTGATGAGAAGCAAAAGAAGTTGCCGTTCCTGTACACATAAAACATAACGAGGTCTGACTCACTGTCGTCTGCTCAGGGCTGACACCTTTTTCCAGGATGACTCGGATATATCGACTCTTCCCCCGAGACCTTTTCTCATAAGGGCCAGGATACAAAGAGGGCGAAAAAATAGAAAGATAAAGTGTCAAATTCTATCTACTGCACAGCTAAAAATGCCATAAAGAGCGACAACTGACATACGCTGTAGTTTATGAGCCGGTGTCCTTGCGCAACTTAATTGGCTCATTGGAAAGTTTTACTGAAGGCTTCTATTGCATTTAAATCAATATTAAGAGCTAAACATGCTAGCGTGGATAGATAATAATAAAACCTACTTACAACCCCTACTGCTTTTCATTATCAACCATATTATCTTCCTGATTGGCAATTAAGTAGGAAATAAAACACTCGTGGGGGTCTGCGGTTATTGGAACATAATCAACTTCAGGCCAACGTACCACTTAGTCGTTCATTATTTTTCAACAGGAGAACATCCCTGTGTATCCTGGCGCTGCACGTTATAGCAGCCCTTCCTTACTGGGCTCAGTTTTTTTCCCTTTCCTGAAGTTATGCTGCAAACCAATGTACCCATAACTTTCTGCAGTCGAAGTGGTGATGAGAGGGCAGTGGCAGGTCATTCAACTTGGAATCTGAGAAATCAGTACCTTGGGCAGCATCCAATTTATCAGATTTCAATTTATTCCACTGATGTAATCCCAGTTAATATAAATGAAATACTGCATGTACAGATATAAAATAATATGCATATAAATAACACGTTTTATATATGTGTTCATAAAACCAAAAAAATAATAAATAATTTGGAATTTCACGACCCTTGTTCTTAAAAATATAAATACCGAACTGTCTCCACACCTTTGCCTGGTACTGTAAGAAGAGGGATCAGTTCTTATTCAGTGTTTACTGGGCGCTCGGTCTCTTGTATTCATTAAATGGAACATCTCTTGTCACTGTCTACTAGTCTGCAAGCATGGGTGGGCTCTATTTTCTCTGATCCTTTTTCCCATCACTGTGATGTCCGGCTGAAATCGCTCACCACTGACCGAACCTGGGTTTATTCTTTAATTCAGTCAAAGATGTATTTACTAACTTCTGATTTAAATTCAGATCCCTTCCCTTTATAGCTCACCCATCCCTTATAGTCGGCGTCCTGATGAAACCTGCAATCTCTATTTTTGGTCAGAATGAGATTATGAATGAATATAAATTAAGATAACCATTATTTCTACTTTCATTCAGGGTTTTTTTTTGTTGTTGTTGTTGAAAAAAATTCAAAAATGGAGACATCAGGAGGTCAATGTTATGATTCATAAGTATATGATATATGCAGGGTGGTACCATATTTTAAAAACTAGAGCCAATCAACAAATTTAAACACCATTTTCATTCCCAGCATCCCAAAATTCGTAAAGTTTGATCACATTTTTTTTCGGAAGCATTTTGGCTGTAGATCAGTGTAATTAAAACCAGTTGGGTACCATATTGGATCTATTTGCAACATTATCCATGCTGCACAGTGGAGCCGCCACCAGTTTGTGTATATACTATCCACCCCTAAAAGTATTTCCGGGTCTATATATTTTTTTAATACACCATTGTGGACTCCCCATCATAATGTGTTTAAACATTAAATATTAATATAGACAGCAACCTCCAACCAATCAGAACGGAGAATTTAACAGCGCTGTGGTTGTGTGCAAAAGGACGTTTGAGTGTAAATAACAATGCTATTAAAGTTCTCATTATCTGGCTTTATAAGGCTTAGGTCTTTAGGATCTCTTTAAAAGGATTAGAATACAAACGTCTTAAACTCTGGCACCCTGTGGTGATCTAGTCAAGTGTCCAATGCTAACCATTAAGCAAGAGAGATTTCTTTATTACCGAGACACGTTTTGTGAGATTGCAAGCACCAAAAGAAAAAAAAGCTAACGCTAATTCATGAAATGGCAGTGGTAGGTTAGTAGAATGAGATATTGGACTTCAAATTCCAACTGCTACTTGAGCAAGGCCCTTAAACCTCGACTGCTCAATGGTATCAAAAAAAAATTACAAGTCCCTCTGGATAAGAGTGTCTGCCAAATCCCATAAATGTAAATAATGCTTGCTGTATTTTGGTCAAAAGAATCAGGGCAACATTAGCCTGTTTTGGAAGTCAACAAATATCTGGGTCTGTGTTTATAATTGCGTTATGTGGGTGTTGCCAAAAGTACTCCTGGTACATCCGCACACCGAATGGATAATTACAAAAATCAGTATCAGCTACAAGTAACCAGCCAACATAAGCATGCAAGTCAGAAGAGCCACAGAAGCATTCTCCCGAGCTGGTGAATTGCACTTTTTGCTGAGTAAGACTCTTTATTACAGTGTTGTTAGCCTTTTTTTTCCCCCCGTTTCTCCGCACTTCAATTAACCAGAGGCGCTTTTGTGGCATCCTAATTCAGCCAGGAGACATCGGAATAATGAAATCCGAGGCGCTTCCGCACTGTTTTATTTTCAGCTTGCGCGCGAGCTATGAATTAACGAACAGATTGGCTGCTAACGGCTCAGCGTGAGCTCTTCCTTTGGGGTAGGACGAGGACTGAGTTGCTGCGGTTATGACTAATAGTCGAGCGATGTCCCAGCGATGACAGACGCTGTGTGTCCGTGGAATGAAATGCAAATCTGATCTAAAAGAAACAGAAATATAATAATAACAGTTGTTTCGTTTTCTGTTATCGACTTCCTCGGTTGTTTTGCTCAGTGTAAAGTAGGATTTAGCTTCTGAACACAGTTCATGGAGTCTATTTTTTATTTTTATTTTTTTTATCTAATCATGAAATCCTTTTTTTTCCCCCAGGTGTGGACAGACTATCTTTTAGTCACCTTGTGGGCAAAGATACCAAAAGACACTAAATAGAGTCAAATAATATCATTACATGCAACATAAGGATTTAAGACCATGACTTGTTTACTTTTTTGTTTGATGGCACAGAGGTTTGTGAAATGATTAAACCTTGGTCCTGGGCAGCACACGGCAGCTTCAGTTCTTGGTTTCGTCTCGGCCTCGACTGAAATGGTCCTGATGGTAGGACTGGTGTGAAGTCACCCACCCAAGAAGCTGAAGCAGGGTGCTTGGTTTGCTTTTGTGCTCTAAATCGCTCCCTTTTCTTCATCGTCGACTTCCCACCCCTACACTCTTTACTTTTTGATGCCAGGCAGCAGATAATCAAGAGCCTGATTTGCATCGTGGGCGAGTCAGAAGGAAGACACACTGAGGCAGCCTCTGTCGCCAGTCTTTGCACGACCATATGGCTAATGCTGCGCGCGCCATGCCGAGTTGAAGCCCTCAGTAACACTTGTACACACTTTAAACCCTACTGAAGTCTTGCTTATTTGACAGACCGATGGCTGTTGCTGTTTGTTAATGGAGCCTAACTGTAGGAGTCAGTAGGATTGAGTTACAACCTCAGGGACCGTCTTTTTTGCTCAGCTCGTCTAGACAGCAATTAAACCGAGGGTAATCCGACGTGGGTCAGGATGTAGAGGTTGGTAGTTGCACCAGTCTATCCTGTGGGAGGAGATGGTC
>JAQMYF010000005.1:25806058-25828558 GCA_030014195.1 Neosilurus mollespiculum | reverse complement strand
GTTTCATGTATCATTTAAAAAACATTATTAGGGCTGTATAAAAAAAAAAAAAACCCCGGTTTCTCATCAGTCCACACACTCGGAAATTGGCGCCACATCAAATATTTTTTACATTTTATTTATTTTATTTACTTTTTTCATGAAAACCATGCTCAAAACCTCGCAAAACGCCTCAGACAACCTAAAAACGACACAGAATGCAACTCTGGGTTAGATGCCGTGATTGGGATTCTGAGATTGGTTTAGTTCTGTTTGAAATCAAGTAGTTATTCGTTCTAAAGATTTTTGGAACTGCAAAGCTGCTGTTCTATACACAGTCGTTCAGAGTTTAATGTTAAATGAAAATGTAAGAGACCGATCATCTAGGGTGGGTTGTATAGCTTCAGTCGCTTTACATACATTTAGCTTTAAGAGCTTGTGGGCGTCGACAGTCACCTCATTTCTCTATTTAAAAAAAAAAGAAAAAAAAATCATCTGGCCTAAAAAAAAGGAAGAAAAAAAAGAAACAAGAACACTTAAAAAAATCCACCAAGCTCAGCAACCCCCCATATGAACCAAAATGCTAAAAACGGTCCTATCTTACAATGTTTAAGAATTGTTTTCAATTGTATCCAGATCATCTTAAACATCTAATAGGATTTCTGGCCCAAAATGCCACCTCTGGTGTAAATTTCTAAATAAATAAATACATTTCTAAATAAATACATTTCTAAAAAAATTCATTTCTAAATAAATAAATTTCTAAGTAAATGAATAGATACATTTCTAAATAAATAAATAAACAAACAAGCTTTTATTGACCAACACATAGGCAGCACGGTGGCGTAGCGGTTAGCACGTCCACCTCACATCAAGAAGACCTGGGTTCGAGTCCCAGTTCGGGTGTTTCTGTGTGGAGTTTGCATGTTCTCCCCGTGCTTGTGTGGGTTTCCTCCGGGTACTCCGGTTTCCTCCCACTGTCCAAAAACATGCACAGTAGGCGAATTGGCTGTTTCAGATCACCCCTACGTGTGAGTGTGAATGGTTGTGTGACTGTTGGCCCTGCAAAGGCCTGGCGAGCTGTCCAGGGTGTGCCCTCGCCCAGAGTCGGCTGAGATGGGCACGAGCCTCCCCGTGACCCTAATTAGGATTAAGCGGCCTAGAAAATGAATGAATGAATGACCAACACATACACACACACAAAGAAGACCCACGAGTAAATAAATAAATAAATACTCAGCATCCACTGCTGGACCTGCTGTAACATAACACTTGCGTGGGAAAAATGTACAATGGTTAAAAACTCGTTTTAAAAATTCCCAGATTCCAAATTTTATCAGGATCGTGTCCATAATCTAATTAAATCTTCCTTGTCCAATGTCCTGCCTCTGGTAGAAATTTCTTGAAAAGCTACATATCACTTTTTGCACGATCCTGCTAACCTACAAACACACCAAACGATAGTAAAACATAAGCTTCTTGGCAGAGATAATAATAAATAAGAGGAATAACCACTTGGTGTGGGAGTTTGTTGACTTTTTTTCTTTCTAACAGCACCCCATCTCCTCCCGAGTGGTTTATTCCTTGCTTATGAAACACTACGGTCGTAATTTAAGTGCCGATTTAAGCAAAAAGTTGCTTGTGCAGTTTGCCTCAGTGGACCAGCTCCTGGTTTACTACAATGATAAATCTTGATTTGTCTTCGAGCCAGCATCTTCCGCCACTCCAGCGCCTCTTTTGTTTGCTGCTATTTTTTATTGGCGCCGTCGCCCAAACAGAACAGGACGGAATCGAAACTCATTAGAAAGGTGGACTTGCAATGCTAATTAAGTGGCTGAGCCATATGCACGGTAATTACCAGCTGCTAGCACGCTCCCCTTCAGCTAACTTTGATCTAAAAGCAGGGCGACCGCGCATCACCCGAGGACAACGCTGCAATTTTAAACAGCGAGATGCGCGGAGCCCAGAATGCAGGTATCCTTCATGACATAGCTTAACTGAAGGCAACACACATGGCTATGGGTTTAAAGCCTGAAATTTTGATGAACAGCTTGCATGTTTATGGGATAAGCGCAGGATTAGCGTCGACAGGATGCGATTGTGTGTGGAATTTAATGACGAAGAAGCTTTTTTTTTACTAAGAGTCTGGAAAACCCATAAGCTTAAGACTTATTAATATTGTAAAACCTGTAATTTGCAACACAGACCGTGAGCTTGTGCTTGTGCAGCCATGAATTACAATCGGCTAGACAGTCTTTGTTATTCTCTTTTCTCAAACCAGACATGAAAGGATATGAGAGATGAAATCACCTGACCTTCAAAGTATATCGCGCTTGAATCGAGGCTTAGCGCAAGACACCCTCCTGATGTCACCCCATCTTAAATCACAGAGTTTATTTTAATAATTAAAGAAAAAAAAATAATGCAAATTATTAATGAGAATTAATTGTAATATGAATTTAAATTTATATATTAAAAAATTATAATAATTATTATTGGGGCGGCATGGCGACGCGGTGCTTAGCTCAGTTGCCTCACAGCAAGAAGGCCCTGAGTTCGATTCCTGGGCTTGGAGAGTTTCTGTGTGGAGTTTGCATGTTCTCCGTGTGATGTGCTTGTGTGGGTTTCCTCCGGGTACTCCGGTTTCCTCCCACAGTCCAAAAACATGCACAGCAGGCCAATTGCCCCTTCCAAATCGCCCCTAAGTGTGAGAGTGAGTGCGAGTAGTTGTATGTGTGTTGGCCCTGCAATGGCCTGGCGAGCTGTTCAGGGTGTACCCCGTCTTCGCCCAGAGTCGGCTGAGATGGGCGCCAGCCTCCCCGCGACCCTAATTAGGATTAAGCGGCTTAGAAAGTGAATGAACGAATAATAATTACAGCATGAACAAATAAATGTTTATTTTAAAATAAGTTTATGAAAAAGTGGGCAGAACAGTGACTTGGTGCTTAGCATGTCCGCCTCACAGCAAGAAGGTGCTGGGTTCAAGTCCCGGGCTCGGCGAGGCCATTTCTGTGTGGAATTGGCACGTTCTGTCCATGTTTGGGTGGGTTTTATCTGGATACTCTGGTTTCCTCCTACAATCCAAAGAAATGAATATTAGGCTAATTGGAGAGGCTCCAGCCTCCCTGTGGCCCTATTAGGATTCGCCAAATGAGTGAGTGATGAAAAACGTGTTCTTCATCCCAGTCTTCACATATTTACCAAAGAAAACGACTAAATTACATTTAGATTTATTTTCGACCTGCTCATTTGTTGTGGACCAAATCAAGCAAAAACAAATACATTTTTCATAACTGTTAAGTTATTTTCATGGCGCTTCACAGAAATGCATTATTAATACGCAAGATTATTCATTATAGATCAGTACTAACTCTTAAAGGGGTCTGGCTCCCCCTTTCCCATAATCCAGTTTGCTGTCTGTGTTTCGAGAGCATGTGATCGCTACCTGTTAGCTCTTTGTGCAGAAAAAGCTCCGCAAATTCACTGATAGTGATCCCTTCTAAAGCCATCGCCAACTTTTTCTCTGTTGACGTGGAACAAATTGAACAAAATATGCCTTACCTTTTAGATTTTCTTTCCTTTGCGGCGGGTTCAAATGGAATTATAAATACTTTAATTACAAAATATCTTTTTCTTATCAATTTCTTATTAATATTCAAGATTTATGGCTTGCGAGGGTGCCAGAGGGTGAAGAGCCCCTTTAATAAATAGCCACAGAAACTGCAGATCAGAAAAGCGACAGTGGAAGAGGAGAGGGTCCCACTTCTCTCTCTCTCTCTCTCTCTCTCTCTCTCTCTCTCTCTCTCAATCACGTAAGGATGAAAGTATAGTTACATAAAGAAATAATGCTCAGCCCATGTTAATGTTGTCGTGCAGAAGAGCTTCTGGCGTGCTTTTACTTGATGAAATGTCGTACAGGACTTAATAACTAATTCTACTGGAAGAGGATTTGAGGTTATGAAATGACCAGCATGAGGAAAAAAAACATCTGTGCAGTCGAAAGCATGAGAATTTCAGGGAAGATGGATTTCATTAAATACTGGATGCCTGATCAGGCTGCGCACACTAAGTACCTACTTAATTAAACTACTTACTTAAATATTTAAACCTCTTTCACTAATTTATTTGGGTTACAGGGTTTTTTTTAAGGTGAGCAATAATATTGCACTAGTAATATTAGCCGCAATGTTTGAACTATGTGCAGCCTTTACTGCAAATGTTTCTCGAAATGGAACTAGTTAAAAAGTAAAATGAATGAGTCGCACATCTTTAATGTAAAATCGTGCTTGAGTGTAAATGACCTGCGCGATGATAAAACTTCAGCTTGAGCATGACGTGATGGCTGTAGCTTAATGACTTCATTCATAATTTTAAATGAGAACCCCGTTTCTAAGAAACTAATAACGAAAAAAATAATTATAGAATTAACTTTATTTATGAAATCTTTTACAAACATGGAAACCATTGTAAATGTATTTATTTATTCATTCATTAAATACTTTGTTCAACATTTTTACTTTTGTTTTTAATTTGTAAAACATTTTTAATTTGCTGGTGTCTATATCCACTTTAATTATTATTTTTTCAATTATGTTTCTCTTTTTTTATTTGCTAATGAATTATATATTTATTAAATATGTATTATATGATATATTTATTTAGTTTTGTAAATGTATATATTTGTTTATTAGTTGCCGTGTTTGGTATTTCACTTTTGATTTAATTTGTAAAATAATCTTTATTTACTGGTGTCTGTGTATGCATTTATTTATTTATTTATTTATTTATTTTAAATTGTGTTTTTCTTTGTGATTATTTGGTTTTTGGTATTTTTTCTATTTCTTACTGTATATATTTTAGTATTTTTATGTAATTATTTGCTGCCGCACACCCCCCCGCTGGGTTCGAGTCCTAGGCTCAGTGAGGCGTTTCTGTGTGGAGTTTACATGTGTGTGGGTTTTCTCCAGGTACTTCGGTTTCCTCCTACAGTCCAAAGACATGCACAGTAGGCTAAATAGCTGTTCTGAGTTGCCCCTAGGTGTGAGTGTGAATGGCTGTGTGTGTCTGTACTGTCCTGCAATGGTCTGGTGAGCTGTTCAGGGTGTACCCCACCCTCGCCCACGTGTCGGCTGGGACAGGCTCCAGCCTCCCTGCGGCCCTTATAGGATTATGCGTTTCAGCGAATGAGTGAGTGAGAATGTATAATATGTAATGGTTTTATTTCTTCAAGGATCCTATTCAGATTTTATTTTGTAAAATTTTTGTGTCTGAATAATTTCTTTATTTTAAATAATTGTTTATTTAATTATCTGTGCCTTTTGTGTCTTTTTATTACGTTTTTGACTGTGATGTGTTCCTTTTTTAAATTATGTTCCACTCTTTATTGTTCATGTGTTTATTCATTTATAAAGACATGTCTGGGTTTTTATTCCTATATTTATTTATCTCTTTTGGTTTTGTTGATTAATGGTATTATAGTATTTACTGTGAAATGATAATAAGATGTTACTGTTGTAGCATCTGAGATCAGCTTTTCTGAGCAAAGCGGCCTGGGATCAGCGTTAAGCCGTGCTTCTTCCGCTGCTCTGACCCCAAAGAGGACAATTAATGCTCTAAAATGGGATACGAGTCAAAACTAGGACAGCATTGTGACGACCGTGTCTCTCTTTGTAGCAGCGTGTTTAATTAAGAGGATGTGCGGTTGAGCTCATACAGGCTCCACGCCAGGCCCTCTGACTGGGGAACATTACTGCACAGCCTCAGCGCTGCCTATTTCAGTGAAAGATTTTCAGACAGAAGCTCTGCGTAGTAATAAAACATGAATGATAATATGCTCCAAAAAAAAAATAATACTGCTGCAGTAGAAGTTTATATGAAAAGATGGTATAGAACCAAAAAGAAAGTGTACTTTTTTGTTTTATATATACATATATACACATTATCTTGCAGAGGTGATACTTGGGAGAAAATAGCATTATCAGTCCGGGAGATTCATTTACAGGGTTGTCCATGTGAGAGCATCAGAATGGTGGCTTCATATGTTTTCCTGCACTTCTGTAACAGCGGTGTAGCAAGTCTGGTCATGGTTAACTCATCTTAAGTCTTTTTAATAATCTCTGTTTGTGCGGATCTGCTTTTGTGATTCATGGCTGAAATAGATGTCCTTGACTTGAACAGTAAATCCCTGAATAAAAAAAGAAGAAGAAGAAGAAGAAAAACACTTTTTGTTCCCGTTGGTGGATCCAGACCCAATTTCTCCTCCTGCTGAGTTTAGTAAGAGAAAGGCCTTGCTTTGCTCTAAAGGATAATATTGTGCATTTATCATTCTGTGACACATGGACTGATAGAAAAACCATAAGCCATTAGAAGTGAGAGCGGGGAACTCATTGTAGATCCAGAAAAATTAACTACCTATACCTGGAAACGGGAAGAGAAAGGCTGTGTTAACTGCAAGGGTTCAGACTGACGGCATTCTTTTAATACAGTTCCTGGTCTTAAACCATTTAAAAGAAATTTATAAACATAACACTATTTATAATCCAATATGGCTGACAGTGACATCCAAACCACACCTCATGCATTAGTTTCCAAGCTTTCTACACAACATACCTTTAAATCTTATATATTGCCGCAAGTAGGAATGATTGGATTATCACCAGATTAACACCGCCAAAGGATCAAGAGTTCTTTTTAACCAAGATAATATGGATGAAGAAGACACATGGTAGCGCCATACCAAAGACTTACAGTACATCACCAAATAAAACAACACAGCAATTAAACCACAATTTATATATAGCCAAAATAGGAAAAGAAAAAAAAGCAAATCTTTCTATTGCCTGATGGTGGCCCGAAGTAGTCATCATGTATTTCCTGTTGGCGTGGTGTCACCATTTCAACGTCTTCACTTCATGTCCACGGGTTGCCTACTCCTACGTAGGCTAGAGCCGACACCAGTCCATCGCAGGGCGAACACACACAACCATCCACACTCACACCTAGGGATAATTCAGAACAGCCAGATAACCTAATATGCACATCTATATAATGTGGAAACCAGAAAACCCCTGTACGTACGGGGATAACATGCAAACTCCACACACCTTCCTGCTGTAGGGCGGATGTGCTAACCACTACGCCACCACACCAGTCCAAAATGAATTCGATGAACCATCTAGGAGGAGTTAGTAAAAATACAATGTGCTTCAAAACACACAAATTCCAAAATATCTCGATTCCTGTTGGGTGTGGCTGATGCACCAGAGAAACACATTTGTTCCTTTTGAGGAGACCCACGTTCCTACCAAATTTCATGCATGTATGTGAAACTATATTCCAAAAAACATTCTTAGTTACATACGGTGGTATTATAAAGTCACATGGGAACCCCCTTGAAAATGGACGAGTCTTGATTGGGTCAAGTTTGAGTCCTGGGGAGACAGCAAGTTTCTTTTTGGGGTCTCGAGCGAAAAAGTTTGAGAATACTGAATATTGGTGGTTCCAAGGGGTGGCAAGGTGTGACAGATACCACCCCAGTCACCACACTATTATTAGGCAATTTATGTATTTGAAAAAAAAAAACTGATGCCGAAGGTTCATGATATTTCTTCTTAGTTGGCATGAATCGCTTTACTGACTTTCACTTTCGAATTTACTTTGCCATCCAGAATAAAACTAAAACGCTTTCACCTGCCAACATGGGAAAATTCCACCCATATTTGCTCTTATCTTAGTCCTTACATGCCTACTGATTCTCTAGTAGCCCATTGATGATGCTGCCGTTGACATGAAGAGGCAGGTGTTCCATTCATTCATTGTTGCTCGGTGTTTAAAATGCTTTTACAGGAATTTGATGGTGTGCGGCCCTGTATGTGTGGTGGTACTTATTTGAATGTGTCTCATGCTCAATGCAGGAAAGTTTGCAGCCCCAAAACATGGAGGATGGAGCCAATCTGAGCGGTTAACACCCTGAACCACTTTTTTATCCATTGCAGGGCCAAAACAGACAAACAGCCATTCACACTCATATCAGCACCTACGGACAGTACAGAATATCAGTAAGCCTATTCTGCATGTTTTTGAACTGTGAGAGAACATCAGAGCACCCAGAGGAAACCCACACAAGCCCACAGGACCCACAGAACCCATGACCTACTTGCCTTAAGGCAAGAGTGCTAACCACTGCGCCACCATGCACCCCCGCCCCCTGTATGTAAATATGGACCAATGCTAATCAATGCTAGACTCCATGAATGCTAATCCTTAATGCCATGATGTTCTGTTTTCCTCGGTCACTGAGAGGAAATACAGTCCTATTGCTACACCTATGAACCTATGATCTTCAATCCCTAAACGTTATAAATGCTCAGTGCTGGTTATGGGTTGAATTGGAATGGTTCAGTGTGGTCCACTCATTCTTCTCGACTCATTTCTGCCTCATTTTCCTTCTGCCTCTTTATTCTGCATGTTCTTAGAGAGGAGCCTCATCCCACCCTAATGCCTATTTTCTTCTCAGTCAGAGAGAGGTGTGGTAATTGAGGGATAAAATGGAAATGTGAAGTTGTGTGTGTGTGGTGTTTCTGCTTAGTGACAGTATACTTAGCATACAAGATCAGCAATAGGCTGAGTGGGTGTTTATACCATGGGAATGGGGGTCTGTTGTCAGTTCTCCATCATTAGGAAAGTGGGGGAAGTATGTCCCAAGATTGGAAAAAAATATTTTTACTGCCCTATTCAGACCCCATCGTATTATTCACTGTATATCCTTGTAAGATCCATTGGGGCGAAGATGGGTATGCTCTCAACAGCGTTGCCGGGGCTAACACACACCTATGGGCAATTTGGATCAGCCATTTAGCCTAATCTGTGCAAACTGAAGTACCTGGAGGAAATCCACGCAAGCATGGGGAGAACATGCAAACTCCACACAGAAATGCCTGAGCCTTGGACTTGAACCCAGGACCTTCTTGCTGTGATGCGGACGTGCCAACCACTATACCACCCTGCCGCTGTCTTGTAAGTTCTTCCTGTTTAAAGACAATCAAGTTAAATATTTATCAGGTTGGTTAGGAACATCTTAAGAGATTAAGTTGTTTTTGCAATCTACAAGCTGACATAAATACGTCTGTGGTTGATGGTGGTTTTGCTAATGCCCTAAACATCCAGGTCAAAGCACAGGTAAGATGGCAGCCAAGTTGAGTAGGTCCAAGTTTTGTATTTATTGCTTGCTTGCATTTTTTAGAATATACTACAGGAACAGTATGTATGGTAGTACATAAGCGACATACTGACTATTCAGATACAGCTTTTATTTAACGTGGATAAAATGACCAACATGCGGGCATTTTCACACCTTAATGCAGATTTATATAAATGGCCAAGGATAGTGCGGCTGCAGTTAGTAGGGATGCAAACCCACAGAACCAGCGGCCATTAACTTGTTATATAAGGAGTGTTCATTGAAGCTGAAAAATTGGTGATAAAATAAGTCCATTCACACATCTGTGAATAATGGATTTACACCACCGGATCTATTGTCTCTTTACAGCACAGAAGATTGCAAGACAGTCCATAGTGGCGGTGTAATGTTCTTTACAGAGAGCCCTCTCTGTTTACGCCTGGCAAGGGTAGTAAGTAATATTTCTTTATGCCGGTTTAGCTTTGACGGTCTCCATCTTTGAGCACTAATACAATTTGCCTTAAAACATGAATGCCCCCCCTTGCCATTAAGGTCCCCTATCAGTCATTGAACGAAGGAAGTTATTTAGTGAAGAAGGAGAGTGGCGCAGCTGCTACTTAAGCCGGGGACATGATGGAGTCCAAATGACAGCCTTGATGGGAAAGAAAGCTCAGGACCCAATTAGATTAGTGAAAACAAATGAATTTCCGCCTGGGCTCACTGTTTGCTGTCACAAAATGGGTTAGGATGAAAACGGAGTCGCGCAACATGACCCAGGGTTACTGACCTCCGACTGATGCTTAAAAGACGAGCGTGAATAGAGAAAGCTGTTATTTGTCACGGGACGACGTCGTATTCAATTTGCAAAGAGCATCGAAGTGACACTGACATTTATCACTGTGACACTTGTCAGATGTGAGAGCGCTAATGAGAGAAGCCTAGACTTGAACAACAAAAAGCACATGCGCAACCAGGAAGTTTGAAGTTGTATTGCCTTTATAAATGCACACATAGGCCTCATAGGCGTAGGTTTTTTGTTTGTTTGTGTGCTAGGGCTGTTCGAAGGCTGCCAAAGAAGTGTTTTGAGAAAAGATGTTATTTCATGTCATTTTTGACACTTTGTCATAGAAAAAGCTTTGAGCAGCATCCAACCAGTTGTTTTAGCTGATATATGGTGACAGCAAAGCTCGAGCAGATTTCAAAGGAGTCCCTTTAGGTTCATTAAAAAAAACTGTCTTATACATTTGTGGTGAAAAAGTTGAAACCCGCTTTATATGGTGAAGTGTTTACGTCGTTGTCTGATGCATAAATATGGACGCAACTGTGAAAGAAATGGAATATTATAAAGGAGCAGTTGATAATCCCGTTTGCTCTGGACCTAATTGGATTGGAAAGATCGAGTTGAGAGGTTGTTGTTCGCAGGAGAGGGCGCTATTCCAGTACTTAGTTTTGGCCAATTGGAGTCACTCTACTACCACAAAATAAGACCTAAAACCAGAGCCATATAAAGGCTCAGGTATATATGGTGCTGACCTCAAAATCCAAGATGGCTACTCTGTACGCGATAAAAGCTGTTTATAAGCACTTCTCTCCTATTTGCGCCTCATTAAACCAGTCATACACTTATTACTGTCTAATTCCTATCTATGTAGTACATGTTTTCTATGATGATTGCATGCACCGTATGCCATGCAATGTGTTATCCAGTTGGTATTGTGAACAAGTATAACCTGGCTAAAAATTGCTGGTATTTATTTTTTCCATCTCCGACTTGGTCAGATCAGGTTTACCATCATTCCCAGCCCAACGTCCGATCTTTAAATCCATTACAGTTCTAGGACGGAAGACTAAAAAAAGTGGAAAAGGTTAATGAAAACTTATGCAAGGCTCTGTATATAGAGTTTAATGGTTAAAGCTTCTGTTTCTTTCTTCAAATAGGGCCCAGGAGAATTATGCAACTCATGAGGCACTCAAGTATCTGCACAAAAGCATTCAGAAATTCATTCAGTTCAGTAATTCTTAGCAAGTAATGCTAATTCTTTACAATAGCATACTACAACAAAAGTTAAAGGTGCCCATTCACTATGGAAAAGCACATGTGTTTAATCTGAATTCAAAGGTTTCCAAGTGAAACCACTTTATTAAGTCAACCTATGGACTGCTTGAATGTGCTTTTACGGAGGGAACAGTCCTTGAATAGTTTGCCACCCACAGTATGATGAGCTCCAACTCCAAATGTAAACTAGATGAGGTATCGTACCAAGTTCCAGTTTGCAAACATTACACATACCTACGTCTCTGAAGACTGCCCTACCAGACCTTGAAAGACTGGCTGTTTGGCTATAATTGACCTACAAAAGGAGTCAATTCGGCACAGGAGTATCCTTGAATTTTAAGCATGAATACAGAATGCTGTTCACACCCCTGGCCTGGTTTTAAATCAAAACGCAAATGAAATGCATCTCTCAAGCAGAAAAAGACACTTTCACCTCAGCACTTCTCAAGTAGGTTGTCAAATTTCCCAGAGTAGGCGCTTCCTTCTTTAAACGAGCCAGAGGTGTGCAAGTGTCTCTTTTAAGCCACGTGGCTTGAAATTGGAAAAGGCTCCATTAAGGGAAGCCAGGAATCTCAGAGGGCTTGCATTGATTTCTAAAATAAATTTAAAAAAATAAACGAATTGAAAGCCCTCGCATCATAGCTCTGAAACTCTATCCACTTTGGCCACAGCAATTAGTGCCACAGATCTGGGTCTGCAGCTCCCACTGCATTTATGTACTTTCACTGTATGATTTAAAAGCCACCATGATGCCTCAGCTTCATTTAATTATATTTCCGAAACGTCAGACAGATCAAGTCCGGAGCCAAATGCATCATGGTGTTCATAAGCATCTACTGCGATGGACAGGCTTTGCAGAGAGACACTTGGCTCAAAACACCAGCTCTCAAATTATTCTGCCTCTGCACAGTGCGGCATATTTTGATTGGTGGTGCAGCATTTAATACCTTTGCTATCTGATGACCATCCAACAAGCCGCAAAAACTTGCTTGCAATGTAAACCTGCTGTGTGCTAGATAAGCACAATTTCCCAAAATGTATTCAAGCTTAATCTCTGCACAATTGACTTAACGCACGTTAGAGATGCGAGGAAATGTATCCATGTTTCCGAGGGACTCTTATCAAGCAGGCAAAAAAAGGTCTAACAGTTTCTGTGCCTGTCTGCCAGGCGCTCTTAAAGTGCCCCAGGTCTTGCCGGCAGACAGTGTGGGAGTCAGGTGTATAGCTCGCAGCATCCCCCTGAGAGAATGACCCTGAGAAGGATCCAGAAGATGGGGAAATCTCCAAGTAAAATTGCCTTCACATGAAAAGTGCCAGATGATACTAATATCACACTTGGCATGGCAGTGCTTGAGTGGTCTCTTGTGTTGGACTATCAAGAGAAGGAAGCCGACACAGTGAAATGGAACTTCATCTCTGTATAGCAGAGGCGTGCAGTGGGGCTTAGTGTTCACACACTAATTTAATTATGCTGTGGACTTTGCAGGCCAATTATCCTCTCTCGAGGCCCTTAGAGGGTACACCACGCAGCTGCTTCTCATGCAAAAGAATCTGCATACAGCTTCAAAAGTTGGTGTCCAGATGGAGGCTTGTTGGATTTGTCACCAACCATCAGGACGTTCGGTCTTATTGATGGGATATATTTTGCGGAATGACAATAAGAACTCTGTGCTGGCCAGTTATGAAAATGTCAAACCACAATGCAGAGAAATGAATTTAGTCTGCAGTTGGCGTAGTAGTTAAATGACTCTTGGGCACAGTTTCGGTCAACAACAAACATAAAAACATGCCACATCTGTACAGCTTTTCATGCAACAAAACAAATGTAAACCTTTCAGGATCACTGAAGTGAAAACTTTATTTAGTACTGGTATCCAGGTCCATTAATGCTATAGTACTAGGGCAGTGGGGCAGTGGTGGCTCAGTGGTTAAAGCTCTGGGTTTCTGGTCATGGGCTTAATCCCCAGTGCCACCATGCTGCCACTGTTGGGCCCTTGGGCAAGGCCCTTAGCCCTCAATTGCTCAGATGTATAAAAATGATAAATGTGAGTCACTCTGGATAAGAGCATCTGCTAAATACATGTAAAGGTACTAGAATTCATAAAAAAATATATCAGGTTCCAACATCTGTTACAGTTAGGCAGTAAGACATGACTTTTTACCATCGTAACACTATTAAGCCAAGCACAGGAAATGACGGCAATTTTAACTGATTTCACAATTAATGACCATCCTTGCTATGGCGGTATAGTGGTTAGCATGTCCGCCTCACACAAGGAAGGTCGTAGGCTTAAGTTTCAGGCATGGCAATGGTGTTTCTGTGTGGCGTTCTGATGTTCTCCCTGTGCTTGTGTGGGTTTCCTCTGGGTACTCCGGTTTCCTCCCACAGTCCAAAAGCATGCACATTAGACTAATTGCCCCTAGGTGTAAAGATAAATGCAAATGGTTGTGTACGTGTGAATGTGCTGGCCCTGTGATGGAGTGGCAGGCTGCTCAGGGTGCAGCCCGTCTTCAATCAGTCGACAGAGATAAGCTCCATCCTCCCCGTGACCTAGTACAATAAAGCAGTTTGGCAAAATAATTAATTATATACTGCTATTGATTCATCCCTAATTTGAACCACTTTGACTTTAGTAGAACGTGGCCCAGCAGCTGGTACTTTGACTAGGCATGGCCAGAAAGCAAAAGTGCTCCTGTCGTATTCTTCTCAACAACACCAAGGGGTCACCATGGGGCAGAGGTCAAGATTCCCTTGAGGATAAGAGAACGAGGTTGATTTTCTTTAATACTGTTGCTCAAAAACAAAAACTACTGCAAGGTCATCCTTTGTTTTCCAAGTATGACCACTGCGAGTCTCTTCAGTAACTCAGTAACCTCTCTTAACCCTCTGTACAGCAATTATAAATGAACTATGATAGGATCCTCTGCACCCCAGAGCTTATAAGGTTTCAAAAAAATCTCAGGCCAACCAGCGGCTTTCCAGTCCAGGCGATATGCAGTAGTCAGCTTGACTGAAATCAGACACTCTTATGGGACTAGAGAACGGAGATTTCCAAGGATTTGGTCAAGGCTGCTAAATTAAACATGAAGCCAAAACTTTGTCCTCAAAAATTTCTCTTTCTCTTGCTCAAATTGGATTTGGTTTTATTTAGTGCATATTTGAAATGAAAGTCTGAAGACTTAAGTTATCCGTGATGTGACAGAATCTCAGTTTCGAGACTTACTGGTGAGACGACTGGCAGCCAGTCAGTCCACCCACCTGACACATATCACGAGGAGCCATTAAAGAACGCCGAAGTCTTTCTCCCCATTAAACTGCTCTAAATTCTGCTGCTCTGAGATTGCAATTGTGAATCGCCTCGAGGGAGCCGCGGCCATCTGCAGATCACACTGTTACCCTTCCGTCTAATAACACCTTGGTTTAGTAACTGCTGTTCTTTAAATTTTTAGAAAAACTCTTTCAGAACTGGTTAGCAGTAGGCAACCAGCTACATCCTGTTAGCCCATAAGATTCCCAAGGTCCAAATATAGAGACTTTGATTCTGTCAACGGAGAAAGAAGTAAATGTGGGGAGGGTTTCCAGCAAACTGGATAAACCTCTTAGAGAAAAGCTGTAACCTTGAAGTCAAGAAAGTAAATGGGTTTATGGGTATCTCTATTTTCAAAAGTGTGGGGGGAGGAGGGTGGTTTAGTGCGTAGGGGGGGGTTAGTATACGCTGCAACTTGCCTGGGCGTGGAGAGCTGAGATCAGCAGTTACAGAAATGAGAAATGGAAGAAGACTTCTGGTGCTTTGTTGAGTCTGCGAGTTCCACAAAATGCGGGTTGTACCCTTTTCCAGTACACTGCGTAGCTTTTACAAAGCATGAAAATACTGATAGAAACAGCATATTATAAAAGAATCAATCAGCCTTGATGGCAGCCATAAACTCTGGATTGAGTGCCACAACTTTCCCAGTGCACAAAAGGAAAATCAAAAATATGCACCAATGCTATTTGACAATAATATTTAAAAGACACATGGATGATGTCAGGGATATAAACTAACTGTGAAATGACTTATAGTAAAGAAATGAATAAGGAGCTGACAAGAAACACACTGACAGACTGTATGTTTGGAAACCAGTGAAGCAGATGCTCAGGAGGATCTTCTGTTACCCTGCCTTTTCCCCTCCTTCTTCCTGCGCCTTTAGGTCACTAGGGAGGGAGAAGTGGGGTACGTAGAGAGTACCATGTCATTCGGCAGGTGCTGTTGCCTGACATCACGCCCTGCCATTGTCCTCCCCTGCTAATCCCCCTTTTGAGAGCGATTAGCAATACTCTGGTATCTCTGCTCAGGGGAACTGTACGAAAGAAACATGGGCGGGCAAAGGACAATGGCCTGCTGCTAGCCACAGTGTTTAATTTCATTTTGCCACACATGCCGGACGGACGGAAAGGGGCCCAAAGCAGCTGGGTTTCACGCTCTAATGTGCCTCTAACAAATAATCTGATTAGAGAGGTCGTCTGTCTGATCGCTGCGTATTGTTCAGTTCTGGGTTTTGACAGTTCATACGTGTTTGTGCGAGGAGCGGGAAATGAAGTTTTACCCGAATTGGTTTTTCGATATAACCAACAATTCTACTTCGTATCTTTAAATATACACCTACCACTATAAAATGTTGCTAAATATGAGACAGCTGGCAAGATTTAAAACCTGAGGATTCCCATCTCTTCAATATTTGCATCTGGCAGTAAATAACATATTTCTCTGAGTATTGATTTCCGCAAAGATTCGAACGTAACACAAACATATCTCTCGCTCGTATATTTATGCCATCTGTCTAGTGCTGATAAAATATGAATTGTTTTGTTTTTATCTGGTGCTTTTGTTTTCCGTTTATCAGCTACTTTATGGATTATGTCGTTTCAATCAGGACTGATTTAGACCATTTCGCTTTTGTGCGACAATGACTGATGACAGCAACGAGTCTTTTTTCAATATAATACACTACACACAGTGATCCTTTGATCACAGTCTGCGTTTTTCATTTATTTCCTTCAAACGTAGTGTGATAGTGTAATGAGACACTTGGAACTCATTTTTCCGTTTCATCTTTTGGTGTGATTTGTTTAGTCTAGGCAAAGGGGTGTTATACAATGATACCATCTTTAATGATATAGTGCCCCAGACATCTGTATTTAGATTTAAATCAGTGACTGTTGCCTATATTATTATTATTATTATTATTATTATTATTATTCCATGCATTTGTATTTAAAACATGTTATCTGTTATCTACTCCAAGTAACATATTTGTATTCAGGTTACATCATCGGTCAGGATGTCGGTTAAATTGGTAGTTAATATGATTACAGAGCTATGATTGATTTCTTGTTGGAATTAGCAAATGTTTAAGGCATGTATAAAGAATATATTCATCTCTGCCCCCACTGTGCGATTAGGGCTGCTAATTGCTTGCCGATTATTTTGCTTTTGCTATACTGTATTAATCCCGCAAGTGAAATTATTGCCTCTGCATTTAACCCCTCCAAAGTGAGCACACACACACACACACACACACACACACACACACACTCGGAGCAATGGGCTGCCACACACACTGGTGCACCCGGAGAGCAGTTGGGGGTTAGGTGCCTTGCTCAAGGGCACTTCAGCCAGGAAGGTGGAGGAAGGGAAGGTGCAGCTCACTCCCCCACCGCCACACATTTTTCCAGCTGGTTTGGGAACCGAACCAGCGACCTTTCAGGTCCCAAAGCCGCTTCTCTAACCATTAGGCTACAGCTGTCCCATTAATGGAGTCATCAGAAAGAGACAGCCTTGAAATGCTAATGACATTTTTATTTTAGGTTTCTGCTATCAAAAAAGTTTGTTTTTGTTTGTAGCCTCAAAAAGGAAGTTGTTCAATGCATCATGGTTAACTAATAAGAAGACTTCCTCTTTCCTGCGGTCTATTTTGGTGTGCTGAAATCTAAATGTAAAATAGTTTGAAATGGAATGTCCTGTAGGTTTGATTTTCAGGAAATATATGAATATGAATGACACGGACACTGTTTGTCTAAAGACGAGCTGTTTTCGGTCCTGTGGATATGGATTCATCTGCGTTGGATTTGATTTTTTTTTTCTTTTTCTTTTTATATATAGCCAAGGCAGAGGGATTGAGAGATAGTGTATAAAGAAAACAAAAAAGAGAGAAAGGAAATCAAAGGCTAAAAAAAGGAAAGAAAAGAATGTAAGGGTGAAAGAAAAGCTCGAACATTTTAAACAAAGAAGAAAGGAAATGTTGCAGACATTATGGTGTTGAAGAATAGTCCCTTCGACGTTCAGTCTCCTCATCTTAAAAGCACGAAAAATTGGCAATGTAAGGATTTGAAATGGCCTTTTCAGTTGCAAGTGTGTGATGGCTGGATGACTGGGTTAGAACATCTTTGGTGGTGTTTATGGTATGCAGTGGTTAGCAATGACAAAAAAGGGGCTTTGCCTTAGCATAGATACAACAGCACACTTGTGTCTTGTGTAGTCCATGCCTCGAAAAGGAAAAAATAAATATATAGAGAGAAATAAAATGGAAAGTACAAAGATAAAGAAAGAAAGGAAATCAGATAAAGCAAAGAGGGGAAAAAACTGGGCAGGACAAAAGCACCAAAAAAAAAGACAAAATGAGAAATGACTGCTAGAAAGAAAGAAATGAAAAACAAACAAAAAAGAGGTGTGAGAACGGTTGAGACAAGGTAAAAATAAACAAATTCAAGAAAGAAATTAGTGTGCGGGTCAGAAGACAAGGATGGCTGGGTGGATTATGGTTGGCTGGATTTATGGGTGGATGGATGGACAGACTATGGATGGATAAATGGATGGATGAATTATAAATGGACAATGGATGAATGGATTATGTATGGGCCTTGGATGGAAGGATTAGGAATTGGTGGATGGATTACGGAAGAAGTATCAATGGATGGAAAGATCATGGTTGCCGTGTGGATAGTGTATGGATGATGGACGGATGGAATGGTACATGAACAAAACAGCAAGGATTCATTTTGGGGGTGAAATGAGTGAGTATGATGATGGAACAGTGCATCTCCAGCAGAAGCTCAATGCCAGAAGCCAGATGGAGGTTTAGAATCGGGGTTTTAGCTGTCCTTCGCAACTTAATGAAGCTCACCCTGACAGCAGGTTCTTCATGCTTCCTGGATGAGAATCCGGAGTCCTGCTTTTCAATAACTACACACAGCACCCTCCTGCTTTAGCAGGTGAGCATGGCATGCTGGGGAGCTCCGATTCCATACTGCAGAGAATTATATTTTTATAAAGCTGAGTGGTTTTAAGAAAACATTTACATGCACTTGAAAGAAAGAAATAAGGAGATGATTCAAAAGAAGGAACAAAAAATATACGGGGAAAAAATCTCAGACAGAACAAAAGATGAAACAATTATACAGAATTAAAAAAGAAATAAAATAAAAGGAGGATGGCATAAAAGAAAGAATGAAACAGTAAGTACTCTAGGAAAAGGAAGATCAAGTGTGTGATATGATAAGAATGAAGTGAAGAAATTAGAAAGAAAGAAGGAATTTTAAGGGACTTTAAAAACGAAAAGAGAGAAAGAAAGGCTAATGCTAAGGTCACACATAGTTATCTATTTATTTGTTCATTTTCTAAGCCACTTAATCCTAATTAGGGTCGCGGGGAGGTTGGCACCCATCTCAGCCAACTCTGGGTGAGGACAGGGTACACCCTGGACAGCACGGCAGGCCATCGCAGGGCCAATACACACACACAACCGTTTACGCTCACTCTTACACCTAGGGGCGATCTGGAACTGCCAATTACCCTACTGTGCCTGTTTTTGGACTGTTGGTACCATCACCAAACTCCACACAGACACGCCCGAGCCTGGGAATCGAACCCAGGGCCTTCTTGCTGTGAGGCGGAAGTGGTAACCACTACGCCACTGTGCCGCCCCCAAAAAAATCATCTACTGTGAAGTCATTCCGGCTATGTGAGACCAAGGCTTCAAAAAGAAAAACCAAAAAAAAAGAGAAAAAACACAGAACAAAGGAGGGAATGCATGAAACAAAGAAAGAAAGAAAAAGAAAGATAGAAAGAAGGTTAAGGAATTTTTTAAAGGACTAACAATTAATATAAGGAGGAATATGAGACGGTAGGAAAGAAAAAAGAAGACAGACTAAAGAAGGAAAGAAATAAGTGCGTAAAGAAGGAACAATTAGTATAAGGAAGAATATGGAACACGTATTAATCTCTTCCATTGCACCACCTCTTGGATTTCATGTCCTTTGTATGACCTTGCTTTCTTTTACTCTTCATGTCCCAATGGATCTTGGGAAGCAGTTCAGAGACAGAAGCATGTGTCAATTAAATTTCACACAAACAACCTCTAAAAGGACCTTGTTGGTCTCCTTTAGCTGAAAGATGGAAGCCCGTTTTTCCGATCTGCTCATTTCAGCGTGAACAGTCCGCTGCGAATATATGGCTGATGTTGGGGGCCATGAACTATCTTGATTCTTTATCTCTCACCAGGAGCCTTCACAAAGACTCCATTACCCAGCTGACACCCCCAAAGAGACTCGCAGGAGGCGTCAGGCAGAGCAGCAGGTTCTGCACAGATCAGCCTGGCCGATAACATGACCTTCATGGCTTTTGGGAGAGATTAGCTATGTATCAGCACTGCATCTTCTGGTCTACTGCACCTTATTACCTGGCCTGACATTGAGGAGAGCGGAGCATGAGAGTAGTGTGAGGACGTGGCATCTTGCAGGGAAAATCAAAATGGATGGTTCAGAACTTTATGCTCATTAGTGTCACAGATATTCTGCCGTATCCTCAAAAATTGGCATTCAGAAGATGTCCTTATCTGGAACGATGTTTTTATCTCATTTATACAATTGAGCAAGTGAGGTTTAAGGGTCTTGGTCAAAGGCAGCTTGGTGGGGCCTGAACCCCTGACCTTTTGATCAGTAACACAGATCCTGAACCACTGAGCCATCATTGGCCAGTTTGGCTTAGCACTGTCATCTTAGCACTCAGTCCTTAGCACTGTCACATCTCACAGGGTTCAGGGCAGCATGGTGGTGTAGTGGTTAGCATGTGCACCTCACAGCAAGAAGGTCCTGGGTTCGAGTCCCAGGCTCGTTAAGGGTGTTTCTGTGTGGAGTTTGCATGTCCTGACCATGTTTGCGTGGGCAAACCAGGTTCTTCCAGGTATTCTGGTTTCCTCCCACAGTCCAAAGATATTCACTTTAGTCTAATTGACTGTTCCAAATTGCCCCTAGGTGTGAGTGGGCATGGTTGTGTGTGTTGGCCCTGCAGTGGTTGGCTTCAGTTTTCAACCAAAGACATGTACATTAGGACATTAGGTAACCAATCCTGTTCCTGGAGATCTAGTTCTTTGAAGACTTTGCCTCGAACTCCAAACACACCCACCTGACCATCTAATGTTAGATTTTGGTTAAAGGTAAAACCTGCAGGAAGGTAGATCTCGAGGAACAGGGTTGGTGATCACTACTTTTCAGCAACAAGGAGCCAGTCAACCTTTCCCTTTGGTACTGGCCAGCATTACACAAAGAAAGTGCTATCTCCTTCGATATACATGAGCTCACAGACACTCATGATTGGCTAGTGGTGCTCTGACTGACAGGGGAAAGAAAGTCAGCTATCCCTCCCCTCCTGAGAGTATGGTCCGTTTTACTTTGGATTCCTGATGGCGGTGACATCGTCTGCATTCACACTGCTAATTTTCTGATGATAGGGTGCTGTCCCGTGCTGTCCTACGTGTTACTATAGTCGTCTTTGTCAACTTGGGTGCTGCTGCAAGGTTTAAAAATGGCAGTGGGATACACAAAGCAAAGAATGGAGTTAGGGCGCATCTTTTCATTTCTGAAAATAAAACCAGGCATGGCACAAATTCAGTATTTTGGAAATGTTGTGTTAACATCAAAGTTAACATCAAAAAAACAATCCTAATCCTATAGGGCAGTGGTGGCTTAGTGATTAAGGCGATGGGTTAGTGATCCAAAGGTCAGCGGTTCGTTCACCACTATCATCACTGTTGGGCCCTTGAGCAAGGCTCTTAACCTTGCTCAGTTGTATAAAAATGATAACTGTAGGTCGCTCTGGATAAGAGTGTCTGCCAAATGCTGTAAATGTAAAGGCCATTCACCTTCATAGGTATATTGTACATTGCACTAGTTTCTAAAGGCGTTACAAGACAAGGTTCCTCTCGATTCCCCCAATGCTTTGCTTGCTGCATGGTGCCAATGGCATATTCAGTGGTTAAAAGCACTGAGCATCCAAGCCTGTGATTGGTCGCAGACGTGAGCCGTTTTCAAGCTGATTCAATCCAAAATGGATGCCTTTAAGAAGCGGCAGTGTTCCTTTGTTGTTGGATGAGTTCGTGGAAATGATACTAATGGATGTCCTGAATTAGATTAGCTTCTAGTTTTGTATGACAGTCGCATCGATCAGAGATGGAACATACTGTAACAGGGAAGCAACATGAAACCACGTGTTGGAAAACGCAAACAAAAACAAACCCATTTTTAATTATTACATTAATTATTAATTTTACCATTAATTATTCGGTGAGTATGTAAGTCCACAGCTGAAGAAAATATTAAAACGACTGATAGCAGGCCAGGAGACTAAAAATAGATTGAATTCATTAGAATGACTACCAGTCAATATTAGCTGATTTTATTTAATTATTAATCTTTTGTTTTTCTAAGCACAGACTATGTCCATCATGCTCTAGTGATTAGATATGCATCATCAGAGAAATGTTTTGATTTCTTACCCACTCAAATCCGGATTACACTGAAGAATGGAAGGTTAAAAGAGTGATGAGCCTGAATTCATACTTAGACTTAAACAGAAAGAAAATGAATAAGCAGTTCTGTTAAATGAATTTAAAGGTGCAGTTATTAATTTTAATCCAGTATACTTCTTGCCAAATTCAGCAGCTATTTATCTATCTAACTATCCATCCTTTGTGAAAAATTGGTGATAAAAAAAAAAAAGAAAGTGGATTAGTGTGAGCCACACAACACTACTCCAGCCAATCAGAAAGAAAACTCCTTCACAACATAAACCCACCCTGTTGCTGATTGGATAGAGGGTATTATTTATTTATTTAATTTATTTAATTTATTTATTTATTTTATTTTTTATTTATTTGTTTGTTTGTTTGTTTGTTTGTTTGTTTATTTATTTTAATTTTTTTTTTTTTTTTTTGGGGGGGGGGGGGGGTAATTTTTATTGCTGTCGCCTCT
>JAQMYF010000005.1:25790655-25804445 GCA_030014195.1 Neosilurus mollespiculum | reverse complement strand
CGCCCCAAGGGGTAGTGCTGTCGCCTCTGCAATTTGCATCAATAAATTTGGGAGGGTGGAGCTTATGAAGGTGGCTCTGTTTAAATATCATGGGGCAACAAATAAATATATATATATATCGTGGGGGGTTTTTTTCCAGAATCGATGGCCGCACCCTTAACTGCACTAAGTAAATATAGTGTACGGTTCATCATATCTGTTAGTGGAGTTGCACGCCTCAACAGCCATCTGTGATTTCTTTTTTTTTTTTTCCAATTGTGGTACCAGGTGTGAGCAATAATATTTACTGTATACCAAGAACAGCTTTTCATGAAACGGTCTTTTCTCAAGAATTTTTTTAAAAATAGAGATGGGAATCATAACCAACAACACATGCTGTTCTTTCCTGTTAATTACTTTAGTCATAGTTAGAGGAGAGAGAGAGAGAGAGAGAGAGACCGTTCGTGTTCATTTCATCACTGTTTGCTGAAGTTTGTCCCACTCAATTCCTTGCATACTCAAGAAGAAATCGGTTCCAGAAAATAAATAAATAAATAATTAGATGGCGCTGTTGTGTGTGAGAGAGACCCCTTTTCTCCTTCATGTATCACTATCTATCTATTCATATAAAAATAGAAGTCATCACAGGCTAAGTAGCGAAAGTGTATTAATGGTGGCTAATTTCTGGAAAATTGACATAATTAAAATGAACTTTGTTCATTGTGTCCAAGATGTAATGGATGTTTAATGGGGCACTCCAGCTGAACCCACAGGATCCCATAGAGCAGGCTTCCCCTACCTTGCTTAGCTACTTTTCGTCACTGTAGTACGGACTAGAAGCCTTTTTATGATTGGATATTTGTCGCTAGGATATTCAACCTTTTTGCTAGCTGCCTCACACTTTAATGTAGAAAGAAAGCTTGTTATTAATGGTGATGCTGTGTTACTGTGAGGAAACTGAATAGCTGCCTGGAAAAATAGGGTATAATTTGGTTAACTTTATTCCAATCTGCATTACAGCGGACAGCACGAATTGCTTCAGTGACAGATAATGTTCAAACCTGATTATAGAGGAGACCCGAGTAAGAAAAGAGTAAGACGAAGCAGAAGGAGCCGAAATTGAAATCTTATTAGAGTTTGGTCTAGTCTACAAATAAAGGAATCAAAAACAATATTTTTATGCTCAGGATTTCACAATGAATAAAATTTGGCAAATATGACGGAAAGGTCAAGGGTCGGAGACAGGCTGTGCACGCCTTTTTCTCTCATTCTTACATTTCATTGTGGATGGAGAACTTTTAAGAAACAACATGGCCCTGCAATGGACTGGCAAGCTGTTCAGGGTGCACCTCGCCTTCGCCCAGAGTCAGCTGAGATGGGTTCCAGATGGGAGGAAATGGAAAGTTCTTCATCATCATCATCACTGGTGGGGCAGTGGTGAGCACTGTCAATTCACCTCAAGCAGTATCTTGATTTGAACCTGCTGGCCTTCTTGTGCTTTTCTGTGTTTCCTCTGTGTGTTCCAGTTTCCTCCCACATTCCAAAGACATGCGGACTGGACCCTGCGACTCTGAATTACCCATAATAGTTGTGAATGTTGTTGTGAATGACTCTCTGTGTTAGTCCTGCGATAGATAGGCAATGTGTCCAGTAACCCTCCTCTCACACAAAGTCGCCTGGGATATATCACGACCTTGGCGTAATGGTTGGTTGATATCTTGGACATTGGTCCTTGATTTAACTACTACATATGATGTCTTCGGTGAATCTAGGATGTATAATGTTATTGTTGTTAGAATTGTGTATGAGGTCATCAGTGACACTAGCAGGTATGAAGCCATTGGTTTTAATATCACATGAGGTCATTGGTGTCAGTAGCACATGAGGTGACTGGGGTCACTAGCAGGTATGAAGTTATTCATGTTACCAGCAATTATCAGGAATGAGGAACTGATAGTACTAGGTCCATGGTGTGACCATCACATATGCCGTGCTTGGTATATCTAGGAGGTATGTGGCCCCTGGTGTTACCATCACCTATAAGGTCGACCAAGAATGCATTCGGTCATCAGTGTCACTAATACAAATGAGACCTTTGGTGTACAGACATTGTATGATGGCGTATCTAGGACATTTGAGGCAACTAGATTGTTGCCTGTAGAGCGCCACATATGAGGTCACTGGTGATCCTTGGTATAACTAGCAAACCATTAATGTAACTACCATGTGTGAGCTCATTGGTGTGACTACAGCATAGTCTTAGAGTTTCTAGCAATTATGATGTTCTGAGTGTTTTGGCGCTCTAGCACTTCGGTGTCTTGGTGTCACCAGGCATCCTCGCCTTTCCCCCAGTCAGTTTGTCTGCCATATAACGCAGTCTTCCCTGACAAGCAGCAGCTGTGGCAGACCAGCGACAAGGCTGTCAGAGTCGCTGAATGGTGACAGACCACAGCGCTGACACCTTTCACCTACAGCCACTGAGACGAAGCAGAAGGAGGACGGTCTGGCACGTCCCAAAGCACACGCAAACACTCGCATGTGGCAGATGATTGTAATCTCAGGAAAGCGGATCTTGTGGCCGTAACACAAAAGCAGGAGATATTTTTTGATTTCTTAGGCGTCTTCTCTGCGACCGTGTTAGCCATGTGACAATGATTCATCACACTGGATAACATGCTTTCTGCTAATGAGTCTCTGGCACTGACGCAGCTGTCTGTGTCATGGTTTCTAGTGATAATTCCTGAAAGTGAAAGAATCGAGTAGCATCAGTGGAGCATAGTGACTGATTATGGAGCAAACACTCAAGGTGTCAGTTTAATAAGAACGTTATGTGCCAGTGCATGTGCTGTGAGTTCAGACTGAGTGAACTTCATGGCATGGTGAGAGTTACTGGCTATGTTTTGACCCTCTTGAGGAAATATATCCATCTGCAACACACGCTTATGTAACGTCCATCATTGGACAATACTTTACAATTTCCTCAGCTCCAGAATGATGCCATGGTCTCTCAATACTAGCCTTAAAAGTGTCCGTGTCAGGCATTCCGAAACATTTCTGCAATTATAAACAGGATGTCCAGTAGTTTTAAAAAGTAGAAGGCTGTGCAATATGTTCCAAACAACTGTTGGTTAGGAGAAGACACCATAACAGGATGGAGTAGGAAATATCTTCAAATCAAAAAGAATTTCTCGATATTTTATTTATTGATTGATTGATTTATTGTATTTTGATATACTAAATGAATCCTGCAAGCAAAATTTAACTCTCCATTTTAACCCGTCCAAAGTGAGCGCACACACACGTAGACAGTGAGTACACACACACACAGGAGCAGTGGGCCACCACATTGGGATGGCTGAAGAGCAGGTGGGGGTTAGGCACCCTGCTCAAGGGCACTTCAGCTGTGAAGGTGGAGGAAGGGGAGGGGGAGGGGGAGGTCCTCATCCCCCCTCACCACCACACATTTTTCCTGCTGGTCCAGGATTCAAACCAGCGACCTTTCTAACCATTACGCAACGTCTGCCCCCAAATATATGATAGGATATGATATGAGCTGAGTGTTTGTGTCTGGATGGAAATTCAGTAACTACTGAAGCACCAGACTATATTTAGGTCACGCTGCAATTTTTAAACATTCAATATTCCAGCGATTAATCAGCAAAGTACTGTATATACCTGCATGTGCACACTGAAACGAGTACACACTTCTTCACAAATCAAGGTCAGCTGTTCAACACTAGCTGTGTTTGTGACTCATTAAATGCAGCGTCAGCTCTGTTTTGGTTTACCAAGTTTGTTCATTTCACATTAAAAGCCTTTGAATTGGAATTAAAGATGGCCTTGTTCTTCACAGGTTTACGTATTAGGTAAAAAAAAAAGAAAAGAAAAGAAAAAAGAAACACTCCTTTACCTGTAGTCAAGCATAATGAAATACATTCACACCAAGGTTTAAGATTGCTTTGTGGTCATTTTACCATGAACTTGCAACGAAATAACCATCCCATGCATGAAATACTGTTGAAATGCATAATATAAATATATATATATTATAAATACACACACACACACACAACTCCAGGCTGGGCCTTGACATTCGTTTCAGTGCCTGTAAATCAAAGGGGAAAAATATCAAGCAGCGCACTTCATTTTCTTTCTTATTCTTCCCTCCTGTGTTCACTCTACCACTATCCAGAGCAAAAGCAGATTATAGTGAAAAATAGGTCAAGTCAAGAGAAATTACTCTTTCTTTCTCGCTCATCATCCATGAATCCTGTAATTTAGTCATTTAATCCCATGTTTTATTGAGGTTTCCTTTATTGCACCAAGCACTGACTGTGGCATATGCTTACATACATATGACACATGTTTATCTACTGTATGTATGTATGTATGTATGTATGTATGCACACACACACACACACACACACACACATATATAAATAATAATACTGAGTATGAAGATAAAGTTTACCCCTGTAGCGATCATAAATCCGGGACATATTTGGACAAAACCTTGTACAAAACCTTGCATGTAGTTTATCACTTTTATGCATTTTGTGATTTGTTTTACTTTCATACATATATTTAGATTTTTTAAAAAAGAAGCTATGACAATCTGTCTGTCCCTCCCTTTTTTTTTTTTACATTGCTCAGCTTTTCCAGATTTGCCCAGAGCACACGATGAGTTGTCTCACACCGGTAAACATTGATTTGCACCGTGTGCTCTGGCCTTACTGTATGTGCTTATTTGTTATATATGCTGTAACAGTGCTAGCGCATTTGAATGCAACTGTGGCATTTTAGTGCGTTCCACAGCTCCCTGTCTCATCGTGTAAAGCGCACCTCCAACTGTAGATAAATTCACTCCAACTGTAGATAAATTCACTCCAACTGTAGATAAATTCACTTTGCACAGTTAATAAGGCCCCAATAATATCGTGCTTCCCATTCTGACATGTAAGTATTCCTCTCAGTAAGCACGTCCCTATTTAATGATGGTCGCCAAGGTCTCCAAGTGACTGTATAAATTAACAGCTGGTGCTATCGATGAGTGGTAATAAATAGATCTAGCCATGTCTAATGTTGCTCTTACCCATCTGTTTCAGTCATGCTCTGGTTTATGAGTTGCTCCCTGAAATAGCCTGATGACAGTAGAACTGTTACTTTGAACAGAATTTTATGGTAAATATAAAATAAATAAATATATATATACATACATATGTACACGTACATATACACACACACACACACACAGAGAGAGAGAGAGAGAGAGAGAGAGAGAGAGAGACGCAGAGATGCCTGTGTTTAGGTCTGCAGTTTCTCTGCAATGGCTTTGAAGGGAATTATCACAGCCGATTAATTAGCCAGGACCTGTGCTGTGTGTGTGTGTGTGTGTGTGTGTGTGGGAGTGTGTGTAAGTATGTGTGCATGCACTGGCCCTGACTCAGCAAAAGGCACGGGGAGTGAAATCCGGCAGCTGTCAGTCGTTTTAATGAGGAAAGAGACCATATTAAAGATCAGCTGTAATGCTTAGCTACAGCACTTTTCATTAGTGCCACCCAATAACAAGAGCCTCAGGGTGTGTGTGTGTGTGTGTGTGTGTGTGTGTGTGTGTGTGTGTGTGTGTGTGTGTGTGTGCATTACAAGGCCTCCGATTTTTCATTTTTTAAGCCTGTTCATGATACAAATAAGCAACTTTTGGCTCCCCAGTGGCGCAACAGAAACACATTTGCAGTACTGTTATGATCCTCAGTACGAATCAGTGATGACGTGGCTGTCCACATCTGAGGGTCTTTAGTGTAAAATCGTCCAAACTTTCATAACAGAACAGTTGGTATACTGTCTTTCTCCTGTCAATCAGAGCGACTCTAGCCAATCGCACGCAATTGCGAAATTGTGTATCCTCCGAGGTAGTTATTTCTAAGCAGCATGAGCAGCAGTTCCAAGCATGTAAAAAAAGACAGAAGGCAAAAGGTTGAAGGACAATATCGCGCTCATTAAAACTGAAAAATGAAATATTCCAATACTTTCAAACCCAAGCCAGCATTTGTAGCTCCCTAAGCCAGACTTGAAAAATGTTTCACTACAATAGCACTACATCCACTTTAACAAAAAGCCTGCTATTCAGGCAGAGGTAGGGCACTCAGATACAACTCATGGGACGGAGTCCCGCTCAGTCGACTCTCGTTACAGCGGAGTCCCAGTGGACATATATATATATATATATATAAAATCCTGAGTCGATTTTTCGTAGAACAATGCTCAATTCATCGAAGTAGAGCGATTGAAGAGGGACTGAGGAGGGACTGAGTGTATCTGAATGTAATGGCTGAAAAACACTTTATCGCAGATCCATATACACCCCCCCCCAACTTAATCATATAATAACTTAGCATAGTTGAGCTAGTTAGCACGTTAGCATGACCCAATAGCACATGGCGAGCGAATTAACTAGTCAAGTCAATGTTGGATATTACTGTTAAAATATTTAATATAACACTTCCGTTTTATACAGACTGAATGATTTATAATGATAATGTTATTAATAATAATAATAATAATGACACGGTGTTGTAGCACATACACCTCACATCAACAAGGTCCTGGGTTTGAGTCCCGGGCTTGGCGAGGGCATCATGTTCTCCCTGTGCTGTGTGGGTTTTCTCTGTGTTCTCCAGTTTCCTCCCACAGTCCAAAGACATTCATATTAGACCAACTGGCTGTTCCAAATTGCCCCTAGATGTGAATGTTAATGGTTGTGTGTGTTGGCCCTCAATTAATTATTATTTTTATTATTGATATTAAAATTATTATTATTATTATTAATAACAATACTAATAATATATTATTTTTTCTTTAAAATAACAATATTGTTTTGCTGGCACCTCGAAAGCAATCGTCTGTATTTATATAATACAGTACATCATGTACTTATATCATAGATCTGATATTTGTTTTTCACACTTTCACTGTCAAGTATGTATAATAAGTATAGATAGAGCAACGTACCAAATAAAAACGGAGGGTTTTCTCTTTCTGTTTTAAAAACATACCAAAAAAATAAAATAAAATAGCCCTGAATTAAAGGGTGATTATTCCACATTGCCAGTATAGTGATTTATTCACACTTGTGCACACATACGATTTGGGTTTTAAGGCCCAGCTTCAAGCTAGTAATGATCTGTTCATTGGGTGCGTATTCAGAGTTAGAAACAGATTTAGTGCACAAGTCCATGACATGCTTTGGTGGACAAAACAGCAATTTTTTATTTTTTTTTTGTAATGATAATGACCAGTAAACCCAGTTTTAGTGTTTATAATAATTCTTTCATAATCATTCAAGCCCAGTGCAAAGAGACAGCCTCAAAGACATTTTGTGCATACATTTAAATAGGTCTTCAATCAGTCTTCTAAAGGAGCAGGCTACTTATGGGGGGGAAAAAAACTTTTCCAAAGCCCTTTTGATGCAGTTCAACATGAATAATTGAGGCCCCTTCTTGCACATCGGGACCTCATCAGAGGAGCTTTGGTGTAATTACGCCGAGCATACAGCCTTTTGTTGCAGGACCATATTGAGGGGTGGAGACATTAGGACCTTTTACACAGACATTAAAACTAGGGGTGGGGGGGGGGGGGTGAGCAGACACAACCAGATGTATCAGTATCATTAGTAAAAGTGTAGCATTTATACCTATCTCGACTTTATTTTTGGGAGCTTCAGGGGCCGTGGCAGATGGCAGAAGAGATTTACGATGGTGTCAAGTGGATAAAAGTTCAACATGTTGCCCTTGGGGTCATATGTGTGTTAATGGAGGCTTGGACCTCGATACTTTGACCACTACAATTTGTATGATGTAAGTAACAGTTCAAAGATCTACACCATACAGCCAAAAGTACCATCATGTGCTTTTTGAGCATTGCGTTCGAGATTTTGCCCTTTTGGCTGTTACATAATATAATAAACTCCACTCTACATTTTGAAGAATGGATGAAAGGATTTGTCCTTTCAGCCACAAGAGCCACTGTGAGGTCAGGCGCTGATGTTGGGTGAAAATCCCTGCAGTGCGTTCAGCTTTCCAGTTCAGGGTGTTTTCGATGGAGATGCCACTTGAGATCTCCCATTCCAACTTTGGAAGGTCATGTCTTCATGGGGCTCACCTAGCATACAGGCTAAGTGGTCTGTCCATTACATGGGACATCCCCTAATAAAACTGTGTGTGCTGGTTTACCATTGCCAACAAGCTGGTGGCATGTGACCACAAGTGAAGACGGGATGTTTTCACAACTCCTGAGTGTTGTGGTATATACTGTAATTCTCCAATTATAAGGCTTAAATTATAAGTTCTTCAATTTCCAAGCCAAAAAAAGGAATTTTCCTCTTTTAACCTTTGATTACGACCTACAAATATCACAGCATGTCTGGAAGTTTATTTGTGGTGATATACTAATCTTAAAATCAATATGGTGTATTTTGACAGGGTGGGAAGGAAGGCGGGGCTCCGTTTTAAGCACTGTAATTGATGCTGCAAGCTTCTAAAATGGTTGCTTGCTGTACTTTAACCATGAATTGTGACTCCAAATGGTTCAGAGAGATTCAGACAAAAAAAAAAAAAAAACCTCGCCTCGCTTCACTGAACTGAGCAACAAAGTGGCACTGTAGGCGAGTTCTTCTCAAACAGTGAGCTAGGAGACAGTGAAGATTTGAAGTTTTAACCTCGCTTTCTTCTTCCTTTTTCAGGGGGGGCAGAACCAAGGTAAAGCCTTCAGCTCTCAAGCCATTAATCTCCCTTTCGCGCCTCTTATCACCATGACAGCGAATGAGAGATGTGATAGACTGCGCCGCAACAAGCGCAAGAATCCTGTTGACAAAAGTGTCGCACTGTTTATCCTGGCGCTTAGTGCTCTCTCCTCACTAAAGCCTGGAATGCACACATGAGGGAAAGTGCTTTCTTACATGCCAAGAGGATGAGAGCGAAGGGCGTTTGTGAGAAACACTGGCAAAGACGTACTTCAGTACATATTCCTGAGCTCTAGGGCTGATTTATGTAGAGGACATTTGGCTAGAGCTTATGCTAATATCATGGAATAATAATAGAAATCTAATGGAACAAATCAGTCTGTCCTGTTAGCGTGGAAAACGGATTCAGGCCTTACTCGATAGCGTCTGGGCTAATGTTGTACATTAGGGATGTAGCAGAATAAAAATACATTAAATGGTATTTCGCAATTTGTTCTAAATAGATGGAAAACAGATTTGAATAGGCTGCGTACGATGGTGGGGGGACTAGGAAGGGGTAATGTCCGAGCAATGAAACTTGAGTCTATATTAAGGGGATCCAAGTGCTGCAACACTAATGGAAGAAAGGTGTAGACCATACGGGGGACTATGTTGAGAAATAAACCCTATTTGACCAAATTTGTCGACTGCATCATGGTCAGCTTATGAACTTTTCACCCAACTTTTTAGACCCTTGTGTCTAGAGCCCACAGCCCACCCTTGCGTCTAGAGGTAAGCGGTAGGATTGCCATAAAAAAATACTTGATGGCCCACCCACTTCTGATTCAAAGCTTAATCCACGTATATCTGTAGTAAAGAGACACAGATACAGATTTCGGCATTGCGTTAGTATTGGGTGTGTTGGTTGCTGCTTTTGTCTTGTGTAGGATCCTGAACAGAATCCTGCAAGTGTGACTGCATGCAACCTTCTCAGTCATGGTCCATTAGCAAGCAAAAGGCCACTTTAGCATAATACAACCACTTTGCAAAGATCTCAGAAATCCTCTATTCCCAAGTCTCCAGTGTCAGATCGAAAAACGTCGTTCCTCTTAGTCCATTTCTCCTGCTTCCATCAAGAAGGGTTTTAATACCTCCCAGGTGATCCATTGTAAGCAGACGCTAACTTCAGTGCTCAGTTAACAGGAAGCCTGCCATTCGGTACATTAGCCTCCGGTGGTGTAATGTCGAACCTCTGCAACCAAGCAAGTGAAATGGCTCCAGAGAGGTAGCTTTTAGGATCTCTTGTACACAAAGTGAAAAGAAAGTTCGCTCTGCCCAAATGGGCTCTTAAAAGTTGAAACCCTCCATTGTTTCTTTGGCCCAATCAATAAAACATATGCTCACTTTCTCAGGGATTCGTGAATATTTAATAGGAGCAGTCTGTTTCCCTTTATCTCACAGCTTTCTAAATAAAGATTAAGATCAAGAAAGCTTTCTCGAGCAATTGACTTGGAATTGATGCAGTTTATCCGACTCACGTGAAGAGGTTTTTCCTACTGCTGCTATTTATCAACAATTCCCAGGAATTCCGGAAAAAGACCCACCACAGTGCAATGATCCATGCTGATATCATAACCCGCCTCCCCCCAGGTCCTGCTTGCAGCTGGATTGCAGAGAAGGTCTGACATCAGCAGCTGGTGGAAGTGACCGAGTTTGTGTGGGGAGGAAATGAGGCAGAACTAATGCTGCTAATTCAACCTGCTTGCACCCTTCCACTATTGCCAGCGCCATAAATGTGCAGATGTTCCAAAGATGGACATGGCTTTGGCAGAGGAAATGTAATTGGACTGAGGTACCAGCTGCCTGAAGAGCCTGTAGAATGTATCGGGCTCATGTCTGGGTGATGAACATTAACTTTCTTGAACATGATTCCTAAACTGGTATGAAACTTTCAGTACCTCCTTGATCGACCTGAGGCTGTCATTTGTTTTTTTTTCGGTGCATGTGTAATGAAAATTGTGTTCTTTTCTTAATTCCCAAGCACACTGTGCAGCCTTGCGATCCAAGAAACTATCCCTTTTTTTTTTTTTAGAATATGTACCTTACATTGCTGTCAAAAATGTACGAGATTCGCTTATGAAAAAATTCACTATCTGGGGTTATTTAGGGTACTTCAAAAACTTCTTGAAACAATGGGCATATAACTCCATACTTTTCATTCATTCATTTCTTTATTAGCGTTATCCTACTTAGGTCACAGGAGCCTATCTCAGCCAACTCTGGATGAAGGCAGGGTTACTCCTGGAACAGCTTGCCAGTCCATCGCAGTGCCAGCACACACACAACCATTCACACTCACACCTAGGGGCAATTTAATACAGCACATCTTTGGACTGTGGGAGGAAACCCACACACACACAGGGAGAACATGCTAACCACTAAGCAACTGTAACATTCTATGTATACTATAAAGCCTTTTATCCCTGTCCACAAAAACTCAAAGAGAGGAAACCTTTGTGCTGGCGTACTCTTGCTCCAGGACAATGCAACCGTCCACTCAGCACAGGAAGCTGTTGAAGAACTGTTGCCCCATGCACCTTCCTCACATGGACCTGGCACCATTTGACTTCTGTTTCCCAAATTGAAATCCTATTTGTGTGGTCGCCGTTTTTAGAGTCATGACAAAGTCTTCCATACTGTTGAGGAGGCTCGAGGCTCAAGCTGTGTCTTCTTCTGCAAAGGGATAGTGAAGTTTAAACATCGGTGGACCAAGTGCTTTAAAGTAAAAGAAAAAACACAAGAACCATCTTTCTCCTGTGATATTTTCTGGGTGAGGCCAAGAACTACATTTACGGCGTTTGGCAGACAGTCTTATCCAGAGCGACTTACATTTCTCATTTTATATACAACTGAACAATTCAGGGTTAAGGGCCCAACAGTGGTGGTACTGGGGATTGAACCCCCAACCTTCATATCAATAACCCACTGCCCTCTTTAAAGTACCCTCATACATCTATCTAACCATATCCAACATTCATTAATTAAATGTGTCCTTGAGGTCAAAGATCAATCCTATACTACTTAATGTAGCATCGCCCACCCTCCCTGCTCTTATGTTTCATTTTTAATTGGAGTTTTAGACCAAGTTATAACCATTCATGGGGTTCAGACATCTGTATCATCAGTCTTTATGCAAGTGATATACTTTCCTTCCTACAGTTTACTCTACTAACAGGATCACAACCACTAACTTATCAGACAATGCAGTCCCCTTAAGCACTGATTTCATATTCAGGAAATAAAATACATCTCCAGTTGTCAGCTTCAATCCATCACTCAAATTTATAAGCAACAACCCTCAGCATTCATCAAACCTTCTAAAAATAAACAAATCTTCAAAAATGACCCCTGTTCAACTCCCTTATGTCAGGTGGAAAGATTTTGATTTAGCCTTTTTAACTGGGGGGGGGGGGGGGGCAGGTTTACATTAATCAAACCACAAAAATATTTCAAAACTCAAAGAGGCCTTGAAGTCCAAAACAGTATTTTCTTTGCCAACTTACATCACTGTGGAAATTAATAAATAAAGTTAAAGCCGAGTGCAAACCTTTGCAGGGAAAGTAAACTTTCAGATTCATGTTTCATCAGACGAACACTCAAACACCGCCTTTGTTTTAAAAAGTCAAGTCTAAGAAGCTGGGAGGAAATTTCACAATACTCCTGTTCACGAACCAAATCGACACACTGGCTAACCAAATTTCTCACCAGAAAAACCTTTACAACCATGAAAACCTGAAGGTATTTGTTTTTTGCAGTGGAGGAGGATTTCCAAACAGTAATGAAAGCAGAATCATCGGAAGATGAACAATTTTAAAGAAAAATAACTAGCAATACTGCATTTAGCACTTACTTTTACTTACTGTGTGAAAGAATTAATTTCACCCACTCATTTGCTGAACCGCTTAATCCTGTTGGGGTTGCGGGGACACTGGAGCCCATCCCAAAAAAGCTGTGCCCGGGACCTTATTGCCGTAAGGAGGGCATGCTAACTACTATGCCACTGTGCCGTACAAAGAATTAAAAAAAGAAAATTACCTCGGTATTCATAACAGAAACATTTAGAGATTATTGTCACACGTATAAACGGCAAGCTGGTCTGTTTCATTGGTGGTTAAATGTTTTATTTCACCCATAGTGTCTCTTGGATCCTGTTGTTGGTTTCTGGGGGTCATGTCTTAGAAAGATATTTATTAAAAATCTGCCAGTGCAAACTGTTTTCTCTAAGTTTTAAAAAATCATATTCTGCCAGAGTCATTTTGCAAGAGTATTCAGCAGTGCTGTTTGGCTGTTCGATATGAATTAAAAGACATAAACAGACAATTATGGGCAAATAGCCTCGCAGACCGTGTTGATTCGGGTATATTGATGCTGGCGGAGTTTATTTCTGATAGGCCTCGTTAGATTCTCATGAATATGTTCAGCAGATGCGGTTCCTTATGTTGTAAACAGTGTAAACAGGCCCTCGGACCACACACAGACTCAATGGAATTCATTAGCCGTTCTGTCCAAACTCAAGTCAACCAAAAAGCCAGCAAGAGAGCAAAAAAAAAAAAACAAACAAACCCCACAGCATCAAAATCAAGCTGATCTGATAGATTCGAAATGTGAAACGGAGTGTTTTGAATAAGTCCGATACCTAAGGCAATGTTTTCAGAACAGTTTCTAATACAATATATGACTCAAGCTTAGCATGCTAACATTATATTCGGTAAACGTTTTTTAAAAGATGCGTATTTGTTGACATACAGGTTCCTTTCAAGCAACTCATGGAATTAGACCTCAGTTCCTCAGGAAAAGCTAGAACTGTATAAAAAAAAAAAAAAAATTCAACCTTTTTTGGGAAAAATGTAATCAGTGCAATAAGTGCGAGCCAAAAATTGGTTATTAAATGAGTGAAGATTTAATTATTGATTGTAAATTGTAGTATAAATTATATCTGGAGTAATTATGGGCAGTGAAGGTCGTCAGCTTGGCTATAGCTATATAACTGAGTTGTATAACTCTATAGTTGCTGTCACAGTGCTAAATTTGACAG
>JAQMYF010000005.1:25774847-25787317 GCA_030014195.1 Neosilurus mollespiculum | reverse complement strand
TATATATATATAGTTTTTAGGTCTGTATGGATAAAAATTCGATATATCCTTTGGCGAAAGAAATTTTATTCTTTTCCTTTAGTATAAAGACACTCCCAGAAGGGTCTGGTGTTCATCATCTTTTGCTGGAAGCCAAATTTCCAGTTTAATACCTGAAAGTGTAACTTCGCCTCGCATGCAGTATCAGTTTACATTAACGTGAAATGTACATGGTATGCATAGAACATTTTTTTCTCATGACCATGTGAATATCAATACTAATAATTTATAACCTTTCCTGATAAGGAATTAAGGGCCAAAATTATAAAAGATACTCTGGTAATAACAATAACATCCAAACTAATCATGTCTGAATAGGGCTCAGAAATAAACATTACTTTTACAAGAAGTCGTAGAAGAAGGGCTTCTCTTCTTGGAGCGCCGGATTGCTTGCTCCCCATAGCCTCCTTATTTTCCCTAATAATAAAAGGAAATGAATTCCTGTGATTTTAGTAATGGTGCTAATATGCTATACGCTAATTGATTTGCAAGCTAGCAAGTATTACACCAGTTAAACATCACAAAGCTTTACAAACAGGAGATATCTTTCTAGATGTCCATTATCTGTACTGTTTATCTTTTCGAGTCATGGGGGAAGCTGAAAAACCCCCTATTTTTCTCCCCTTATCAACTAAGTTGTAGCCAATTCCCAACTGTCAAGTATTCCCTCCCTTTCAAGCGACTACCACCAACCACGGAGGGGCGTAAGCAAGCAGCACTTTTTTCAAGCTGCTGCATATGCATATTTAGAGGCGGCCTAACAGAGGAAAAGAACTATTCACCCCTTGTATGCAAGAGCTCACAGATGCCCATGACTGGCTGGTGATTCCATCCTTCCCTCCTGTGAGAGGAGCCAAATGGCTCCCATGGACTTTTGGCAGTGGGTGGCTGCATGCAGGAATCTTCATTTGAACTCGTGATCTCCAGGTTGGAGCCGTATCCCAGGTGATCTTGAGCATGACGCAAGGAGTAGCTGGAGGAAGACTATACAAGCAAAATGATGTTCCATTTCATCCCAGGATTTGGGTGCACAAGTTCTTCTTTTGGTCTGAACATTGGTTTTTAAATCAAAACTGATGATTTCCACTGTCCAGCTGATTTTGGCTGGATTGACAGTCACAACATAGTGCTTAATCTACTAGGTAGACAGCGTTCATTCTCAATTCAATCAGAATAAAAGAAACACCAACACCCAGCTTTTCATTAAAGGTATGGAAGCTGAAGTTAATTGTTGCAGCTGTAACCAAAGCTAAGGTTTTTCTTGAACAGAAGCAAGTTGACAGCCCAAAAAAGGTATTGAGTGTAATGAATAGCACTCTTATGGAGCTCCAGGAGCCAGAAGGGCCTTAATCTGCTTTATCTGTCAGGATCAATGCTCAGGCTGATAGAACTGCATAGACATATTGAAAGGGAGGTGGAAGAGAATTTTTTTTCTTCGCTCATTTGCTGGCAGGATCCATCTCGGTACTTCTTTAGAGTAAGTTGTTATGGTGATTTGGCCCAGAGTTTTGGGATGCCATCACCATGGGACCCAAAAAGACCCAAATAGTGGGAGACAAAAAGCTTGTTTTCCCCCATGGTTTCGGTTTGTTTTCCTCAGTTTGCTCTCTTTTTGTGTTTGGAGTGCAAGTTTGCATCAAATGTTCCAGTGAGAGAAAATCCTTGGTCCCAAATCCTTTTGGAAAGTAAATGATGATGATAATTAACATGGAAATCCTCCAAACATGGATACTCAACAAGCGCCTCTGTTGGCCTTCAAAATGTGTTACTCCACTGTATTCTGAAGCAGGACACACATAACTATTTACATATACTTGCTTAACAAATTTATTCATCCACCTGTCACGACTGAGAAAAATGGAATTGCTTTTGGACATGGATTCATATCTATCAGGAAAACAATAATGACAAAGATATGAACAACAGTGATCTGGAACAATAAATGATAGACTGGACTGGCCAAGATTCCAGATTTGAATCCACTTAATCAAGTGCGAATTTGAATTCATTTACAATTCAATCACACAAAGGTTTTCACCAAAGATATTTGTCTTTGTTCACAAAAAGTATGGATAGTTACACACACTTTGGAATGCAGTGCCACAGAAACTGTGGGGAAATATGTAAAGACAATGAGAACAAGAGCGCTCTCTATTAGAGAGGCCGAAGGAGACCCCCCCGGAAGAGCTGGAGTAGGTGGCTGGGGAGAGGGACGTCTAGACCTCAATGCTTAGGCTGCTGCCCCCGCGGTTCAAATCATGACAGACGCACAGGTAGGTTTCTCTTGAACTGTAACATGACATTTCTATAGTTTGTATTTAAATATTTTAACCATGACAGAGACAGGTCAGGTAAGCACTGCGCTTCAGGCTGAGCTACGCGATATGTAGCCAACTCTGTCTGTTCAGCTTATTGTCTTATCATTCCAAAACAAAAGTAAGGTAACAAAACGAAAGTAAACTGCGCTCTGTAAAGGTGTCCTAATATAACACAAGAATATCACACTAAAATGAAAGTGTTCGCCATGTTAATTCAAGCACGCAGAATAATGTTTCCTGAATCATGACATGGTGGACTCAGACATTATCCACCCCACAGATTCACAAAAATATTTGAACTAATTCAAAATGTAGAAATAGAAAAATGTAGTAAAAAACTCATTTTAGTTTGCTTTATGTTCCCGTGTAGTATAAACTAAAATGAGTGTTCGCTGAAGATGAGTCCCCTCGACGTTATAACTTTCATTTGAAGGGCTGAGAGCCACAGTGGTCAAGGCCAAGGGCAGCACGGTGGCGCAGTGATTAGCATGTTGGCTTCACAGCAAGAAGGTCCCAGGTTCGATTAACAGGCTCGGGGCGTTTCTGTGTAGAGGTTGCATGTTCTCAAAGTGCTTGCATGGGTTTCCTCCAGGTACTCCAGTTTCCACCCACAGTCCAAAAACATGCAAAGTAGGATAATTGGCGGTTCCAAATTGTCCCTAGGTGTGGGAGTGCGAGTGGTTGTATGTGTGTTGTTCCTGGCGAGCTGTTCAGGGGAACCAATCAGATCGCGACGTTCGTGTAGTATATAGTAGATACAGTTATATAACAATATAAAAATAAAAGTAGTGTTTCTATTCCATTTTTTTTTCATTGCATGGATGTTGGATGGAATTTTTCTAGTAAATGATAAACTACCTTTCGGAGATGATATACAGTGGATGTGGCTCATTAAAGCGAGGCTTTTGTCCTTGACTTGTCCATTTTATGAAATTCCTGAACTGCTCCCTATCCAATAGTGTTATTAGAGATATTGGACACACTTAATTTACGTACAAGTAAGGCTTGTTGCTTTTTTTTCTTGCTACACGATCACCCGCTCACACCCCTTCACAGACACAAATGAACACACAGAAGTACGAATCAGATGTACTGGACTGCTCAATGTGTGTACTGGAGATGCACCAGCAATGCTGCACGTGAAGGTGAAAGCTAAGCGCTTGGTTTGTAACCATTTATCAACAGAAGAAGACACCTTCTCAGTCAATAGAGTTATTAGGATTCCCAGCGGGCTCCGTCTATCCATATTGCTTCCCTTTTCCAGGCTCATTAAAGAGTTTTCAAAGTGAAATCAATCCTGGTTTATGGGCCACCTGGTGCGCTTGCATGTCTGTTTGTGTGCGTTTTAACTGCGTGTAGCTTAGACCACTTAAACATCATGTGAATATGTTCAGTACGAACAAAAGTGTAACTAACACTAATGGTGACTCAAGAAAACCTCCCACATTTCAGAGGTAAATGGGGGAAAAAATATTAAAGACAATTAAATTACACGAAACTATTTTTTATGCATCATGTTTTAAGGATGACATCCGTCAAAAGGTGGTCGGTATTGTCTCCACACGCTGGGAGGCGATCTCTGAAGGCTGCGCTGGCTCGTCAGGTGGAACAGCGCCTATTTCCTGCTGATTAGCATCCTTAAAAGCTTCAAGAGTTTGGTGTCGATAAGTGAACACTCATGATTTAAGGTCACTGCATGGGAAAAAAAACAAACAAACAAAAAAATAATAATTCATAAGATCACCCGATCTGGAAACACTTCCCCACACTTCTACTGATCTCCGTGCTGTGTGTGCTGTAGCTCCATCTCACTGAAACCACATATAGAGTTCTTCAAGCTCAAGGGTGTTCAGGATGGGGCTGGACTACCAACAGACCTTAGCACTTCCTCTCCTTCCTCACTAAGCTTCAAGTGTGCAAATAATAATTTGATTACCTGTTTAGTCTTTGAAATGTGGGAGGTTTTTTTTGGGTCACTCAGTATTAAAGGCTAAAAAGAAAGGAATGTAGTACTGGCGGCAATTCACATCAAGACACTCTTTCTAATACATTATTGTTTCTATGGCAACAGTTTACTCTGAAGACTTGTACAGCAGATGTGCCACGTAATAGAGCCAATACAGTAATCAAGGGATAAAAACAAAAAACTATTGTCTCTTTCATTCCTCCAACTTTGCCTTCAGCTGTAAATATTGCATATATTATACAGTATATGTGCCATCTACACAATACATAAATAGGTCAGTGCAAAGCAGAGCGTATTATTGTAGCCCCCTTTTTTCCTACCACATCCCAAGAAGCTCATGAGCCAGGAAACAAAGGAGGATGTGGATGCAGGGTAACCAAGCAACCGAGCTAGGTGAGATCATTCCACACTCTTCTTTTATGGTGCCACTCTCCGAGCATTTTAATTACATTCCTGAAAACTTAGCATGTTTGTCCATGTTTTTTGTTCTCAAGTCCAAAATCGGCATTGTCAGTATTTTGCTAGCTTTGTCCAAAAATTAGCATTGGGAACATTTACATTTTTCGGCATTTGGCAGGCACTTTCATCCAAAGAGACTTTTATATATATATATATATATACACACACACACACACACACACACACACACACACAACTGAGCAGTTGAGGGTAAAGAGCCTTGCTCAAATGCCCAGCAGTGGCAGCTTGGGGCCTGAACGCCTGACCTTCTGATTAGTAATCCAGAGTGCTAATCACTGAGACACCACTGCCTTTCCAACATGCTTGCCAGGTTTACTGCAAAAGCAGAGCAAGCCCAGGTTTTCTTTTAAATCCAAATTATGTTGGTTACAAATGCTTTAGGCAATGAATACTTTTACACCCGTGCCTACTGGCTCATCAGGCCAGAACCCATCCTGGTTAGTGTGAAGTGTCTAGGAGTTCAACTTCTCCTGGATGGTACGCTTTTCCATCTCATGTTACCTTCCCAGTATTTTACTGGCACCTATTTGTACTGCTGGGTGGACAGAAGCACACTTTTGGTTGGAACCTTGACCTTGTCAACACAGAGGGGGTCTGAGAACCATTGCATCCTAAGCATTATGGCACACAAACTCAAATCAAGAACTGCTCTTTTTACATAAACATTTAAAAATACTTTCTTCATTGCATTTTCATTTATGACCTCAACAGATCAGTAGTTTTGCTGAATCCATAATTTGTGTTTATAGATAACTTGTTAGAACTGGGCAAGTAAAATGAGATGATGTAAAGCTGGCTAGCAAGCCATCAGACTAATACGTATGAACTGTGATGGCAACCATCGATTTTGGGTACTGTGTACACGGTAAAAATGGGGTGTCAGGTGTTTACAAAAATAAAAAAAGACATTCTAGCTCACCCTGGAAGTTACATTTTTATAAAGCAATAAGGAAAGACCTGTTGGATGAGAGATTTTGGAATTTTACAGTCTGTGGTTGAAAGCTAATTTGGCTAAAACATTTCGTAACGCGGGCTGCCCTTCGCTCTTCTTCGCTGCACAGATTAATTTCACGGCTGTGAGTAGCAAGTCAATACACACTCAGAGAGAACTGAAGGCTGCATCCCGAACTGCATAATGTGCACTAAGTGGTAAGGCTAAATAGCAACGACACCAATGGTGCAATGCCGAATAGCCAGTCCTTGAAAGGTGTAATGGACCAAATTATGGCCAGTGTACTTATGAGGTCATGTCGAGTTGTTTTGGATTATATCTAGTGGTCCACGTGTAATGAAACATTTCCACAGTTTTATTAGTAAAGAAGAAAAAAAGTCTCATGGCACGGTGACATATGAGTGTTTCAGCCAGGTCACTTAATAAACCATACCTCCACATCATGTGTGATAATTTCACTAAAATTAAAATCGAGTTGAATATTTAATTCTGTGCTTTAATTTATTAAAGCACCTTGCAAAGAGCTCATTACAAACCTCATTATAATCCAATCAGTATTTAGACGAACCAAAGGAAAGCTTTAAAAAAAAAAAAAAAAAAGAGTTGAAGGTCACAGGGCAGTATAGTGAAGAGGACGTAGACTTCCAAGACTACCTTCCTCGACAGGTAAAGAGCCCTCATGCCTTCGTCTCAACCCACTTTAAAGCCCATCCTTTGCCCTTTCCACATTCTCTTGGCTCAAGCCTCCGTAGAAATGCATTAGAACTCCCTTAGAGCAACCTTGCAAAGTCAGCAAAAGCCAGGAAAATTAACGATGTGAGATGAAATTTCCTCAAGCGAAACGAAGTCGGCGAGATCAACTGAGGTTAACTTTCTCACGGAATTCGAGCAATAACCAATCAAAGTCTGCAGATACAGTTGATTGACAGCCTATTATTAATTATATATAGTTATCATTATGTGGCCTATATAATCATGAAAAATCAGCTCATTGTTGCCGTGTGCTTTACCCCTGCCCGCAGGAAATTGCGACATCACTTACCCAACAGAACACACCCCCCGAATCAGACTGAGTGGCACAACTCAACTACACCTACTTTAAATGGCTGTCTAAAGTCAGAAAACCTGTAAAACCAGGAGTACACAAACCATTATTTGCTTAAATTAAAGGCAGATGAACTCAAATGAGCTCTTTAAGCTGGATTTACACAGGAAGTTCCAAGCGACCGTGTAAAGTCTATAATTGGCAGCAACATGAGTGAGGAGAGGCGAGATTTTCTCAAGCGACGCAAAGTAGGCAGGCATGTAGTTCAGCTGAGCTGAACTTTCACGCAAGGGATTCAAGTGATAACCAATCACAGCTTAAAGATACTGTTGATTGACAGATGCTGCCAAACACTGTGTTTGCCAAAACCTATATAGACCGTGCAAAAAGTCCTATGTGAATGCAGCTTTACAATCTCCCAAAGAAGCAGTGGTGCATGGACACTGACGTCGGAATCATATTTCCTGACATTTATAGGTACCTGATTTCAACATACACAGAGAAAATACACAAGTAAAGCCTGAAGGCATACAAGGTACTGGCGGCCACTTGTGTATTGCTATTTGATACGTTTCTGACTTGTATTTAAAGAAGCACTTTGCGACATTTTGAGAAAGTGAATTCAGATGTATTTTGGTATGATACTAATAGTTTTGGACATGTACCCGGTAGGGCTGGGCAATTAATCACATTTAATTTCAGGTACGATTTTGGCTTCCAACAATTAATGCGCCTCATTCCGTTCCACAGTGATGCCCTCACTGTAACACGTTTGGAGCCAGGAACAGGATAAAGAGCTCCTCACCTTCAGTGGTAATTAAAATGAAAGTAAATATGCATACACTGTCCCTGCTGACTTTCACTCTGCGTAGCGCTGAGTGATGTAGCGATGCAGCATAGAGCATAGAAAGTAAATGACTTGATTCGGTTAGAGATTTCACATCTCTGTTATTATGTTCCATTATATTTAACCACAGTATTGTTAAAATAATCATCATAATTATAGCGGAGGTCCTGCTGAGCCTCATACCTAAGAGATTTTGGTAATACATCAAGCTTGATTTCCATTTCCACGTGACACCGGCCGTCATGTCCACTAAGCACAGGCAACCCAATCTGTGGCAGGAAAAGCAATTGAATGGAATTACATATAAACATTTGTCTGTATATCAGTAGAAATGTCTATCTGGAAATAATCGAAATCTATTTATTAGCCTGCAATATTAAAGTAATGTTGTGTAGATGTTACTGTATATTTCTGTTCTCGTTTCACTCCTCCACTCCGCAGGTCATAAACTTCAGGATTAAAATCAGGATGTTCACTTCATATCACTTAACATACTGAAATTAAACGATAGTTGTTTGCAGTAGGAAAACCGCATGCCGTTGATGAGAAAAATAAAAAAAGTTTCCTTCTTGAATCTTACAAAACCATGAAGTTTTATTTTAAAGTGACAGAACCAATTTACTGAGAATTTCCACATAACACAAATAGGAATTCGGCAGCACCGTGGAGTAGTGGCTAGCATATCTGCCTCACAGCAGGAAGGTCTGGGTTCGAGTCCCAGACTTGGCAAGCGCGTTTATGTGTTGAGTTTGCATGTTCTCCCTGTGCTTGCATGGGTTTCCTCCATGTACACCGGTTTCCTCCCACAGACCAAAGACATACACATTAGGCTAACTGTCTGTTCCAAATTGCCCCTATTGTGACTGGTTATGTGTGTTGCCCTGTGATGGTCTGGTCAGCTGTTCAGGGTGTACCCCGCCTTTGCCCAATGTTGGCTGAGATAGGCTTTCCACACAATTTGTACTGCCCTACCAAGTTATTGCGCATGTGCAAGATCATTTTTTTTCTCATGTGGTCTTGATATTGTTATTGTAAGTAGATACAGAACCAACACAAGATGTAGAACAAGTGAAGAGACACTAAGGCTTTGAGCTGGGGTGGTTTCACTGTTATCCTCTGGTGAATGGACACCTTTAAGTCAAACATTATAGTAGGCATTTCAGTAAGCCTCAGCAGACCTTTTGTTAGGACCTTTTACCTTTTTTTTATGTTGTCAAGTCTGCCTTTTTTTGAATAACAGCCAGAGTTGATTATAAGTTTGCAGTATAAATTGTCAACTTGCAAGCTATAAACATGGAAAACACTTCGTCCACTGAACTCAAGCTGTAAACTCGGAATGCAAGTGTTCCACTGAGAACTCCCTGCATCCTGCATCTGCTCATTTAGGACCAGCCCGAATTTAGTTTGCTGTTTTCCTTGTTCAGAGTTCACCAAAATGCATTTGCTGCAAGAAAGCCATTTCACTGGCAGGCCAAGTAATCTCGTTAGACAGGTCGGATTTGGCCTCACCAAGCCCTAATGCTGCAGACAAGAATGTGCCGCACAGCCTGCCTGATGTTCAGTTGTGAAACTCGCAGTTGTGAAGCTCCTCTGTTGTTATGCTTCCCTCATTGATTAAGCCTCATTACTTAGTGAAGGATTTCATTTCCCAACCAGCACCGGAGCCTGCCACGACACTAACAGCCACCCAGTCACTGCCTGTTTCTCATGCTAATCACTTCATTTGCGACTCTTGTTTGTCGTCCTAGTTCAAGCTGCTGCTTATTCACTCGCTTTTGGGATCATGGCGAACGCTTCTCGTAAGAGTACCCATAGATCAAAAGTTTTCATTTTGCTTCTGTCCTTATTCTCTCCGCAGAGACCCAGCAAGGATTATGAATGCTTTTTGACTTTAATTCCAGAGTTAATGTAACAGATTAAAAGAAAGAGAATGAAATCAAATCGGCTGCACCTCCACCACTTACTCTGAAACACATTTTCTCATTTCTGAAAAAAGATTGCTCCCAGCTCAGGAGAAATGCTAATGGACCCAAAATGTAGTTCAATATGGGTAATGTAACAGTGTGTATCATAGCATTATGAAGATCCATGCTGTTATTTTTGAAAACGAGAGTTGCTTACTTGGTGACTGCTGTTCCGTGATTTACCTTTCACTTTGCATTACTTCAAGGTTTGATCACTCGTTTTACGCCGTTTGATCCCTCCTACTCTCAGAATGATTTTTCTTCCCCTCCCTCTGGGTGCGTTTCAATGCAACGATCCTAATGGAAGTGTTCTATCCTCGTTTCTCTACACCGCGCTGTGCTCCAGGAGCATCTTATTAATTACCGCAATCCTCTGATCAATTTGCAGCGCAATTGCGAATGTGAATTAGGCCCGTGAGTCGTTTAAACAATTTCAAAAGTTTAAGTGACTTCAAACAAGAACACCAGGTCTGCAGTTACATTTCATCACTGTCACGCTGTCTCGCCGTAATGCAAAGGATGCCGCTATCTTCCCCATCCCTGCACTTATGTCTCCTGCTAGTCAGTCAAATTTTTTAAACTCAAAGTCTTTACAATAAATAAATAAATTAAAATTCCAGTAGCTTTAAAGAAAAAAAACTTTTTTTCCGGTAGCTTTCAAAAACCTTCTTTAGTAGCTTTTAAATAAAGCTACTGTAAAGTTGTTTTTCTCATAATTAAAACAATGGCACTTATCTGTGTTTTAACTCAAACTCTTCAATCCTTTATTTTGTTTCCCAACAGAAATTTATGATGGGCGGAGATGTTTTCCTCCAAAATAGCTTCTGCTTTAGTCATTTCATGGGCAGTTATTTGAAAATTAAGTTAAGGTTTGTTACTTCTTAAAAATTAAGGTTTGTTACTTCTTAAAAATTAAGGTATGTTACTTCTTTTTTTAAGACTTTGAACGATTTACCAAGTATTTATGAGATAACAATTTTGTTGACAACCTTCTAGCGACTTTTCAATTATCATCATCATCATCATCATCAATTATATTCTGGTAAATAGTTGAAGAAAAGTCCATAAACAGTTGGTGAATCCCTGCGAATAGAATCGCCGAATATAAGGCTACTGAGCCAGTTGTTCTCTCACTGTTTGTCAGACACCCGTCGAGTCACCTTCAAATAGTGTCATGGTCACATGACCACAGAGTTTGCAAACTTTGCCGAATGTTCTCCAAGTATTCTTCAACACGTTGCTCATTCCTGATGGAGGCCAATGATTGAAGGATAGTTGACAAAAACAAGAATGCTTGCAGAACAAACGGAGGACAGTTGGTGACTGCTGCGAGTATTTGCAGTACTTTTGGTAAAAAGACATATTCGTGGTGAGTACCTGTAGTCTACTTACAGAATTTTTGCAGTCACCAAGTGTTCACCAGCCTAGTGAGATACATTCATGTATTCATTTTATTGACAGATTGGTGTCAATTAATATATTTAATAACAAACACCTGAAATACTGGAGGAAGTTATGTTTAAAGCCATACTGCTTTGGGTATTGATGTCGCCATTATTCTGAGATTCAGTTTTCAAATAAGCCAACCATAAAATCTTTCTATCGGTCTAAGATTCTGCAGACACAGACAGATTATATTCTAAAGTTTTGGCTGAGATTAATTTTTAACGAGCGTTGTCTTCTCTTTTAAGATTGGCAGGTATGAGTTGTTATCATCTTAAATGCATGGTGCCAACTGGTGTCAACTATAAAGTATTTCTTTAATCAGTGCCAAGAATTAAAGTTAAAGCTAGTAAGGAGGATTTCCAAAAAGTTTTGCCAAAAAAAAAAAGCACTAGAGATTGCTCACACAGTAAAAATGTTTACTGTTCCTGTAACTTGGCCATGCAGCAACAGGATGATTTATTACCTTAATGACACGTTGAATAATAAAGACTTTGGGTTTCATGCAACAAGGACCAAAAAAAAAAGACGAACAGTTGTGCATTATCTCATTGAAGCTTGCATGAAGTCATTGCCCTGAAGGTACCATTGTCATAGGAAGAGGTTTGGGGTGGTGGTGGGGGGGTCTATCTATGGAAATGTAGACCATCCCAGAGCAGATGAGTCACATTCAACACCTCTCCCAATGACCAAAAGAAAGCCTTTTTTGGTTGGCCCTTAAAGACATCTAGTTAAATCCCCTCTATAAAATAGATTATTAGAGCATTTCGTTTTTATAGAATTGGTTCAACTGGTCTTAAAGTGATAGTCAGAAGTCAGTGTATAGACCAGGGGTGCCCAGTCGTGTTCCTGGAGCTCTACCCTCCTAATGATTTTAACTCCAACCCTGATGGGGCCCATCTGACAGATCCAATCATCACTAAGTCTTTATTTTCAAGTCTTAATTAGATGATTGGATGGTCAGGTGGGCCTAATTAGGGTCTTCAGGAAGGTTGATCACCACGAACCGGGTTGGGCACCCCTGGTATTGACCAGTTGGAAACAAGTATCGTCATTTTCAATATTCATTCTTTTTTTGCAGGTATATAAAGTTGGGACACTGCCTGAATGTGAAGCTTCCTGTTGATTTACTTTTCTGTTCATAATTAATTCATAATTTTGTCAATGTTTTTAAGTGTTTAAGGTACGTTCCTCTGGGAAAAAAATAAATCAGTGGAAGCATTGCCAAAAATACTTCTTTTATGAAATACTAATAATAATTCATTTGTCGTCATTTGAATGCTGTATTGGTATATAATAAAATAATAATAATAATAATAATAATAGTGATATTAATGATAAACTGTTACTTAAGCACATCAAGTTTCTGCCAAAAAGCGAACAGCCAATCAGAATTATGATGCAATCAGCATTTCT
>JAQMYF010000005.1:25758572-25774747 GCA_030014195.1 Neosilurus mollespiculum | reverse complement strand
TAAAAATAAAAAAAAAAAAAAAAAAAATATATATATTATATATATATATATATATATATATATATATATGTAAGTATTTATGTATATATAACTGTATAACTGACTAACTGTATAAATGCATTTTGTTTGCAGATGCATGATGATTTAGGAATTCATTTTCTCCCTAATTTGGTGATTTAGCTTCAGTTGCGGCACAAAGTTTCTTAAATATGGTCCTTCACTAAAGTCATGCGGCTAACTAGTCAAGTTCTAAATTAAAGCTGACAGTTTAGCAAACCGCTAACTGTAGGCTGCACTGATCGTGCATGTGCTCCAGACTGTGTTGGTAAATCATCTAAAACAGATTTCCTGCATGTGCTTTTTGACACTGAGTGACTTTCTGAAGCAGAATCACCGTTTGCACCCAGGTAGGAACTGTAGTAGTGGTAGTGGGTAGTGCCTAAAAGTTATAGATTTCGAGATTCTTTTGTGCAGTAATTTATGTGTTGCCACACTGTCTCCAAAATATAATCTAATGGGTTTTTTTTGGTTTTTTTGTTTTTATTTTGTTAAAAAAGGTTGCCAATCCTCTGTAGTCCTATAGGTGGAAAATTCTAAACTATTCACACACTGACAGGCAGCACAGCATCCTGTGATGAATTATTTGCTAACTTATTTAGAAATTATTGTGTAGAAACAAAAATTAGAAAACTTTCTTTTACACAGTTCGAGGTTTTAAAATTGTAACAAAAAAGCCACTTCCCTCGATCACTTGCCCTCCAATTTCGTCTCCCAACCAGGTTCACTAAAGACTTTTCTTTCTCATTTTCATATATACTGTCGATGTTAATCTTTCATTATTGCTTTAAATAAAAGCATTTATTACAGCAGAATGTGAACGGGAATACCTCCTATACAGTCAGTGTGCTCACTCCAGATAGAGCATGTAGTTTTTCTTCCTTTGATAAGCTTAGATAAAGATCTGATGCGTGAGGAACGCATATTTGTCTGGCTGCGTAAAAGCAAGGTCTATCTTCCTCTCCTTTTCCACAGTCGATAGTTGATTCTTATCTTTGATCTGTTTTTTTTTTTTTTCCCTGTCAAACAGCTCAATATTTTATTCGTCTAAATATGGACCCGGTAATGATGATCTCTCTCCATATCACGTTTTTTGTCTGATCTTTTAGACTGTACACACAGAGTATGCATTAATGAGTGTATCGAGTTCTCCTGGAATAATAAATTCCCTCACACTGAAGCTGCACAACGCAACACAGTCTACAATATAATTATATCTTGTACTGTTTATATAAGTTTTTTGGGCTGCACTAAATGAACATTTACTTACACGACTGTATTTAATTTATTCCTAGAAAGTGCACCAATCGATGTTAAAGTGTTTTATGCATATTGTGAACATTCTGGAAAATCTTAGTATTATGATTTTATTTTTGACTGGAAGGCTCCTCGTATACAACCAGAAACTCGAGGGGGTAGGGGATGATGGGGTTTTAGGAATTTGACCCAACTCTAGTACATCTGTCCATCTGTATTCTGGAAAGATTTTTGGAGCAACCCCTTTTCAGCAGCTAATGCGTTTGTAATGGATTGGCTTTCACCGGCATTAGCTCATCCCTTTAGGAGGTATTCATTTCTCGCACTGCAGTCTACAATCGTGCCAAAGGAGCGGCGCAGACCTTGGAGCAAGAGCGAAACCGAATCTGGCCGTTTACAATCAGAGCGCCTCTCCATTGAAAGAGAAGAAGATAGTAACCTTCAGCGAGAGAATGGAAAGCGCGGAAACTCAGCGTCTACGGTTCGCGTATTAGAAATGCAAGTTGGCGGGATGCGAGTGACTTTTTATTGGTGTTGCCAAAATAAAAAGAAATATCACACTTATGTAGATTTCCTTCTCTTTCTTTGTAAGCATGGTGAGAAGCCATTCTCTGGAGTAAGTGCTGTATGAGTAAAACACCCCACCCCACCCCACCCCACCCCACCCCCCTCTTTCATTCAAATGTATTTCTTAGCAAGTCTGTGGATGGGGAAGGAGAGCAGGGCTAATTCGCCAATGATCTTTTCTCCAATCCCCCATTTCTGTCTCTGCCTGAAGGCGTTCAAGTAATGCAACCCTCCCCCACTACACCCAAGGAACACACACATACATACAGAGAAAGAGCGAGAGAGAGGAAATGCACAGTGTCTGCCTGAACACGTCCATCGGGAGAAGATAAATGGAGCAGGAGAGTTTGTAGTCAGCCTGGTGTCGATGTCCTGGGAGGCCTGTGTTTTCACACGGGCCAGGAGCTAAAGTGGTGATTACAAAGCTCAGGCAAGGTGTGGCGAGATAGGGAGGGTGGCGTCTGGTCTTTGTCTCCGTGTGGGAGGAGCCACTGGAACTGCTAGGAGGAGTCAAGCTCTGGAGAAAGAGCGACAGGCTGGAAGGGGTGAGTTCGCAGAGACTTTCAGCATGCTGGAACACACACGCCGGTCGGTTGAAGTTCTCTCAGTGTTTGTTTTCGAGGGGATTGTGACATGGATGGTTTAAGCAGGACCTCTGATCAACTCGGATAAGTTTGGGAAAGTTGATGTGGGAATACAAGTTCTTTCAAGGATTCTAACACCCTCCCGACTTTGATCTTTTTGGGATTATCACTTAATTTTCATGGATATTCCTTTGTGTGGGCCATGAATGCGTTTTAGTTGAGCTGCACTGCACAGTAGTCGTAATATGGGACATTTTGTTGCACTGCTACACCTGAAAGACAATCCATGGCTTCTCTGTTTACTATTTCTCCTGATAAGTATGTTAAATCTGCTCTCTTTTTTTAAACCGGCTTTGCATATTTTTCATGTACTAGCTCATAGCGATGTTTTTGTTCATGGTTTTTCGATTGTTGCGTGTTCCTTCACATCTTTTGCTGTGACCTTTATGGTGGTTTAATTTGTGGAATTATTGTCAGCCTGAAAGATTTATAATTCGGGCTGTACCGTGGCTAGGTTTTGCTGCAGATTTGTGGTTTTCTCAAAGTAGCTCAGTATTCTTCAGATTCTGGGCTATTCTTAGACATGATCAAAGTAGTGTTCAGACAGTTGAGAAATTAATTTTATGTTTGTCCCAAGGCAATGGACGGTGATGCCTTTGCATACAGCATCTTTGCCCAAACAGTCCAACATCTACAGCTGAATGGCATAAAACTCAGTTGAAGAGAGTTGCTTAACCTCAGTGTTTAATATCAAGATTATGAATTTATTTCACTTTAGCAAAAAAAATAAAAAATCCTTATTGTTAGTTCATTGCCTCTTCTTGGAAATATACTGAAAAAGTACCTCTTTCAGTGCGATATGTTCCTGCATATGTGGTATCTGTTCAAAGCTACAGCAGTCTTATGTTTCCTTTTGTTGTTCCTGTAGTTGCAGGTAAAGTTTCCCCCACCAACTATGATGGCCTGCTCAACGCCCCTGCTGCTACTGCCACCTCCAGCCCTCCAGACCTCTTCCTTCCTGCCAGCTTCAAGCTCTCCAATGCCCAACTGGCATTCTTTCTTCAAGAGAGCCGAACTCCATCTCGGAATGTCCCTGGTGGGCACCCTTTGCATCGTTCTGAGAGCTTTGTGGTCTTTCAGACCAAGGAGTTCCCCTCAGTCAACATCTCACTGGGTCCCTTCACCCAGGACCAGACTCTTTCCAAAGATCTTTTACAGCCTTCAAGTCCCTTGGACATCGGGGGTAGACTGACGGTCAACTGGAAGGTGCGAGCTTTCATTGTTCAGTCTAAGGTCTTTGCAAGCAACCCAGTGGTCCAGGTACTGTTTTACATCGCAGGACGGGACTGGGATGATTTTAAGGTCCAGGACAAGCTGCCTTGTGTGAGGCTACATGCCTTCCGGGATGTTCGGGAGATCAAGACTTCTTGCAGGCTTCAGGGTAACTTGGCGCAGTGCTTGGCCCAGCTGGACCTTCCTTCTACTTGGTTCAACGTCAACGTGGCACCTCTGGGCCGCAGGAAGTCCTCAGTGGCAGACGTTCTGGAGATGACTGGTGAAACCCTCCAGGCAGAGCTCTACTACACCCTCAATGATCCAGATAGCAAAGGCGAGTGTGGGGAAAGTTACCCAAGACGAGGAGGAGGAGGGTCCAGAGGGGAGAGCGCATCCCAGCAGCCACTGCTTCGGATTGGGAGCATCAGCCTGTACCAGCCTAGTCAGGAGCAACTGGTAGTAGACAAGCAGCTGGACAAGAACCTCTTCTTGAGGCTACCGGACAAACCGTTAAAGCCTGGTGAGACTCTCAACATCTGCCTGTATTTGGTGCCAAACTCAACAGTGGAGCAGTTCACTCTCAAGTAAGTGCCTTTTAAAGTTCCTTACCATTGACTTAATACTGTGAAGTTCTTGAGATAGAGCAACACTCACTACCTTACTTCCTGATGATGTGCACGTACCATCTGGCTAAGTGTCTAAGCAGGTCTATAAGTACACAACACAAACTAGACTGTTTTCACAGCTACCATGAACAGTTCACTTTATCCGTCAAAGAGGATCAAGCTCTGCTGGGTTGCCAGGGAGAATGATATTGTGCCATAATGTGTGTGTGTGTGTATATATATATATATATATATATATATTCAATTAGGAAATTCAAGGACTGAAGTTCTTCCACAATTTTTTTTTTACCATCATGACGATAGGGAGGGTTAGGCCTTATGTGGAATTATCAATTAAGTAACAGGGCATGGAAGGGTGATCGCGGTTTCCCAGGCGTGTTGCCAGAGCCTTCTGTACACAGTCTCATAAACACACACTCTTTTTTGAAGCGCAGAAATGTTCATTTTAGGAATTTCTGGTGAATTAATTAGGCTTCGATAACTCGTTAAGCCCAACATGGAAAGGCGGCACACTGATTTATGCTAGCAAAGCTAATTCATTAGTTTTATCTGACAACGCGTGCATAGATTAACGTGCGTGCATGGCAGATTTGTGCTCACGGAAGCTTGAGGGTCAGCGTTCCATGCTCTGTTCTACTTACACACACATACACACACACACACACACACACCTTTGCTGTAGGTGTTCTGTTCTTTGATTATTTTTCAGTGTTTTATTATTTTGTACTCCTGCAATCAGTAAACAGTTATTTATTTTCATATTCAGTTCAGTATATAATGATGTTTTGTTTCGGCTTGCCTAGTTGCTTTCATTAATGTGGAATGTAAGAAACCGGGTTTCGTTTGCAGCTTTTTGCAAAATAGAAGAATATATATATATTTTTACTCAACATCACAGTTGTGAATGGCCTGTGTTTTCATTACGTGGTCTGAAAAACCACCTCATATGAGCGTGAAAACTTTATTGCATCTCACAGCAAGGAGGTCCTCAAGTCTCAAGCACAGCGAGGGCGTTTCTCTGAGGAAGTATGTTCTCCCCGTGCTTGCGTGGGTTTACTTTGGGTTCTCCGGTTTCCTCGCACAGTCCAAAGACAAGCACCTTTGGCTGTTTTAAATTGCCCCCAGGTGTGAGTGTGCGAGTTGGTCTGACCTGTCTTCACCCAGTGTTGGCTGAGATGGGTTCCAGCCTACCCACAACCCTAATAGGATTAATTGGTTTGGTAAATGAGTGAGTGAGCGGTTTGCATTATGGGTTTTTTTCCATTTCCTATGGCGGAAACATACTGTACACCTTTATCTCAGGTCACAGGAGGCTCTGATAGTAATCAGTATAAAATAAATATTTCTCCACTGGAGAACTTCACCGTATGAACACTTATACATTTTAATTTTGTTAATTATTTAAGATTTCTTTATGAGTAGACTTAGATTATATGGCGTTTCCAGCATGCACACCTGTCTCCTCTGTGCTTATGAGCAAGTTGGGATTGTTTAATGAAGCGCGTAAGGTTATAACCTTATGTTATGGACACGGTCGTTTCATAGCCTTCAACTTCATTTAACCCATAAGAGTATAACACAGGACGTATTCGAATCCCTAGACTGGAGTCATGGTCCAACGCAAAAAGCTCTCAGTTTGCTCATCAAAGTGCCGATGGTAAATCTCTCTGACCCTCGCATTTTATATGCTCATATTGGAGTCTTTGTGTGCCTCGGGTCTGACTTGGTGACATTAATCCTCCATGGAGCGGCCAAGGAGCAATAAAAGCTCCCATCAGGGACGGAGGGGGGGGAAGGAGGGGGAGGGAGAGAAGATAGGGGAAAAAAATCTGAAATCAAGAACTCCACCCTGAAATCAAACACTGCTGGAATCAAACAGCTGAGGGACGCCTAGTAAAAAGAGACTATAATAGATCACACACACACACACACACACACACACACACACACACACACACACACACATTTGTTTATTACCCTCACTTGTGGCTGTTTTAAAGGCAGTAATTTTAATCTGGTGTAACGCTGTGAGAGTTATGTGAGACCACTCATCCAACATTTTTTTTTTCACAATTTAAAACCTTTTTTTTTTTGTCATCCATTCTTAAATAAGGCTTTTGAAAAGCCCAGACGATTTTTTTCTTTTAATATTATAATGCCTAGCTTCAAGTGCAGACCCATTTTCTACATTCATATACAGGCCAAGCTAAAACAAGTTGGGGAAGGGGGGGTGTTTTGTTGTTGTTACACATTTATACATGTTGTTGTTATATTATTATTATTATTATTATTATTCTCTCCAGCTGGTTATTTTCGGCTGCATATCAATTCGCATTTGCGTGAGTGAATATATTCTTGATCAGAAATGCCGGGTTGCCATGGAAATCCAATAACGGTGCAAGTCTATGTTGATCTCACCCAACATGCCATATGTTGCAGTCCTAATCTAGAAATAGTTTGAAGACTATATAAGGATATTTTGCCTGTGATGGCCTGGCGAGCTGTCCAGTGTGTGCCCTGGCCCTCGCCCAGAGTTGGCTGAGATGGGCGCCAGCTTCCCCCATAACCTTAATTAGGATTAAGCGGTTCAGAAAATGAATGAATAAAATATTTTGGACATTCGTCACATATTTAAGTGGCTTTTTAGCTTTAAGTACCTGGACCTTTGTTTTGACGTTTCATCGAGGTTTTGTGTTCAACTGCCCAGAACATGTGGAGTGCAAGGCGTAACAGTAACTCCATCTCGCCACAGAATCCTTCAACAGCTGATTCTTCTCCTTGAACAGCACTCCTAGCCGTCTTGTATTCCTAAGAGGACAAACAGATGAAGAGCCGTGAACCAAAGTAGCATTTAACACATTGTAGCTAATAGCATATTAGCGTTAAATAACCTAGTATTATCACAAAGCCAGTGTGACCTTGGTCTATCAGGTGTTCTTGTAGCCAGTCATTTTCACCAGTCACACCTCCTGCTTCATTTGTGCTGATACCTCAGTCTGTCCCGCTTCCACTGATCAATCCTAAGCGATCCCAGTTTCCATCGGCCGCCTTTCAGATCATTATCTCAGGCCAGCCACTTTCTTTACTTTATTTCCTCGGTCTGCTTCTTTCACCAAGCATTCCACCTGTAAAAGTGTTTTTAACCCTCACCCTCTGGTTGGGGTCATTTATGTAGGAGCCAGCTGACAAAAAACCCATTTAGTGCCGGACAATGGGAAGATCAGCTATCCATTACCGAGGCCTTGGGCACACACGCCGCTCAGACAGTGACCAAAGGAATTAAATAAAACAGCCAGCTATTTCACCCTTGTCTCCGTCTCCCTTCTTCCCCCTCCTTCCTTTATTATTCCAGCCCAACCAAGCAGCGCATCCGTGTCCTCATTTCACTAGATACTGGATAAAGGTGAAGTAGTAGGGAAAAGTGGCCTGTAACATTTAAGAAAGCGCTAATCTTCAACTTTAAAATGCAACTTGACATTTCCCTTATTCAAAGACGAGGGCTCTTCGTTATTTTTGGCCCGCTGGCGGTTTTCAGTCACTTGAATTGCAGTCATCCCCTCGCTTCATTCGCTTCAAGGTCTTCAGGCAAGCATCACACCTTCCCCCTCCACCCCCACCCACCCTTTTTTGCTTTTCTTCCATCCTCTTTTCCCCTGCCATCATGTTTAACCATAGGGACACTTCTGTGTGAATTTTTTTGCTTTTTTTAGTGCAAGTAGGAAGGACGGTGGAGTAGTGGTTGGCATGTCTGCCTTAAAGTTAGAAGGTCCTGGGTTCAAGTCCCGAGCGTTTGTGGAGTTTGCATGTTTTGCATGGATTTTTTCCAGGTACTTGGGTTTCCTCGCACAGTCCAAAGACATGCATATTAGGCTAATTGGCGGTTTCAAATAGCTTTAGGTGTGTGTGTTATCCTTCGATGGTCTGGCGAGCTGTTCAGGGTAGTTCGCCCAGTGTTGGCTGACATAGACTTCAGCCTTCCCCAAATGACCCCAATTAGAACTAAATTGTTTGGCAAATGATTGAGTGTGACTATTTCGATAGCCAAGACCTTCAAGACACCATTTGAGAATGCATGATGGCTATGCTAAGATGTACCATTCATCATTTATTTTGTTCATGTCACTCATCACACTCTTTACAACCATAATTTGGTTGTTGTTCTTACATGATCTACTCAGTGTGTACCCCACCATTTGCCTAAAGTCAACTCATTAGGATTAAGCACCAGCTTTCCTGAAGGATATTGATCCAACACTTGACCCATGGCAAATTTCAACACGAAAAATCTTTCCAGGAATGGAAGCCACACCCTCTCAGTTGTCATTCTAGCTGCCCTGCTTCCATGGGTTCCAATGCAAGTGTCCAGAACACTGCTGATTGACCCCCAGAATACGAAAAATCATCTACCGTAGTGTATTATGAAGTAATTCATGGTTAGTAGTTGTGAGCCAAATTACACATAAACATTTTTGGTAGCTAGTTGATAACCTTGTTGTTGGCGGGTTTTTTAATGTTGGACGGCTAATAAGAATCCTGCCACAACAACCTTATCAAAATCTGCACTTGTACCAGGTTCACACTTATTTTAACTCATTGAAAACGCTACATTCCTGATTTTTAAAAAAAATATAAATAGAAGTATTTGTTGAAAACATTGTTACAGATAAAAATGGCTTTTACTACCAGTCAAAAGTTTTGAAACACCTCAATTTTTTTTTTTTTTTTTTAAATGCCCTTAGATCTTTTAATCGGTGCATTTGAAATTAAGCTAAAATTCTGTAATCAAAAACAAGCGGTGAAAGATGATATTCCAGCTAAACTCACTCCTTGCATTTTTTCGACAATGGAAATCAAATAGTGTTCTGGAAGTTCTTTCCAACACTGACGCAGAAGTTCCTACAAACAGACAGTGCTGACCTGCGATGGCCTGGCGAGATGTCCAGGGTGTACTCTGCCCTTGCCCAGAGTCGGGTGAGATGGGCGCCAGCCTCCCCGTGACCATAAGTAGGATTAAGCGCTTCAGAAAATGAATGAATGGATTTGAAGCCGACCATCTTGTTCCTTTTTTTTTAAGGTAGGTCTGATGTGCCACTTGTCTTTATGCCTTTTAAGCTCATTCTCTGGACTTCAACTGATGAAATTTCAATACAACTTAAAAACGGGGGTGTTCTAAAACTTTTGACTGGTAGTATACAGAGATTTTGGTTACACCACACAGCCCGACCAAAGAAAGGAATCATCCAAGGTGCTGATACTGCAAGTCTAGCATCGATCTAAGATTATGATCCACTTAACAGCTCATGAAAGCCTGAACTCTTTTCCTCTGAGGAATGTTCCGTTAAGCTAGATTGGGCTTGCCATCGCATTCGTCAAAGTCAATTGCCATGTTTTAGAGTATTTTTGATGGATTTCTTGCTTGCTTGGTGTGGTTGATAATAAAACCGCAAGCCGTGGGCTAACCATAGTCTTTGTCTACAATTTATTTCAATTGTCCTTGTGGATTCTAGCAACCATAAAAGAGCAGAAAGGTGGAAATGGAAAGGGATAAACGCCTGCCGATGTGCTTATCAGTTGAAGTTATTTGTTGTGATGATGTGGGGAAGTGAATTTGACATCGTTTTAATCATGCCGTGTCGTCGCTAAGCGCAAGTTTCTCTGTACGCTCTCTTCATCTATAATCATACACCAGGGGTTTGTGTATGTGTGAGCTTGTGGGAGGGGAAAAAAACCTGATGAGAATCTTAAAAAGGAAAAAAAAAAAATTGCCCTATGGTGTTTACTGGAGCTGCCACTCACATGTGCACTGCTACTGGTGTAAAGGTAGGTAAGGTAAGTCTGTTAGGCTTTTACACCCGAGCCTAGTGGCTCATCAGGCCGGTGCTTATCTCCGGTTTCTGTAGCCTAGGAGTTCAACTCCTCATGGATGGGATGCTGGTCCATCGCAGGTTAACTTCCCAGAATATTTTTACTGGTACCCATTTATACTGCTGGGTGGACAGAGGCACACTTGTGGTTAAGACCTTGCCCAGGGTTCTTAGCACGGTGGGGATCCAACGGGAATTCGAACCCATGATCTCTCGACCGTGAGCCCGGCATCCTAACCGCTACACCACCGGCCCCACAAAAATTAATGAAAATCGTGGTGTATATTGTCTTTATTCCTATTATTATTAATTGGATTTTCAAATTCACATTTAATTCCACTAATATAAAAAGTCATGGAGAAATTCTTGTGCCCGCCAAGCTGCCAGTAGCCCGATCGGTCCATTCTGAGCTTTCAGAGGTAATTTAGCTCCATTCTTTTAAACTGCAACATACATCATCACAGAAGACAAGCCATGATAAAGGAGCTATCAGATCTACTTCATCATTTTGTTTTGAAAAACAGACATCCAAGTACTCTCAAGCCTCAAATGGTTCTACAAAAGAGTGAGTCCACTAACAACGGGAAAAATTTAATCAGTCTTTTAACTGAATGGAGCTAATGATATCATTAATACAAAAGGTAACACGTGATTATATAACGTAAATAAGAGAAGCTACTCACTGCATCAGTTAGGGTTAATTGTAAACTGCTGCCAGCCTTTAAGTCTGTTGTAGAAGATTGTGTTTTCTGTACATTCTGGGACACGGACCTCTAGTGTACACTCCCTAGTAGTATGTGCAAAGACAGCCCCTCCACCCTATACCCATTAGGAATAACTCAGCGCTTAGACATGATAAATGAATGAGTCATAAATACATGTTAAAGGAATGTTACGTCATTGTGTTCTTTAACACACTCTAGCAACTTGTTCTGGATGAACCCCAGCTCTCGTCCAATGTTAGCTGGGATTGGCTCCAGCTTCCCGCATAACTCATGACTTATAAGCATTATAGAAAATGAATGGGAATGAAATGAAGGGTAAACCCTCCAGAACTCCAGAGGCAAAATCAGTCCTAGTTATTCTGGCTTTTCCACTCTACAGTCCTGCTCGGTTATACATCATTGTTAGAATCAATTTCCCCCTCTGCTGGACACTAGAGACACAAAGCTGGCACCGCACGTGGCCGTGAAGCCATGTTTTGCCAACACGAGATGCCTGCTGTCTGGGCTTCTTTATTATGTGGCATTTGGTGAAAATGCCCATTTTGGAATGGACGCCCTGAGACAATGCACAGATGTGGAATATTCTGTTTTTATTTAGTTTTTTGTACTCTGTTCTGGGTTAGGCTGTGGCAGGTGGCTATTGAGACAGTAGCGGCCACTCTCAGCCACTCTCGGTGCCACACACACACACACACACACACACGGCCTTATTGCTCCTTTACAAATACCAGTAGCTGAGCTCTTCAGCCTCCTTTATGCACTGAATGAATGAAATAATACGCTGCTGGCTGCACTGGAGAGGCTCTGTAACTTCTCAATGCATACTGTCCTTTTATCGAAGACGGGAAGGTCAGTGTGTGTGTGTGTGCGCGCGGCACGGTGGCATAATGGTTAGCACGTCTGCCTCACACCATAAAGGGCCCGGGTTCCATTCCCGAGTTTGATTCCTGAGCTCTGGGCCTTTCTGTGTGGAGTTTGCATGATCTCCTCATGCTTGCGTGGGTTTCCTCTGGGTACTCCGGTTTCCTCCCACAGTCCAAAAACATACACAATTGGTTAATTAGCTGTTCTAAATCGCCGCTAGGTGTGAGTGTGAGTGGTTGTGTGAGTTGGCCCTGCGATGGCCTGGCAAGCTGTCCAGGGTGTACCCCGCCCTCACCCAGAGTCGGCTGACTTAGGCACCAGCCTCCCCACGAAATCTTCTCAGAACACACACATACACGGACTCACTCCGTCCCTAAGGGTTGCTTGCCTGGGGCTGGGAGATAAGGGATCCTTAAGTGTGGCTATGACAACTGAGGAGGCTTGAATCTTAGGACAACCTACACATTCGCTTCTTCTCTCTCTCTCTCTCACACACACACACACACACACACACACACACACACACACACACACACACACACACACCTACATTCTAAAACAAGCATGCCAGATCAGGTGGCTCTGAGAAGTACTTGGTCCTCAGAGAGCATCATGGGAACTCTCAGCAGGATGCCCTTACAGCCATGTTGTATAAAAGGAAGCTGGAATTAAAAACACACACACACACACACACACACACACACACACACACACACAGTGATGATGAGAAAAGAGGAAATAATGGCGGCTTACATGCTGAAGGTCAAACATGAACAGGTCTGTTTTTAAATGTTGTATGGTTATAAGCCGTCTCAATATGGGCAAATGTTTATGAAATTATGGAATAGAGTATTGATATTATTTATGAACTCACTCATCTAATTTGCCGAATTTCTTGATCATACTTGGGTCGGAGGTTGGAGCCTATCTCAGCTGACACTGGGTGAAGGCGGGGTACACCCCGAACAGCTTGCCAGACCATCGCAGAGCCAACACACATAAAACACACACACTCACACTCAGGGGCTATTTGGCAAAGCTGCGCATGTCTTTGGATTGTGGGAGGAAACTGGGGTACCTGGAGAAAACCCATGCCAACACGAGGAGAATATATTCTTATATTGTTCTGTATTCTAACATGCAACTCCACACTGAAACGCCCGAGCCAGGGACTCGAACCCAGGACATTCTGTTGTGAGGCTGACATGCTACTACGCATTGCACTACGCCACTGTGCCACTCTTAGTTATGAGCTGTTAGTTATAATTAATAATAATCTTTTTTTTAACTAAAGATTTTGAAGTACCTCCTGGTGGAAGAATGAAAATGTAGGCATGCAAAACATTTACACCTCCAGCAATAACTGATCCCTGCGATGGCCTGGCGAGCCGTTCAGGGTGTACTTTGCCCTCACTCAGAGTCGGCTGAGATGGGCGCCAGCCTCCCTGCAACCCTAATTAGGATTAAGTGCTTTAGAAAATGAATGAATGAATGAATGAATGAACAATAACTGCTCTGAACGCCTTTTAATATGAGATTATTATATAAATCTTATATAAATGTTATAAGATCATTTCGATTATTTCTAGTTATTTGTATAAGTAGAAAAGTGCTGGTGTGGTTTGTTTTCCGCCAGGAGCTACCAAACTTTTATTTTCATATGCTTGCTTTTAGTTTTTACTCGTTCTTACCTCAGTCCAAGAGGTAATGAAGCTCTGCTCATTTTTAGCCTGGAGGCTAGGCTAGCCAGTCCCTTTTACTGAGATTAACATTTTTTCTTAAAAATAAATAAATAAATAAAATAAAAGATGTAGAGAAGTACTAAACAGGTGACTCTATGTCAGCATGGGCCTTGTAAGAGTCAGAATGATTTTAACCCCTAGATGGTGTTCTGAGCCATTTTCATCCATTTCAAACCCATAATTTTTTTCATAAATTTCATAACATAAATGATCATAAAAGCACTAATCTGGGCAATTTCATCCCATGGATTACTAGCAGGAGCGGAACCAGTGCGGAACAATTATTTTTCCCCAGAAGTGACGGGTTGTCCAGCGCAAGTAAACAAGCAGCGAGCGACATTTTAGGTGATAAAACTCCACACATACTAAAGGCTCTTACTTTTTACTGGTTCTTTTTGGCGAGGCACTGCTCCCGCCCATTGTCATTCTTTGACTTTATAAAGGAATTCCGTAGGAATGGCGTCCGGTTTTTGAAGTAAAAGCTTAGGCTTCGTGCCAAGTAGTTCTGCCTGGAGGTCACGCCGATAGCACACCTCCCACAATCCAAAGACATGCACATTAGGCTAATTGGCTATTCCAAATTGACCCTAGGTATCAGTGTATCTGTGAATGGTTGTGTGTTGCCCTGCAATGTTCTGGTGAGCTGTTCAGAGTGTACCCCATTTTCACCCCATGTTGGCTGAGATAGGCACCAGCCTCCCCACAACCCTAGAAGGCTTAAGCAGTTCGGCAAATGAGTGAGTGAGAGTGTTTATGGCAATGGTCTGTATAGTTTGTTAATATATAGAAACTTGTAATTTCACTAGTTTTGCATGCAAGTCCTGTGCATCAGATAAAAGTATCTAAAAGTATCTAATTGCGTCTGATAACGATCGGGTGTTTCAGCTCGATATCGACCCTTGCTGAAAAGTTGTATGCAGACGCCCTGGTGCCAAAATCAATCTTTTTTTCAAAGCATTTGTAGTGCACCCATACACACCCACACACACACACACACACACACACACACACACATACACACACATAGTCCCCTCTGTGCCTCACCGCTGGAGGAGGAAGCAGGACCTCAGCTCCGCCCTCCAGTGTGATTTTCAGTGTTAAAAATAATCGTGTATAAAGCATTCCTGTTAAATCTCCAGGCATTCTCTATTCTTCGTTCCCATATTTCCATCAATCCGCCATCCTATCCTTAACCCTGTAAAAAGAACATAAACTCTACACCTTTTTAATAAATGAATATACTTCTGGAGAGATAAGTTCTTAATTCTTACTTCAGCTTTCATTGTGTATTCATCTCCACATGCGGTGGGTCAGTGAGTTAAATAATTTATCAATTCATTCATCTTCAGTAACTGCTTCAGCACAGTCAGGTTGATGAATGGTCAAGTTATTACTACCATCCCTCCTTCCCTCTGTACTGGTTATCCATCAGGGTCACAGAGGAAGGTGGAGCCAAGTTCTAATGAGGGGTGGGGTTACACCCTGAGCAGGTTTCCATCTATCAAAAGACTAACACAGACCCAAACAACTATTCATACTCACATTCACACCTAGGGGCAATTTAGAGTAGCCAGTTGTCCTAATGTGCATATCTTTGGACTGTTGGAGGAAACTCGAGTACTTGGAGGAAACCACACAAACACTGGGAGAACATGCAAACTCCACACACAAAGGCCCATGCTGGTTATGAGCTCAGAAATTTCACAACCTTCTTCACTGAGACATCATGCTGCACCAACATTACTATTATAACATTATTATTATTATTGTTGTTATTATTATTATCATTACTTTAGTCTTGCAGAAAGTGTATAATGAGAGAGAGATAAAGACAGATAAAGAGACTGAGACAGATGAAGAAAGAGAGAAATGGGCAGACAGGTAGAGAGAGAGAATGTGAAACTTGCAGGTGCTGGATTAAGCAGAAGACGTTTATAAAGTCTGTACATTTCTCTGCTAATGTTTCAGTGCATGACGTAACCCTGCATATCATAGGTTAGAATTATGAAAGCTCAAGAAAGAGGATCTCTCTCTCTCTCTCTCTCTCTCTGTGTGTGATTCAATCTCATGTTGATAGAGCCACCCTGAATACACAGTTCATATTGCTTTATTAGCTCATGTGAGCAAAGGAATGGCCTTTATGAGTGATATTTAACATTTGCATTACTTGGCAGATGCTCTTATCCAGAACGACTTACAGTTATCATTTTTATACAACTGAGCAACTGAGGGTTAAGGGCCTTGCTCAAGGGCCCAACAGTAGTGATTGTGGGGATTGAACCATTGACCTTCGGATCAGTAACCCATCACCTTAACCACTAAACCACCACTCCCACCCATATATTACTTACTTGTGTGTGTGTGTTTTAAAATGATGCATAATTGAGGTGCTTCAGAAACTGTTTATAGAGTATTTAATAAGTGTGTGTGTGTGTGTGTGTGTGTGTGTTAGTGTGTGTGTGTTGATAACGAATTGTTTAGTGGATTACGACGTTGTGTCTGAGCAGTGTGTGTCAGAGGGGAGATTTTCAGCACTCATGGACAGCTTAACTGCAAGGCAACACCATCTCTCTCTCTCTCTCTCTCTCTCTCTCTCTCACACACACACACACAC
>JAQMYF010000005.1:25745713-25758472 GCA_030014195.1 Neosilurus mollespiculum | reverse complement strand
ACAAACACACACACACAAACACACACACACACACAAACACACACACACACACAAATACACACACACACACACACACACACACACACACACACACACACACACACTCCCACAGTGCACTCCACAAGCATGGCAAGAAAATGGGGGGAATATCTTCTCTTCAAAGCGAACACAGTGTCAGAATGACAGAAAATTACACCTCAGTGGGTGCGAGGCAGCCACACACACACACACACACACACACACACACACACACAGGACAAAACTGCCGTCAGCTCTCTTGCCCTAGAACGTCTCGAATGCTACATTCTCTTCACTCTCTCTCTCTCTCTCTCTCTCTCTCTCACACACACACACATGCGCTCGCACACACACTGGGCAAAACTTTTGTCGGCTCTCTTGCGATGCCCCCCCATCACTCTCTCTCTCTCTCTATCTCTCACACACACACACACACACACACACTTCTTTAGCATGCAGCGCTGAAAGAAGCTGAGGGACATGTTCAGTCCTTTGGGAGATGATGGATAGACTCCTCTGCCATGAAGCCTGGAAGTTTCCCTGAAGCAATCAGAATGCAACCTGAGCCCGAGTGTCGCTATCTTTGCTTTCTCGCTTTCTCTTTCTCTCGCTCTCTCACTCCTTCGACATGTCTGTCGCTCCCACTAGAAGCCGGACAGACGGCCCGAGGCGTAAACGCACACGAACGCTTTCAAGCTCTTCAAAGCCCTAGCTGAAGTGGGCATAAGAGCAGGTGAAGTCTTTGAGTTGTAAAAAAGAAAGAAATAATAAATATAGGAATAAACACATACACGGTATATTTTTTTTAATCCAGGTGGTTGTGTGCACCTTTCTTTCTTGCCATCATTGTTTTTGTCTCTCTCAAAGCTAATTATGTTGGTTATAATTAAATGTCATGCCATGCTGATAGATGTGACCGTGCTGAATTCGAGCGAAAGAAACACTAATCAGAATTATGACATCATAAAACTTGCTAAACTAATTGGATTAAAGAAGGTTCCATGATTTTACTCTGACAAATGAATTTTTTTCCCTCCTCTCATCTCTCCTGTCCCAGGTGTCTCTCATCCAGCCTCCAGTATTTAATCCTCCTGTAAAAATGCATGTTATCTCCGAGGTCAGTTTGTTCTGAAAGAGCCTAGCACCAAAAAAAAAAAAAAAAAAAAAAAAACATGTCGTGCAGTCTTATATTTTGTTTGACCGCCTTCAGAATTGATTACAGCGCGTAACCTCCATTGCTTTGCTGCCTCAATTGGTCAGGTCGAGGCTCAGCAACATTAATACGGCAATAAAATGAAGTCAGCTGAAGACCTGAATGTACTGAATAAGCTGGAACATCATGGTAAACATCAGTGGACGATTTCCTTCCCTGATGGCACGGATCTTAAATTTGAGCTCGAATGATGAAAGAGTGGTTCAGGGAGCACGAGGAATCATTTTCACATACGGCGCCCCGGAGTCCTGACCTTAGCCCTATTGACAGACTTTGTGATGTCCTGGAGAAGACTTTATGCAGTGGTTCAGTTTTCCCTCATCAATTGAAAATAAATGATGTGATGTTGCATGGCATGCTGTAACTGAGGGTAAAGTGCGTGACTTTTTTTGTGTGTAATAAACAGTGGCTAGGTTTAATAAAGCGTTATGTGTGGTGGACAATGATAGGCTGGTGAAGAGTCTGTCTCTGCCTTTGTTCTCAAAAGCAGGGAAAAATGAAAAGGGGGAATGTGTGCCTTATCTTCCATACCAAGTAGCATCTAGTGATTTGCGTTTGTAGTCAGTGACTGCTTCTGAAAGGCCTTTAAGCTTTGTAGATTTGGAGACTTGAAGACTGACCTCAAGATGATGAACCTTAGGGACCGTTTTGCCCCTTGAACCATCTTGTACACTGTGTATTGGGGGCAAAATACATTTGACAGGCTTTCAGAGATCCAGTTGTTTTGAAAATTCTTAATTATTCTCCTAACAGTGTGCAGTTGCAGGCATGAAGCTGTTTATTTAACAGTTTGACACTTCTGTCTGGCCTCATTTGTTTACTGTAGTCTCCCCGTGTTGATTAAAGGGAATTCAGCACTGGTGGTTTATTTGTCCAACCCAGTGTAGATATGTGTTGTGTCTACACCCCGGTGAAACACGGGGCCAAGGATGACCACTCGGGCGAGCCTAAAGTGAAATTCATTCCTATGAGCATTTCAAACAGTCGTTAGGAAGTTCTAAGATGCCACATTTTATGACACTGTTCATTCAAAATATAGCTGGTTTCCCTTTAACGGCATTCACTTTTAAAACAGGGTTGCCAGTTCTGTCATGTTTTCACAAGATTAACCAACAAAGACATATTTCCCAAAGGCGCCGATAATTCTGGAGTGTGTTCATGTGTGGGCAGTCAGACACGTGTGTGTATAAGAATGAAAATGATGCAAGGGTGGAGTTTAAAAAGAAAACCACACTCACACACACGCGCACACACACAGTAAGACTCCAACTTGCCCCTTTGCGCATGCTTTTAATGTGTCGTGCGTCAGAACGAGATTAGCAGGCGCCATTCATCTCCGCGGCCCTCGGGCGAGAAGCAAAGGCTTCCTTAAATAGATTTTTGCCAGCAGAAGTGTACGGTAAATAGACGGCGTGAAAAATATGTACCTCATTCACATTTCCATACGCCTGACTGCCAAAACAGCAGTGTGCCATACACAGCTCCCTGGGGCGCTCTCGCAGATTGCACTTCATTTCAGCGGCATCGGGCTCACCCGTCAAATATACGTCGTTAAAGTAGTACATGACCTGTCGTGCGCTCTTTTTTTTACCTGATGTTTGATGTCACGCATTGTTATTTATTTATTTTTGTCTGAAAGAAATTGAAGTCGCAGCATGTTACTATGCATGAGACATGTCTTTAGTAATTTACGACGTGGAGAAGGATGGCTTTCAGATCTACTCTATGATCCATGGGTGGCACGGCGGCGTAGTGGTTAGCACCTCCGCCTCACAGCAAAAAAAGTCCCGGGTTCAAGTCCCGGGGTTGGCGAAGGCATTTCTGTTTGGAGTTTGGATGTTCTCCCCATGCTTGCATGGGTTTCCTCTGGGTACTCCGGTTTCTTCCCACAATCCAAAGACATGCACATTAAGCTAATTAGCTGTTCCAAATTGCCCCTAGGTGTGAGTGAGTAAATGAATGTATGTATCATCCATGTGCAGAAGATTTGATGAACTTAAAAGTAATCTATTACATTACAGAGCAAAGTATTGTAGTGATCGACTACAAAAAGTAATATTCAAATTCAAATTCAAATTTATTTGTCACATGCAAATTATACACAGTACAATATGCAGTGAAATGCTTAGTATGCAGTGAAATGCTTAGAATGCTTAGAAAATATTTTCTCAAAGGAAATTCTCTGTATGTCTCAGTTGTATTTTCTTCTTTCAAATTCTTTTTAGTTTGTATATTTCTCTCTATTTTTAGTCTTGTTTCCCTCTTTTATTTCTTTCCTTCTCTTTTTCCTGTCTGTGCACAGTCCATTTTTGTTTCTTGAAATGGGGTTGGTGGGTGAAAAAACAAATAAATAATTACTATTTTTTTTTTAACTACAATTATTAATTACATATTAATAAATAAAGACACCATCTACCACAATTACAGCAATAATATTTATGTATGCCACCCCAGTCTGTCTCTCTTTCTCTCTCTCTCTCTCTCTCTCTATCTCTCTCTGTCTGTTTGTATGTCTTGTATAAACAACAGCAATAAAATCAATCAATCAATCAGTCCAGTTTTCTTTATAAACAGCAACATCAGTAGTAAAATAATAATAACAATAATTCATTCATTCATTTATTCTCTAAGCTGCTTAATCCTAATTAGGGTCGCAGGGAGGCTGGCGCCCATCTCAGCCGACTCTGGGCAAGGGCGGGGGACATCCTGGACAGCTCGCCAGGCCATCGCAGGGCCAACACACCTACAACCATTCACATTCACACTCACACCTAGGGGCAAATTGGAACCGGCAGTTAGCCTACTGTAAATGTTTTTGGACTGTGGGAGGAAACCAGAGTACCTGGAGGAAACCCACACTAGCACGGGAGAACATGCGATCTCCACACAGAAACACTCGAGCCCAGGAATTGATCCCAGTCCTTCTTGCCATGAGGCGAACGTGCTAACCACTCGCCACCATCCTCCCATAATAATAATAATAATAATAATAATAATAATAATAATAATAATAAACAATAGGTGTTTGTTTGGACTATTTTTTCACTGTCAACAACAACAACAACTATAATAACTTTGTATATAGTCCCTGTCTTCCTCCTTGCCTGTCTGTCTGTCTGATGTGCCAGTGGACCATTTTGTTCCTAAGCACCTCTTTCATGTTAGCGTTTTCCCCCTCGGTCCTCCTGAGATAATACACTACAGCTAGAGGAGATGTCTGACAGCTCTGGCTGTTGAAAGTGTGAAGCCCTCGCCTCTCTGTAGTGACGGCTGCGTGATGCTGATTTAAATGAGGCCCTTCAATCCGAGCACGGGCTTATTATGGGATGCCGCACAGCCAACTGGGCCGCGTTTGTTCTGGCGGTTTCCGTTGGCCTCGGCTGCTCTTAAACAAGTGTTTAGTGCCTCAGCTCTCGCTTGTCACACTGTCATTAATTTTTTTCCCCGACTCTTTGAGGTCAGAGGCGTATGTAGGAGAAAGGGTAGGAGGAGTGCTTGCTTAAATTAAACTGAAGCTCAGTGTGGTGGGTAGTGCAGGAAGCCATATTGGCATTACTGAGTTCGGTGTGTGCCGAGAAAGGCAGCATGCCTGTGTGGGTAGCAGGTCTTGCCTCTGTGCCTACTGCTTGATCTGCAGTGTGTGTGTATGTGTGTGTCTGGTTGCTTCACCTCCAGGAGGCCTTGTGTAACACTACAGCTGATGCGGAGAGACAAGTTCAACACAGCACTCCAGCACAGCACACCCACTGCTCCTTATTCCTTCTCTTGCTGTCTTGTTTTTGTGCTTAGCATCGCAACGACTCGCGCAGACCTCGCCCTCTTAGCGAGCAGTCAAAGAAACAAGCTGCATGCAGCGTTGCAGGCCCCCCTCATGTAAAATTACATGTTTTGTTTAGTCAGTATGAGTAAACATGTTTTGGCAACACTTTAAGGTTCATAGAGCGACATGACATCTACATAAGCTTGTTATGACAGCTGTCATAAGCCTACATACTGTACGTTTAAAGGGGCCTAAATAACATCAATGGGGATATCAGAGAAGACATAATCATATATTGTAATCAACATATCTGCTAGGAGTAGCAAATTCACAATTAAATTGGAATAAATCTGCCCACATTTTTTAGATTTATGTCAACCGCCATAAAGACCACATAAGAACTACATGACGGCTGATTTCAGTTACATAAAGTACTTCTATGAGCGTCATGTAGCTTTATGAGCATTACATAAATATTTTATAGCAACAAACCTGATGTTGGCCTCACACGGGGACGGTTCTGATGGCAGTTAAGCGCGGTTCCAAACCATGTTGGGACGCAGTGACGTCATCTTGACACCGTGGTGAGTTTCGCCCACCATAAGCCATGGGATTTTAAAAACGCCTGAGGTTTCACGGCGGTTCTCTGAACCACGCATGACCGTCTAGCTGCTGTTTGTCACCTATTCAACACAACCTCATTACAATCGATTCACGCCGTGGTTTTGCCACACAGTCATTTTAAACAGCACGGAACCGGCTTCAAAATCACCTCTGCATGAGGCTGTGTTCATCATTGCCGTCATATTTTGTCGGTTCAGCATGGTTTGAATCCGCACTCAACCACTGTCAAAACCGCACCCGTGTCAGGCTTGCATAAGGCCACATTACCCTTATACAGGTTAGCGGTCTTATATTATGTGGTCTCATGAACACCACATAATCACTGACAGCTAGCATACCATTTACTAGCCTTATGCTAGAGACTACAACAGTGTTGTGTAGCCATATGAACACTATATTAACCCTCTGACAAGAGACACAAGTGTCCCTAATATTTATGCAGGCATAAGCTAACAGGTGGTAGCTGTCAGAAAAGACGACTGGCATTGATTTTGATGTCAAGCCCCTCATAGCAGCCGGGGTAAGTCACTTTTTTCTTGACACAAGGTCATGGTTAAAGCATGTTTGCAGGCTGACTTATATTAGAACATCACAACACGACCGTATGTCAATAAAAATCTGTCTTTCATGTTTAAAAGGTAGCGTGTACGCCAACTGAAGTATATTCGAACAAATGTTTCTAAACGATGAGCAGCGTCTACATAAAAGACGACTGACGTCATTACCGCTACAAACAGCACCCCTAAAAAACATTTAAAATATTCTGATATCACAAGAGCTGACGACATCTGAGGTTTTTGTTGACACTACGGAATGTTATAGCACATCTGTATGTTGTCAAACATCTGTCAGTGGTCGTCACCTTAACCCAGTTAACATGTTGGCGAAAGGTTTAAGTTTTCACTTAGTGGTTAGCACGTCTGCCGCACAAGAAAGTCCTTGGTTCGAGTCTCGGGCTTGGAAATTTCTGTGTGCATGTTCTTCCCGTGCTTGCGTGGGTTTCCTCTGGGTACTCCGGTTTCCTCCCACAGTTCAAAGACCGGCACATTAGGCTGATTGGCTGTTCCATATTGCCCCTCAGTGTGAGTGTAAATGGTTGTGTGTGTGTGTGTGTGTCTGTGTGATGGTCCTGCAATGATCTTGCGAGCTGTTCAGGGTGTACCCCGCCTTCGCGCAGTGTCAGCTGAGTGAGATGTGCTCAGCTTCCCCGCAACCCTGGTAGGAGTAAGCTGTATGGCAAATCGGGGAGTAAGGATAAACGAGTCTGCGTCATGGATTTTTTTATAAATAAACCTGTTCTGCATCCTTCCCACCGTCCTTCAATCCAGCCTCACCCAACCCTCCAAAACGAATTTGGACCCAAATCTATTTCAGTCCAGAACTTAATCTGTTCATATCTTTTTTTGCAAAAAGTTGCTTACAAACAAACAAACAAACAGACAAACAAACAAACTAGCGCCGACAAATACGTAAACTCCTCAGCAGAGGAAAATATATCTTAAAAAACACACATTTTTTATCTACACATTTTATCTAGGAAGCCAGAAAGACTGAAAGAATGGCGGCAATATGACCAAGAAACACGGCAATGCTATTACAAAAACAGTGACAAACAGAAAGAAAAGTGCTCGGCTTACGCGATGTACTATAAAAATATGACAGTCGTTTCCCAGTTCTTTATAATGGTGTCACTGAAACTGAACGTAGGGTCTAAAACGGAATGGCGGAAACGCAAACCTATCAATATGCAGATGAGGACATTTGAATGTTGTCGTGTTGAAAATGTGGCATCGCCACGCTTTTTTCTCCAGTGACTTTTAATCTTTTTTTCTGTGATGCCTTTTTTTATTGTATAATCTCATCTTGGATCATCTAGGGACAGAGAACTCTCTCTCTCTCTCTCTCTCTCTCTCTCTCTCTCTGAGGATTCGAGTGCAGTGAGAGGATAAAGATGACAGTCTGTCTGAGAGACACTGCAGTCCAGGTCCACATCTTCAACTCACTTGTGTTCAGAGATAAGCCGAGTCTTTACCGGCGAAAACAAGTGTTTCATTTTGTGTTTAAATTTGTGAGTGTTGCTGTAGAGATACCGCAGCTCAAAATTACTCTGTAAATTGAAAGTCATTATCTGTAATTAGGAGGTTTTAAAAACAGAAAAGAAACCTATGCAGTCCCACTATACGGAGTAATTCAAGTGTGAGTGGGTGCAGAGAAGGATTTGGAATCCTTAAAGTCAACAGCGTCGAATCATTGTTAAATACTCTTTGTACTACATTTTTATTTGTTAGTGAGATTGTGCAGAAAAAAGTTCAGTCTTATCTTCATGGAATTTCTTCAGGACTTGGGACAAGGAAGACTCCATCAGATTTAGAGATGATCTGGATTCGGGTTTTAAAGGATTCTTTAATATTGTGAGATTTTTTGGAAGTGTCATATTACAGCATACCCAGTAGGGGGTGCTGTGTACTTTAATATTTAATTTTTTTAGTTGTTTTATTTTTTTTTTTTGCAAAAAGTAATGTGTGGATTTTCCTGAAATTTCTACCAGTGCTGGGGCTTTGGACAAAGAAGACTATTAGATGTTGGTGGAGAAAAGGGATTTTTTTAAAGGACTCTTTAACACTGTGAGATTTCGGTTCATATGGTGGAGATTTCTGCACAATTGGCAGAGGTTTGTGCTCTCTGAGTGCTCTTGTTGGTGTTTTTTTTCAGTGACCTAACTCGAAGACGTTATGTCAATATTAACAGGGGGAAAAGTTACACATGCTCAGAGCTGGGTTAATCACCTGTCAATCAAGTGGATTTTCTTGTAATCGTTATGCAAATGATTCTAATCGTCTGCGAGTTGTTTATGCCTCAGAGCTTGCATGAACTATAACTTCATGAGTAAAAACTTCAGAGAACATTTCTCAACAGTATCCAGACCGCCACCTATAAATAAGCATTTTCCTTTAAATTTAAAAGGGGGTGGGGGGTTGGTGTGTTAGAAAATGCAAACTGATGTCGGAAATAGCATTCTTCCCTTATGGGACAATAGCACAAACAAATATAGCAGACTAATATGATGATATACTGTAGGAATGAGAAGATAGCATAGCGTAGCATCTACTTCGCATCACAGTCTAGTGTACTGCTTGTACGCTGGTGCATAAATAGTACCGCAAATTTCATTTAACAAAATAGAGTCCATTCTCATTTATCTGTAGCTAATAAATTAGCACTTGATCCAGGAAATACCATTTTGCACATTTTATTTTATGATTGTTATTTAGTTATCGAGCTAAGAGAGACGCTCATGTGCACAACAAGCCTCAAGATACAAACTGGAGGTCATAAACTAGTAATATGCACAAAGGAATTTACTATCTTAAACCGACCGCTCATCGATTCTGGTGACAGATGGTTAATATTTGAATTTTAATAACTGTACAAATGCACAGCTCACCTGAATGCTCCTTCAGAGGCCCCACTTCCACCAATTCACCCCATCCCATCTCCCTTCCAGTTATTCAGCAACAGGGGGTGTTTGTGCTGTGCAGGAGCATAAATGCCCCTGTTGCTGATTGACTGGAATGGTGTTGTGTGGCCCACTTTCTTTGTTTCCCTTTTGCAGCGCCAGGGTTGTGTCTGAACACCTTTTTTTTCCTTAATGTATAAATAAATATAGTTATTAGCAGGGTCGCAAAATTCTGGGAATTTTAAAGCTGGAAACTTTCCAAGGGAATTAACGAGAATATATGGGAGTTAACTGGAAATTTGCTAAATTGCAGGTTGGCTTGTAACAGGGAACTTAAATGTAGTTGCAAAACAACAATCTTACTTAATACAACCAGATTTCATGTCAAACTTGTCATTTTATCACTAAATGACAATATTTATGTATGTATGATGCAGTTTGTATAAATAACCCAAATGTTTCCTGTCAATTCTCATGAAAATTCCCATTTCCAACTTGGAATGTTTCCAGAATTCCCATTTCCAACTTGGAATGTTTCTAGAATTCCCATTTCCTACTTGGAACATTTACAGAATTCCAGAATACCTATGTTTAGATCCCACTGAAAGCTTCTGGAAATTTCCCGCGTCTTTGAACTCTACTTATAAGCTCCTGTGGCAGTTTGAGAAATTTCTTGACTGTTTATTATCACATAAAATTATCTGTTGTAATATATTTATATGGAAGCATTAGTAGACACTTTCATTTAATGCAATGGTTATCACTTATTCCAGCAAGTCTCATTTAGTTATTACTGGGGAGCCAGTCTGAGCTTTTTTATGGTAAATAATAATTTTTTATTGCTTTGTGCTGTAAATAAGAGTCAGTTTTGCAAGTTGTCCAATTAAAAATGCAAACAAAGAGGATGAAAAAAAGAAAAATTAGGAATCAGCAGGATTTTTTGACCTGCATTTCCCTCCACATCGTTAAATCATTTGTGGAGAATGTGCAATAATTTGTCTGGTGTTGACCCATTTTTGCCCCCTGAAGAACAAGTTATTTTATAGTCATTTGTTATAATAAGGGGAAATGATTGAACCAAGTGTCTGCTCATCATCTGAACTGCTCTGCGGGCTTCATTCAGCAGGATTAGGCAGAATAAGAAAAAAACATCAAGACAAAATAAAAGTGCATCCCTGAAATGTTACCACCGGAGCATCCCAGCTGGACCTTCGTTAGCTTTTTTTTGCCTCCATTAGCTGGAAAGCAGAAACATGTTTGGGAGGGAATTGCAGGATTTGATTGCACAGTGCAGGGCAATTTATAAAAGACAACTGAAGGGTTTTTCGATAAGGGAGATCAATAGGGGGAATTTCATCAGATTTTTCTCCCCTGCCGTTTTTGAAATAATTTTTTTTTTCTTTGACCAAAAAAAAAAAAAAAAAGAAAAAATTCAGTAGGGGGAAAAAAAAATCCCAAACAAAAAAACCCCATGAATCGAATATGAAATGATAATGTGAAAGAAAGGGGGCACGGTCATGAAGAGACGAGCGGCTCGGTGCAACATGTAAGGAATGAAATACAGCCGTGCAAGCTGTGAAGCCACCGCCTTGAATTAATGAGGCAGAAAAAAAAAAAATCTACAGCTTTTGTCGTGTTTCTGAGAAACTAAGTACAAAGCCTTCAAGTCCTGAATACAGATCCTGACACAGAAAAGTCAAGCTGCAGATTTTTTTTTATCTGTCTGTTAGCATTAACACTGGAGACTCCTTACAAAAAAAATACTTTCAGTAACTATACCCACTGGATATCAGCAATCGTAGGTTCTGATTGGCTAATCTACTACAAGGATATTACCTTATACGGTATACCATTAATAGGTATATTGTTAACAGCGGGGAAAAAACCCTGCAAAAACTCATGCTAAGCTAACTGCTAACACGAGCTTACAGGCTGTTCCGCTCATTCTAGACTTATTCCACGAAAAGCAACACAATTTACTATTAAAGTATTTGACAGAAAGTTTTTTATTATTATTTTATCTTCAAGAATTACTTTTTTCCAACCAAAGTGACTTCACTGTATTAATTAAACAACTTTTTTCCAAATCATTGATGCAGATAGAGTAAAAGAACCGTTTTCTCCGTAATTACGCCACATCATTCAGATTTCTCATGTGCAAGTTCCAAATGCAAGTCAAGTGACTGGGAAGTCTACTGCAGACGTCTCAGAGTGAGTGGGTAGCACGCCAGTTTTCACGGCACTGTTCTGCTTGAGAGTGTTTGGTCTGGTGGTGTGTGTGTGTGTGTGTGTGTGTGTGTGTGTGTGTGTTCAGAAGCTCCGGCAATAACCTGTTAGTCATGCATGCATTCACACAAACACTACCGCAAACCATGTCCTCAGAGCGAGAGAGAGTGAGAGCACGAGAGAGAGCAAGAGAGAGAGAGAGCATGCGTGCGAGAGAGAGAGAGCGAGAGGAAAAGGATGTTCTGTGAAAATGTGACCAGTCTCTAGAACATGAGAAAAGTGTATGCAGCTTCATCAGTCCCGTCACCGACCCCCCACCGCCACCCCCACACCCCCACCCCCACCCCCACCCACTCTCAGTCTCTTTTCATTTTCATTCTCCCTAGCTCATCCCTTTTTCTGCTTTCATTGACTAGGGGAACAAAGACACATCCTGACAGTCAGAAAAGCTGTTGCAACAGAGGTCAGAGGGCGGCGGTTTGAGAGTTAACGTAATGATAATGACCTGTCATGCTCATCAGAGCGCATTAACTGAGTCCTTCCCAAAGATTCAGTCTGGATTATTTATATTTTTGTAAATTTAAAAAATCCCAGATTCCCTTTGAACTTTTTCGTGTTCATGCAGATATTAATAAATGCCATTTATTTAATCAAGTATTACCACCACATTCACACAGCCAGCTCGCTTGCACTTATGGCGACACCCACAAAACTCCATAAAAGGCAAGAGAGCAGAGCACGACAAAAACGACAACTAAACAGTGAAACGTCTTCCTCCTTACTCGTTTAGGGTGCCATTACTTTTGCTCCAGTCGACTGTTCTAGGATTTTATTATCCTAATTTGTGGACTGTATTTATTCTGCTTTCTCTCACTTCAATAATTTTAAAATATCAACTTTAACACATTAAAAAATGTTTATTTGTGATACATTTTTTAATACTTAACAGAATAATAAATGTAAATGTATAATAAATGTAATTTGCAGCGACTCTCTGGAGAGATTTTTATAAATAAACTGGTTCCTGTGCAGTTGGCTAAATGAGACACGTTGTGTTGGAGTTCTTGTCTCTGCTTGGGGTCGATGGCTCTAGCGCACAGCAGTTCCATTTAACCACCCACTTTCCTGATTGTTTCTATTTTATAGTCTTTATTTCCTGCTTTATAAATGTCAGAAGGGAAACCAATCAGTTTCACTTCACTGTTTGGCAGATACGTAGATTAAGGTTATTGGTTAGTACGGCGGAGTTCAAATTCTGTCAAAAGGTCATATTACATTTATTTGAATAAAATTGAATGGAAGTTTGTGTAAAGTACTATAAATACATTTCCAGGAAGTAAATAAGACCGCAGTGGGTGTGGCTTTTCCTAATGTTCATTTGTCTTTTGTGTGTGTGTGTGTGTGTGTGTGTGTGTGTGTGTGTGTGTGTGTGTGTGTGTGTGTGTGTGTTTGTGTGTGTGT
>JAQMYF010000005.1:25696235-25740266 GCA_030014195.1 Neosilurus mollespiculum | reverse complement strand
TTAAAGAAAAAACAAAAATAAAAAGAACACAACCAATGATGATAATAACACAGATGAGATATGTTGGAAATAAAATAGAGATGTGGCAGAATTAATGAAAAGTGTCTCATGTAACAATGCCAAGCTTCCTGGTGTTTAATGCCAGGCTCCAGCACCCTCCTGTGACTTCCGCACTACTGTCGAATCAATCATAGCATGCCGAGTGTTTAAATATGGTTATTCAAAGCTAGATGCGTCCTGTACGTCCAATCAGAATGTGGCATCGGGTCTTTTGGTGACAGCTCAGCGGTATGTCTGCGCATGACTGACGGCTTGTATTCATAATTCACTTATGTGTTCACAAGGTTTCTGATCTTCTTTGAGGCTTTTGCTTGATTTTATGTGAAGATTAACACACTGTTAGGAAAATAATCAATTTACTCAGAGAAAGAACATCTCAAAGTGTTTTATTGGTTTTATACCACAGCAATTCGCCAGTGTTTACCATTTTTTGCTTAAATTAAAGGAGATATGCTTTTTGTTATGTTTAATATTGCAAAACGTCCATACAAAAAAAAAAAACCCCACAAAAAATGTCTAAATAACAGAAAACCGTTACAATTTATTATTTAAATTAAAAAAAAAAAAAATCAAATCCGTCTCTTGGTAGCCTGAGGTTATGTGTTGCGCCCACCGTACATGAGAACGAGCTGTTACTATAAATACTGACTTTGGATTATTGTTGTATTCCAACCTCTGCAGCCAGAACGATCATCCGTGCCACGTCAATACCTTCCGGGCAATACTATTTTAGAATTCAGCAGCGCTGTGCTGTAACCCAAAATAAAGCACGTTCACGCTCACGTTCATCTCTGTTACAAAGAATAAAAAGAAGCTGTGGAGTATAAATAAATAATTACATAGCCACAACAACTTTTATAGAGTTGTTTGTATAAACCCAACCCAGTCATAACACCTGTGTTTTGCAAGATTAACTTCAGTTCAACAGAAACTAAGCAACTTTTGTTATGGTTCAGCAGGTAGGGTGGGTGCCTTCAACGAGCCAGGATTGTGGGTGTGTGTGTGTGTGTGTGTGTGTGTGTGTGTGTGTTAGCAAGATTGAGGCATACATTGTGTTGTCGTACTGCTCCATTTTTTTAATGAATCTGATTTATTCTGAGGATTAAAAGTAGGAAATAAGATGTAAATAACACACTGGCACATGTATTTGATTCACACACTCACTCATTTGATGAACTGCTCAATCGTATTAAGGTCGCTGGGAGGCCGGAGCCTATCTCAGGCGACACTGGGCGAAGGCGGGGTACACCCTGAAGAGCTCGCTGGACCATTGCAGGACCAACACACACACACAACTGTTCATATTCCGTACTCACACAGTGGAGTAGTAATTGGCACGTCCGCCTCACAGCAAGTTCTTGGTTCGAGTCCCATTTCTGTGTGGAGTTTGCATGTTTTCCACCGTGCTTGTGTAGGTTCTCTCTGGGTACTCCGGTTTCCTCCCACAGGTCAAAGACAGGCACGTTAGGCTATTTGGCTGTTCCAGTTTGCCTCTAGGTGTGAGTGTGAATGGTTGTGTGTGTGTGTGTGTGTTGGCCCTGCAATGGCCTAGCAAGCTGTTCAGGGTGTACCCCGCCTTCTCCCAGAGTCGGACGAGATAGGCACCAGGCCCTAGTAGAATAAATCACTGAAATGTATCCTTAATTTCTGCCGGATGTTACAGTGGCAAGAAAGAACTCCCTCAGAGGACGTGAGGAGGAAACAGTAAGAGAAACTTAAGCAAAAGGGATGAAGTTCAATAGTGTGATCATAAATAATTTGATATTTATTAGGATATGTAATTTTTGCTTGTATAAACCTTTTTAGCCAAAAAAGGAGAGAGAGAGAAAATTTGACTTACCAGTCGATTTGAAGACTGCCCAGACGTGCTAAGACGTGCATATTAACAAGCAGTAAGCTGCGGCTAACAGTGATTTCTACTGAATTCAGTATTTAATTCACTGAAAAGAGTTATTGCAGAGACATTGTGAAAGTTTTGTGAAACCGCAAACCTAAAAACCAAGGAAGCCCGCCCTTTCTTTGACAGGCGGTTTTAATAATCTAAAGTCCTTAAAGGACACCGAAAGGAACTCACTCGTAAAGCAAACTGTTCCATCAAATCAACCTGACCGTGAACTTAAAGGTAACTGGGGCTCATTGGTTAAGACTGCGTTATAATTCAAGGGTTCAAACCCGAGCACCAGCAAGCTGCCACTGCTGGACCCCTTATCAAGGCCCTGTACCCCCTTTGCTCCCCTGTGGCGGTATCATGGCTGACACTGTGCTCTGGCCTCAGCTGTATAACAAGCTGGGATATGTTGAAAAGAATCTCACTGTGCTGTAATGCATAACATATCCAAAGAACCTTTAGGACTCTTGTACTGAAGAGGGTGGTGTGATCTGTATTCATGACAGAAGAACCGAGTAAATTGGACACCAGGGTTTTGTGTTCTTAACCTTTTCTCCTGAGCAGGACAGATTTTTAACCTCAAGCCGTCTCGTTGCTCCATTCTTTCACGTTTCAGGAGGAATTTCACTTCTGTCCTCGAAGGTGTTCCCGTCTTGCCGTCTCCTTTTATTTTCACCTTCTTCTTTGGTATGACGGTGGTACACAGTAAATGCATCTTAATTCCGATTGGTGAAAAGGTGATAACTGGGCTTTGTGGTTTCTTTGGTAGTTCATCTGTTGTCATGCTCCATTGGCCAGATAATAGAGACCACAACAGGACCACCACTACGCCAGTGATACCAACATGGTGGTGAATGTGGTAGTGGGAGGCCTGGTTCACCAGTGCTTGAATTTTTAATATGGACCAGTAATTCTGGGGCTGAAAAACGACAAAGGTGAAAGTGGCTTGTGTGTATTACAGATGTGTAATGTGTCCTATTGTTATACTATTATTATACCTCTGCGTCGGCAATAGCCAGGGCCGGAAGCATTATGTTTCTGTCTGTCCGAGGCCATTTTTGTGAGCATGATATCTCAAGAATGTGTTGAGGAATTTTCTTCAAATTTTGAAGAAATGCCCGCCTTAATTCAAGATTGAACTGATTCTGTTTTATAGGGCATAGGTCAAAGGTCAAGTTCACTGCTGCTTCATGTGGGCCGTTCTTGTGAATGCGACATTTCAAGAACGCTTTGAGACATTTTCTTCAAACTTTACGAAAATGTCCACCTTGACTCAAGGATGAACTGATTCGATTGCGGAGGTCTTAGGTCAAAGGTCATGGTCAATGCATATAACTGTGATGCGGTAGTTCTAGTTTTGTTAGTGTATTTTTTCCTGTGTTCTTCCTTGTCGAAAGCTTGCACACAAAGTTTGTGTGTGTTTATCCAGACTGGGATCTCACAGGAAAAATAAAAAAACGTCCTGAGAGGCAGGTTTGTACTTTGATTTGAAGTTTGAAAGGTGCAAAATGTTTGATGTTTGTTGGCAGCTTTCCACATGGTTCCCACTCCAACTCAAATATCATACCCAAGAAAAGAATCGAAACTAACCCAGAATACTTAGGCATCGGAAAAGGTCGACACATTTTTCTTTCTTTCTTTTCCTCAGGCTTTGTGTGGGGAAACAAGTTAATGGTCGTGCGCATGCAGTTCTGATGTGCAGTATCTGCAGTACGTGGAACGTGTTTATTGTTGTAAGGGTAAAAGTATCTGGTTTAACTGCTGCTTAGTATGTTGTTTTTGCCTTTGCCTCATTTCAGCAATTCATATAGGAAACACTTTAAAATCCATACACGTTTCATCCTGGGGTGGAAAAAAAATTGTCCGCTGTTATTGTCAGAGCTCCGCTTCTGTGGCCTGAAGGTCTGCGGTCGCCATTCTCCTGTTTGTGTTACTGGGATGATATGAATCCTTTCTGCAGCACCAAAATGATTTGTTTTCTTTTGTCTCGTGTCCAACTGATGAATCACCGTCTCAGTGCACATCCTCTCTGTCGGGTCAGTATTTCTTTGCTTTGCATTAAAGATTACTGAAGTGGTGAGCATTCTTTCTCCTGGCATCTCTCTCTCTCTCTCTCTCTCTCTCTCTCTCTCTCTGTATGTGTGTGTGCTTTATTCCCTTTTTCGTCCTCTGTTTGTCTCAATCTCGTTTTCTCTGGCTTTGAATCATGGCTGTGTCTGCCTCTTCGTTTTTCCTTCCCTTTAGATTTCAACTGAGCAGTAACTACTTTGAAATCCTGCACTGTGAGCCAAGTAGTAGCACTCAGGCTCGACACGACATCCCTTTTAATAAAAAAAAAATGTGGTACTACCTAAAAAAAAAAAAAAGGACTGATATTTGCAAAGTCGCATTCACACATTTGGTTTACATTGTACACGTTTGATGAAAAACCGCCAACAATGTAAGACATATTTGTCATAATGTACAGCGAGCTAGTTAGCTTAGCGGATAACTCAAGAGTATTATCCTTTTCTAACAAAGTGTGAGAGGTAAAATCACAAAGAAAAGAAGGTAACAGCTGCTAGCCATCACTGGCCAACACTTTGAGGAGTAACAGTTTCTCTTTACATAGCATGGAAAAAGCTAGTAATCATTAATGTATCATTTTTTTACCACTAGCCTAAATACCTACATGACCTAATTGTTAAATAAAGATTGTTAATAATGTAACTTCCATCAGAGTCAAGTTTGTAGCGCTGCAGATAGTAGGATTCAGTACTTTATTGATGCAAAGACACCAAATAATTACTTATTATTGCTAGCCTTTTTCGCTTTCTTGTCTGCTAGTCAATTATGTCGTTCCTTTAAAGGGGTACTACAATATGGATTTAGGGTGCTGTATTGGCAAAAATCGAATATAATATGGAATATAGCATTCATAAAGTACATTTTCATCCATCTATCCATTTACTTTCGCTAATCCAAGGACGGGTTAAGAGGGAACCCCAGGAACACTCTCCAGCTCCTCCTGGGGAATCCTGAGGCCTTCCCAGGCCAGACAGGATATATAATCCCTCCAGCAAGTTCTTGCTTCACCCCAGGGCATCCTCTTAGTTGGACATGAGCAGAACATCTCAAAAGGGAGGCGACCAGGAAGCATTCTGATCAGATGCCCGAACCACCTCAACTGACTCCTTTTGATGTGGAGGAGCTGCGGCTGTACCCGGAGCTCCCTCCAGATGTCTGGACCAGACTCCCCCAGAATGAAACTCATATCAGCCGTTTGCATCCACAATCTCGTTCCTTTGTTCACGACCCATGTCTCATGACTAGGTGATGGATGGAACGAAGATAGACTGATAAAGCAAAAGCTTTGCCTTTCGGCTTCTTCTGACAGACCGGAGCAGCGCCCTAACTGTAACAACGACTCGTGTTTTAAAATAAAATGAGCCCTTTATATGTCTACATAGGGAGCAGGTCCTCTTTAATGAAGCTGCCATGCTGTCTCACAACAGCAGCCCAGAATGAACAAACCTGTAAAGGGTGCCTTATGCTTTTTGCAGTTTTGGTGGCAGCGTGAACCAGTCAGGAAATAATAACAGGACACTGAAGAAGAATTGTGCTTGCTGGTGCTGAGAACTGCAGAGTGCTGAATAGAAGTGCTTAGAAGTACGCAATGTGTTCCTGAGAGCCACTGTACATTCTCATACACGCTAGTAAATGGAGGAACATTCAGTTGGTTGCATTCAACTGAATCCTGTTGTGTGCCCTTAATGTGAGGCATTAAAACGAAGCAAATGATCCCTAAAGTTTGTCTTTAACCACAAAAACCAAAGACTGCATGTCTCACAATCAACCAACAAGCCTGCAAGTTTTGTTTACACTAATGAAGATAATGGTTTCATCTGCTGTTAAATGTTCCGTGCTATGCTACCGTTGCTAGTGCTCACATCACTAAGTAAAATAATGCAGTTGTACATACAGAACTAAAGTTCCGTGTAAAGTGCCCCGATGCAGGAAAGATACTAATGGAGGACGCTGGGTTTGCAGATGAACCTAGCCAGCTGCCCTGATTTAGACACCGAAGCAAGGCTGTTTTTGATATAATGTATAGATACAGTGCAAGAGTGCCTTATGCCCTAGAGATACGCCACTGCTGACATTTCTCTTCTTGCTTATTTACGGGTTTTTTTCTTCCCTCTGTTTTTTTTTTCCTAACCGTTTTTTTCGGAGCCATATTTTTCCCAGTAACAGACTGCCACGGGCACGGCCAGTAAAGGCCGGAGTTATCCATCACGGCTAACTTTTTTTTGTTTCCCCTAGCATCTTTTAGGCTGCTGACTCGAAATCAGTGGCACGAGACCGCTCCTAAGAGGACAGCTTGTGGATTTGTTACCGTCAACTGTTCCTGGATCGGAACGAGACAGGAAGAAAAAAAAAAAAGAAGTCCAATTTTAATTGCCCTGCCCAGCTCCCTGGCCCGTCAGGCGCAAACGCTGGCAAGTGCTGAGGCAGCACTTTCAGGATGAGGAGCGAGAGAGAGAGAGAGAGAGAGAGAGGTCGATTTATTTATTTATTTATTTTAAAAATCTTGACAAGTCCAGATGCAGGAATGCTCCAAATTCCAGAATGTCCGATATGGAATCCTGCTTAATAAAGCCTGTTATGAAGCAGTGTGTAGTTGTTCCAGTGTTGTATTGCAAGTGGATTTAATACATAATTACTTTACATCATATCAATTGTGGCAGCCAGTGCATTGTGGGTATTCTGCTATATGAGTGTGGATATGTTAAAAAAAAAAAAAAAAACCTCTACTTACTGTACAGATTGTGCATCATCTTTAAATGGCACAGTGCATTATGGGTATTGAGCATCCACTATGGGAACTGTACTATGAGAATTGTTGCTCTTACAAATTCAAAATCGATTCTTTACCTATAAGACTACATCCTGAAGCCAATGTAGGAGGTCCGCCATACAAGCCATACAATATTCCTGATCTGCTGTTATGGAAAATGAATCAATCCCAACAGTGCTGTGGTTTAATATAAATGGCACGACTTACTGTCCTCTTCATATTCTTCAAGATCTCATTTCTCGCCACTACGCGTCTTTGATATTTGTAACTGCTGAGTAGGCCGTGAGCTAGCGCCCTTCAGTGCTCTGATTGGTACTGGGCCAGAACCGACGAGATAAGGGGTGCCCTGCAGCGCTGGCTAAAACGGCCGGCTGGTCAGCTCCTTAAAGCCGAGGGAGCGGAGCGCTTGTTTTCATTATCAGCTAGGTGCAGCTGGGGGAAAGCGCTTCAAACGGAACGGAGGTGAATCACTAAAAGCCCATTTGGGGTTAATCCTGCATAAAGATTGCCTTCTGTCTGAATGCTCTGTCCTTTGGCCCGTGAGTTTGTTTGACCTTAGCTTTCGAAAGCATGCTCGAAAAAGACCTTGAGGGACTCCAAAAAGACCTTTCAAGAAATCTGACTTAAAAATATATGTATATCTGTATATGCTAATTAGTTTTATCACACAAATGTACAATTGTCTGCATTGTTAAACAATGATCAATTCAAAACCATGTAATGGATTAAATGTTGGGTTAAAATCATTAAGCCAGCAAGATTCAAGCAACGAAGGGGAATTTGCGTCTATATATGTATATAAATACACAGATTATTAACTAATAATAATTAGAGGGGTACTCAGAGTCCATGGTACCTCCACCATGCAGTTTTAAACAATTTTACCAATAGCTATATATGGAAACTATGTTTAAATTACCCATGTTCTTATCTTACATCATGTTCTCCAGCACAAGGGCATGACCAAATTACCCCTTTTCAAGGATTTTTACAAGATGGCTGGAGTGTCAAGGTCAATCAAGACCAAAGATTGTCTCATTTGAAAGTCCAAGTATGGTTTCCTATTAGTGTTCTGTAGTACTGCATATCTATTGGCACTCGTTTTGGAGATATAAGCACTTCAAGCCTTTGTGCTCACCTTCACCTTTGACCTCGTCTGGGACTAGGGGTGGTATCCCCACTAAATTTGGTGAAAATCAGTGCATGGGTGTGGTCAGGGCAGAGGTTAATCCAATACCATGCATGGGCTGTAGTAAAGGATAGTTTTGATATTTATATCTCATAACGCATTCATACTTTATTACAGGTTTGTTCCGGTGCAGTCGGACTTTAGGACACATGGAATACACTTGATGTCAGCGCTACTGGATTATATTTATGAGGTTACTAGTAAGTTAGTTACTCGGTGGCTTTTTGGTGGAACGGAGTTACACTATTAAAGTCATCAGAGCTTAGTAGCTGAAAATAGACATCACGTGACTGAGTCTTGTACGCACGAAATAATACTTTGTGGGTAAAATGAAATGTAAAGACAGTTATAGAATGAAAAAACATTGGAAAGGATCTGTATAGTTTTTCGTGGATTGCGAGATGAAAGGAAAACATCAGAGGAGAATGATTGAACGGAAAACATTCCCTGCTGTGGTCCTAAAAACTTCTTTGCTTTTTTTTTATTGTTTTAGAGTCTACTATTACTTTTTAATGATGCCTTCGTGTGCAGCGTTAAACTGTACAAACAGAAAGATACCAGGATGCGGGAAAACATTCCGTGTGTAAGTAGCGTTTGAAGTATCTTTGTAGAATTTATACACACGTGTACTTATGTTTATTATTTTGTGACTGCGTTAATATGAAAAGTTTAGATTGTGATTAACATGCATGTGATATTTAGATACTATTATATTAAATTATATTGAAACGAATGTACTTGTATCATATACAGTACGTGTAATGAAGTGTAAAAATACGACACGTAGTAAATTCTACATCAGATCCTGTAAGTTTGTGCATACAAACAGTGATTATGTTCTTTCTTACTGAATTACATTAGTAAATTATCTGTAGATAATCATATAGAGAGAATTTATCTACATGTATTATATTTGTAATCTGAATGGACTCTTTATAGAGAAACTTTGTGTATATATATATATATATATAGGCGTAAGGCGTACATAGTAGTAGTTAACTACCTCTTACAGCTTAAGATTTCTCATAAGAAGCAAGACAGTAAAATCAGGTATTTCTAAAAAGATCCATCTTGACCACTTTCCTTACTATCATGCTTATGGATCGGTCCATATAACTGACATGGTTGTAATGTTTTGGGACTAGTAATATGGGTTGGCTGGCTTCACTTCTGAGCAGGCTGATAGGCCGAGTGCTTAATCCATTTATTTCTACATCAGTGTTTCCAACCCACTCTTCTTCTGTTCCACTCTGTAGCCACCAGGCTTGTTATTATTTTTTTTTTTTTTCATAGATTTTTTGGTTTATTTCTAATGAAGTGTGAAACTCTGTGTGTAACAGACTGTGCATTGGACTACTTTTTTCATAGTACATCAACAGCCCAATGATGAAATTAAACACATTAATAAGGATGTTCGTTCCAAATTTCCAGTTGTTTAGAAAAAAACAAAAACGCATCCTACAAAAAAAAAGAGCCACTTTATTGAACTGAATATTTCGTTTATCTCCTGCAGAGCTTCTTGACGGCTCTGCGGTTGATGGTTCCTAGTTCAAAGCAGCTTTTAAACCACAGCTTGAGCTTGCACACGGAGAACGTTTATTAGGGCGGTCTGAGGTGCCGTTTGCATGATGAGCCACAGCGTAAAAAATGTAATGCGGATTTCTAAGAAGCCATAGTACATCAAGCCCTGTGCAAATATTTCAACAATTATAAACAGAGGGATTTTAAATAACTGGTGGGCTGCACAGCTAATAGTTATACAATTATTGCTATTATATATCTTTATATTTAAATAAAAAAAAAATATTGAAGAGTGAAGAAATGAATGTGTGTTTATAGCATAAGTGATAACATGAACTTTATATGTAACAGACAAGAAGTACAACTTGTAGGCTTTTTTTAATTGTTTAGGAATCGTGAGTCAAATTGTTGTGGTGTAAGAGGAATAAAACAGCGGGACATTAGCGAGTGTTAGCAGGTGTAACTCCACGGCATCTGTGATTATTATTCTTTTTTTATTCTTTATTTAATGCATTCTGTTAAAGTGTAATAAACTTTGTCGTACATTGTCATGTATCCTTGTTTGGGTATTTGTTATTTATGGTAATGTGTTAACAGTACAGGAAAAATAAAAGCGTTAAAGGTGAAAAGAAATTTGCTAATATCAAGAATTTGCACAGAATTCAATCATGGTAGTCATTGAGTTCAATCATGAAGTAGTTTTTTTCCCCCTGAAATTAATTTTCTGCAATAAGGTTTTACATCCTGCACTGATTTTTCTTTCATAGGATTTGTGGTGTTATTACCATCAGCTGCAAGGCGCAGGCCGCGTAGATTTCTAGACTGATCGCTCATTGCTATCTAATCTCTCCCAAACACTGCATTTTTTTTCTTTTTCTTTCTTTCTCGTTCTTTTTCCCCCCTCTGTCAGTGCTCCAGCTCGGCACTGCTGCGAGATCTCAGAGCTGTTTACTCATGCTGATAAGCCAGATTGCTATCTCAAGGCCTGAGCTGATTGCTCAGATTGCCGTCAGTGATCTGTAGGAAGAAAAAAAAAAATTTCAAAAATGGTGCACACTTCATTCGCCATGCCACATGCAACCGGGCACCAATCTCACCTCTTTAGGTTTTTTATTTATTTTTATTTTAGTTTTTATTTTATTTTTATTAAGACTTTTATTTTAGTCTTATCTGACGTCTAGCGCAAGAAATCAGCTTGCCTACATATTGTGTACGCTTACTTTTACATCGTAGTTGTATATTTCTATTGGAAAACAACCTCAGAGGAAACTTTGTAATTCGTTTGTTTCTTTTTTTAAGTAAAAAAAAAAAAACTTGGTGTCTCTAGTATTGCAACTCAATCAACACGTATTTGGATAAACTGTAGAAATCGTTTAACAGTAAAATCATTCTTGTCCATTTCCGCATCCACACTGTAGTCTGCTAGTTTTTGCATTAGGGAGCTTTGCCAAAGTTAGAGGAGGGGCTTTTGATACCTCTTCTTCTAACTATTTTATAACCTGGAAGGAAATCTAACCTATCAATATTTTGTAGCTAAATTTGATTCCCACTACACACACACACACACACACACACACACACACACACACACACAAGATAATGTTGAATCCGGAGCCGATCATTAAACAAAATATCATTCAGAAGTCAAACAGGACATGGTGTATAGAGTGTACGGTGTGCATGGCGAATGTTGTGTGTTACGCCCGCCTCCGACGTGCGCTGCCCTTTTAATTAGGCTCTTAAGCTTTCGGGGGGAGTTTCAGAAAAGCATTTCCTGTTTAGTAGTCAGTCTCGCCACTGCAGTGCTTAATAAAGGCTTGCCTTTGCAGTAAGGGTCTGTGACATGAATAAATAATTATGGCGTCCTTACTGAAGTACTTTACATCCCCTCACTACCACCACGTCACACACATTTTCTTCACGTGACTTGTTTGTTTTTACAAATCCAGTTTAGACACTAGTGCTGGATTTTTATTCTGTGTGTGCGTGGTTTTGGCCATTACTGTTTTATTGTATTAGACCCTCCATTTGCTTATTAATCTTCCTCCATTGTTGGCTCAACTACCGCACCGCAAATTAGGGACCGAAATTTCCACCCCCTTCATTCATTCTGGAAAATAAATGACAGTAAAAAAATAAAAAATTAAAAAACACGTTATGATGTTTAATTCCAAAGACAGATTATACTAATATCATGTACTGGGTGGTGAGATAGGAAAAGGGTTTGCAGCTATTAAGCTATTGTATAATTTCAAGTCTGACAAATTTAATATTGCCAGATACGTTATCTTCATAAAGGAGCTGATTAGAATTTTATTTTTTTAAAATGTAATTAATTTGTGCCAAAGGTGTTTTCAGTCCTGGATTTCAATTCCACCAAGGATTAAATTGAATAGAATCCTACCACTGATAAACTATATTGGCTTTCAGAGTCCCTAAGGATGTCTTACAGTCATCCCACCCAACCGCCAGCCCCCTTCGTCCCAATAGACCGTTACCGTATGGAACACATCATTAGTGGAAACAAGGGAAATCATTTTTAAATCAATATTTAGTGTGAAATTAATTCATTATATAGTGCATAGTCTTGTAATAAGTGGGATAATGCCATTATTGCAAAATAAACCCCAACAGAGTGATTCAAGACCGCTCTCAAGGTCAAGGTGCCTCAGTCTGCGCACTCCAGGCAAAATAGGAATATGCCATCCACACCAACCACCCCCCCCCCCAAAATACCCATTTTCTTGACATAATACAAGCGTAACGAATGAATCCAGCTGACTTATCATCTCTGAGAGGACCCCTCTTGCTTTGGCTGCCTCACACTCTCAATTTCTCTTCGACCAATCCAGTTTAGGGGACAGTGGTGGACCGGTGGTAGGGTGCTGGACTGCTGATCCAAAGGTCGGGGTTCAAGCCCCACTATCACCAGGTTGTCACTGCAGTCCCCCCCAGTGCAGCTAACTGGGTTATCAAAGGCCGGCCATGTCTGTCACTGTCTGTGGTGAGAGGCGTGTAAAAGAACCATTGCAGTCATTCGTAACGAGTAGGCCATTGGGTTGCCGTCAGCGTGTTTCTGCCCTGCGATGGCCTGCCAAGCTGTCCAGGGTGTACTCTGCCCTTGCCCAGAGTCGGCTGGAATGGACGCCAGCCTCCCCTCGACCCTAATTATAATTAAGTGATTCAGAAAATAAATGAATGAAAAATCCAGTTTGCATTTGTTTTGGTGAGAAAATGAAATTTTTCCCAAGCCATTCAAGAGATCTGGGTAGATTGTTGATCGCAAGTAGTTCTTTGCAAGTTTGGGATGTAAACATTGTCAGCAGTTAGCAACAAAGCCTTAGTCTCACGTAACCGGACTGTTTTGCCTTCTGAGGGTCAACTGGCATTATCCCCCAAGTGTGCAAGGCACTTCCTTTGGAATACCTTGAGAACCAGGAGGGTGTTTTTTGGGTTGTTTTTTCCCACCCCTGAAATGTTTGGTTGTATTGAAATTTGCCGTATGTTTCTTCATTTGCAAATTTCTCCATTTCTCCACCAATATTTGTGACAGACCACTTACAAAATGGCCACGGTAGTCCCAGCCACAGTGCTCAGGTATCAGCTGGCTATGTGAGTCATTCGTGTAAGTGCAGGGCAGCGCTGAGATTTGGGCACAAATTCACGACATTTTCCCAGTAGATGTACAGTCTATGCTCTTCATGATGGCGCCCCTAGTGGTCTGGCACCCAGCTGAATTGGTCAGTGTGTCCAGTGCTTGCGCTTGTCCTTGTCCTGCTTTCCCACAAGGTAACACATTTCATTTGGTTGTTGGGCTTCATGTAAAGCATACACCAAGCAAGTTCCTGTTGCTATAGAAACCGTAATGTATTGGATGTGTGATTTTAGAAATGTACTATTGTTTGTGCTACCGTTGTTAATTGGAACATAAATCAACCATTTCCGACCAATCAGATGTGAGAATTCAAGAGCGGCACTGTTGTATAATGGCTTTTTTCATAGTTTTTGACGGTGTTTTTTTAAAAGGGGGGAAGGATTTTGTAATTTAGTGCCGCATATGTGAAAAACAAGCATTGCATCATTAAAAAAATAAAATAGAATAATGCTTTTAAGGTTATAACATGCAACTCTGACATTTTGTAATGATTTCTGAAGCCGTGGCATCAAGCAATTTATTATTAAATAGAGAAACGCTTCAAACCAGGGATTGGGTTGCTTTAATCCATAGTTAAAAAGGCGTCCTGCTGTCTTGCTCTTCCTCTCACACAAACTCTCTCTCTCTCTGTCTCTCACCACTTCAGGGTGAAAGCGAAGAAGGGGGTGAATCTCCTCAGCACAAAGTCGAAGAGCAGCCAGTGGAAGGTGGACTGGGAGGTGCAGTCTGGAGCCAAGCACTCCATCGCTACAGTGGAAGTCAGCAGGATGAAAGGCGTTCCTGGGTAAGATATCAATCCTTGCCATCAGCCAGCGTTTTCATGTTCCTTGCTCGTTCCTTTTCGCCCGCGTGCTTTCTCTTTGACATGTAAATAGCGCCGATTTGTCTTGCTTCATTACACTTCGTTTGCATTCAAATTCTTGTCCACCTCATTGAGCCGAGTCACTTTGCTAAAACTTTACTGCCACAGAAACAACTTTCAGTGACACTCTTGTTAATGAATTAATATTCTATACCAGTCCTTAGAATTCTTTAGAAAATTATATCTCTCTTTTTTTTTTTAGTATGCTATGAACGTAGTTTCAGCTGGAATGTTGGTGCAGTGGTTAGCATGTCTGCCTCACAGCAAGAAGGTCCTGGGTTCAAGTCCTGGGCTCAGAAAAGGCATTTCTGCATTTGCATGTTCTCCCCATGCTTACTCTTAATGGACAGAAAAGCACTGTGTCCTCTAATAATAAATCAAAAATCCAACTTGGTGTAAAATTGTTGTTGGAAACAGTAAGAAAAGAATAAAGACTATAAACCACGTGGCTTTAGGAAAATAATCAACTCCACGAAGATGACAGTAACACATAAGGGTACAATACACCGTCCTGTCCCTAATTATATTCGTCTTACATAATGACAGCATGTGTTCTATTCCTTAACTGAAATCTCATTCGAGTACGATGATTACTGTAAGTTATTACAAATGATAATTATCATTATTTATTTTTTCCCCAGAGTTTTGCTCTGAGGTATTATAATCACTGGCGTTTGTTTGTCTGGTTGTGAACAAAATCCTAACCACACCCGTGCCCAGGTTTTTACCAAACTTGGTGGGGACGCTGCCCTACCCGAGTACCAGAGATGATTTGATTTAGAAATGTCAAAGTCAAAGGTCTAGGTCAGGTCAAGGTCACAAAAATTTGAAGATAGAGTGCTTATAACTTCGAAGTGCCGGTAGACATGTAGTTAGTATGGAACATTAATAGGAAACCATATATGGACTTTCAAATGGGACAGTTACCTTTGACCTTGCTTGATCTTCAAAGGTCAAAAAAAAAAGTTTTTTTGACCAATTTTGTAATTTCTATGTAATATATAGGACATTAAAGACTAGTACCAGATACCACCTATATGTTACATTATCCATGCTGCGTGGAAGAGGTACGTTGCTTCCTAAAAGTTCTGCTCTTTTTGTAATGTAATGTACAGTATCGTAACACATAAGCAAATGCTTATGATCAAAATGTGTGTCCCACCAACTTTGTTTTGATTTACAATTATAATGGTTAAATCGGAATAAATAAACATGTTCATAATACTTTAAGTCAATAATTGTTAATAAATTAATTAAAATAATAATATCGATGTAAAGAAATGATTCCGAGTACATTATTAGCTATATAGGACATCATCCCACTTTAAAATAAACCCTTACAAACTTATATGCACATTTGTAGTAATTTATGAGTGTAGGCTTCATAAAAAGTGCTACCGAACTTTTTTAATTTTGCAGAATGGATTTTCAAGTGAACAAGGCTAGGGTTCAGAATGTTCTGGCCCTGCGAGCCAGTGCTGCAGCTCAGCCATAAAACAACACGAAATGCCTTGAGCATTACAAATTACAATGAGGCCATTATCACGAAATGCTGAATATGTAACTCCGATCTGTTGAAGCACAAGGTCAAAGACTGTGGTATAAAAGAATGAAGGGATGTGAGCAACAAAGTCAGCATGTGTTTTTTTGGCAGCGTGAGTGACAGGGTAAGTCATGTCGAACCCTAAGGTCTGACCAAACATGTGCGCCACAAAATATTTACCCAAAGAACTATGGATAATATATCTGTTAACCTCGCATCAGATAAATGACCATGACAGTGAAAAGTGATCTTTTGGAAGTCTTGATTAGATTTTTTTATGGTCAAGTGTAAAGGTTTGTGCCCCCTTAGTACGAAATGAACAAGATATTTCATCTCCATCATCAAGTGATATCGTTTATATAAACAAGAATTATTGTGAGACACACAAGTTCATTATCTAGAACAAAACGCTGGGAAAGTATCAAATATTTTGAATTATATCTGAGAGTAAAAAGTCCATAAGTTCCTGCCCCCAGGTCCATCCACCTATTTGCATGGTGTATAAATATTCTGTAATGACATGATACTCACTTTTAAATAATAATAGCTAAAACAGCTTGAGGAACTGTTTGCCCCCTTGAACACCTCTACATGGACCTGAAATGGAATAAATTATGATTTTATATATAAACACTTATCCTAAATTAAACTTTCTGCTACTCTGACTAATCCCATTTACTGAGTTTTTCAATAAGATGATGTAATTTTTAAATCATGGATGTATTTATTGTTATAGTCGAGTTTTGGATTTTTATTTATTTATTAAATATACATTTATGGCATTTGGCAGACACCCTTATCCAGAGTGACTTCCATTCGTTAGTTTTATACAACTGAGCAATTGAGGGTTAAGGGCTTTGCTCAAGGACCCCACAGTGGCAGCTTGGTGTTACTGGGGATTGAAGCGCTAACCTTCGGATCAGTAACCCAGAGCCTTAATCACTGAGCCACCTCTGCCCCTTACGTTACAAAATCCTGACTGATACTTTCCACAACTTTGTTGCAGCCTTATGTTATATAGTCATTCCAGTGAACCAGGCGTGAATATTTATACCGTCTTATCTTTTACACTGTTTGTCTATACATTAGTATGCTAGCTATATTGATTTCTTTCCCCCTTGCCACATCAATATTGTATATTTTTCAGAGATATGTAATCCCACTTAAGCCAATTTCAGTTCCACTGTAGAAAGGTCAAAGGTTCAAGAGGGCGAATAATTACGAAGGCAGCTCATGATCCTGTTAACATTCTTGGCGCAGAATGTGGTGCGGAAGCTGTTTACCTTTTGAGTCAGTGTTGAACAAATCCACCAATCTTTGTACTTTTGAAGTAATGCTACCCCAACACTTACTTGATACTTAGTTGATTTCTTTTTTTATTCGTTTGCATAATTATATCTTAAACCTTTAATTATGCGGCATACCAAGAATCCTAATGCAGTGTTTTAGGTGTCCAGCTATCAGATTAACCCCCAGACTGATTCTTTACCATTGTGTGCGACATGCTGATCATGAAATGCTATTTTTGGATATAACATGATGTAAAGCTTAGCAGCAACAAATAAAAGTAAGCTCTTGCAATATGGATCCAGTCTCGCGATGTTTGGCTTGTGAAAGCTTCAGGCATTCTTTTGGCAATCAAGCACTACTCAAAATACAAGGTCGAATCGATAAAATACTAAAGTAAGCGGTCGGAGAAAAGTCTAATGGTCTCATTTTCCTCCCTCGCTCCATTTTCCATTTACATGCATTTTTCCCCCCATCTAAATCCCTTTTTGCAGTTATATAATCCAGCGACGTCCCAGCTCTTCTTTTCTCGAAATGGCTGAATGGGTGTTCAGGCTTTTTTTTTTTTTTTTTTTTGTCTTTGCTTTGCTGTGAGCTGTTAAAACACAATAAAGATGATGAGATCCTGAAGCCATCTCAGTCTGACTCCATCCTGCTAAGTGCAATACCTTTAATGGGGACTCTTTTTTTTTTGTGATGGCACATTTAAAAGTGATGCGGTTCTCCTTTTTATTCCCCCACATGCAGAGTTCGGTATATGCTTAAGATAATGTGTTAGGTTTGGCTGCTTTATAAATTTGCCCTTAAAAGCAGAGGTAATTTCTGAGAAATATGCATCAGCCATTAATAACGTAATTTTGAGCCATGCTCTGAATATGTACATAAAAAAGGAGACCATATTCTTAAAAATATGAAGTTATAATACAGCTTTCTTCTAGAAATTCGAATACACCATAATTCAGCCACCTCTGCAAGGATGAAAAGATCATAATAATAAATAAAGATGACACTATCATGAGCCTGTTTCCAAACTTCACAGAGTGACCTGTCAGTCTTGTTCTCACAACCAACAATCCCCCCCCCCCCACCTCCTTTCCTGTCCGTCATCATCATTGACAGTTTGAATGACTTCAATTTAATCACAGCTCCTTGTTTATAAGGACAGCTTTCAAATATCCATATCTTTAATGTGTACACAAGGTTAATATATTTTCAGTCAGCCGTGGCAGATTTACACTCAACTGTTGCTGCAGTTGCTATGTTCTATCTGACTGTGGCACAGACGGTTCGCTTTCAAGACATACTCTCAGAAGTGGGCCGGATTTGATTTACATTTCAGACACAAAGTGCGCTTTTAATCAAAGCATTTTCTTGTGTTTTAAACCTAGGACTGGAATAAAGAAGAGCACTCAAAGAGCGCAAACCTCCACCAAGCACCATGTTAAACAATCATTTTTTTAAAAATCCTAAATCTAGAATTTGATCCGTATCACCATCAAAATATAATGGAGTCTTCCTTGTCCAAAGCCCCAACTCTGGTAGAAAGTTCATGAAAATACACACATTACTTTTTTTACTTGGAGGCTAGAAATTTGGTCATCCAGTGTGTAAGGGAGTATCAAGGTGGAGGAGTTTCTCTTTTGTGTCCACATACTAGTATACCAACTATTCTCAGTCCGATTAAAACAGCTAAGCTAGCTGACCCAAACTAGCCCTTAAGCTAACTGTGATCCATTATTGGTATGTTATGGGCAGGAAAACTACTGGGCTAGTGGTTTGAATAGAAACGCAGAATCTTGTTGTCTTGAGTCTTAAAGCCCCAGGCTACAAGCCTCAGGTAGGCTTGCAAGCCCACAATCCTTCAGGCTTGCCCAGACACAATAGTAGGACATCGGCTGGTGTGCAAAACAAACATGTAGGACTGAGTGCCTGGAAAAAGATCTTAGTCTTGTTGGTATGTGAACAAAAATACATTTGTGGCAATTTTTAAAAGAATTTATTGCTAATATTTTAACGTTGTGTCATAACTAAAAACAGAAACTCTTTTTGTTAGTTCACTGGTTTGTCATGTGATGTCCCACAATCCCTCCAGGCCCTATTTTTTTCAGAATTTACCAAAGATGGTGGAGCTTCCTCCAAGGATCCATCTCCTAAATCTTTTTTCAAGCTGCTTCTTATGATGTGCCACAAGGTGGTGTAGCACTCCAAAGGAAAGCACTGTCCACCCGTTTCTGCATACTTAAGCTCAGAGGTACACGCAGTTGGCTAGTTTTGCTCTGACTGACAGTGGGGAGAGTATGCCATCCCTCCCGACTGGTATGCACGGCCAAATTTGAGCTCTAAATTCCCAGCCACAAATCATCATGAACGTTGCAACTCACCGCCTTGTAATTGATGTTCCACCCTAACCTTGGCTATGTAAATCAGGTTGTACAAAGAGCTCCTCAGAAGAGCTAGCTAGCTAGGATCGGTCAGTGGTTTCAATATTGTTTTTGGGGTTTTTTTGTGGTTTTGCTTTGACAAAAAATAAGGAAAGGAAAAGAAAAATAGTAGTAAAAGCAGCCCAAGACACAAGATCCTGTTATGACATGCAGCAGGACACTTGAAAGGTCCTTCTAGATTGAATTTTTTTTTCAGCACTTCCTGCATGTCAAAACAAGTAATATTACTGCTTTCCAATGGAATCGTCCATGTTTATAACCATTCTGTGAAATCGGCGCACATCAAATGGCCTTTTTTTTTTGTTCCCAGCCTCCTACCCTCACATCTTCCCCCGTGCTGTAATGGAACTTTAGTGACAGGTGTACCGCGGCTTCATTAAATTGTTAAATCGCTGAAGTGACTTTCACACGGCTGGTGCGGTGTGCTTACCGAGCTGCTCAGCTTCGCTTGCACAGAGCCCAGCCAATTTAACAGCTGATCAGATGAGCTATCAGACTGCAGGTGTTGACGCTCAAATGTAGGATTATTTCTTTCTGCCTCGAAGAAAGAAAAAAAAATTTAATTTGTGCTCACGTTAATCGACTAAACTATAAAGCCACGGTGTTGCGTCATGTTTGAAATGGCGTATGGAAACAGTTAGCTTTTAATTAAACAATTAGAGAGCAAACCTCCTCCAAGCAGTAAAAATAAGGTACACAGCACCCCTGCTGAGCCTGCCGTAAAACCGCACGTAATAAATAAATAAGTAAGTAAGTAAGTAAGTAAGTAAGTAAGAGTCATTCTTGTCCAGAGCCCCACCTCTGATAGAAATTTTAAAACATAACCTAATTGACCGAAGCAATAAACTTCTCGCAAAAGAGTTATATCCACAAATTAAAAAATAATTAAATATAAAAAATACATTTATTTGGAACAGCCGCCTAACGAGTCCGAGGATTCACCCCATCACCATCACTTCATGAACTGAGCTCATGTATGCAGAAGTGGGCGCATAGCACCTTTCCGCATTCTTAAGCAGCAGTTTGCTATATAATGTGGTTAGATCTGGGTGATATGAAAAAAAAACAAAAAAACAAACAATAATCTTGTTCAAGATTATTATCAGACATTTTAATATTTATCATGATGGTATGGGGGAAAAGAACATGACAGCGCATGCATACTGTTAGTAAGTATACAAACACCAGGGGGCGCTCACTGCAGCCGTTTAAAGCTGGCTAAATTTGGTCATATCGCAGTAATGATAATTGCCTGATATGTCACCTATCCCTGTGTCCGATTTCTGTGTTTTTGACCCACTAAATTTTCCTGAATGCTGTTCTTTTTACGGCATGTTTAATGTTCCGGTTTTTGTTTTTTTACTTGTTTTACCTGCACTCTAACTCATTAAATTATCCCTCGTCAGATTACAGTCCAAACAGCTATCCAAAATCCAAATCCATGTTCTAGAGCCAAGTGTGTACACACTGCCCTGTTAAAATGAAACCCACTCATCTATTCACTGAAAGCAAAAGCAGCTTTTGGCACCTGGGTGATGTTGTTTTTTTTTGCTGTTGTTCCGCCACGATTTATTTATGCAAACTTTTTTGTTCTCAGTCCTTGAAGGTTAATCACCCGTAAAATGAATGTAACTGCTGGGCGTTTTAAAAGCTCGACTCTGAACCAGCCAGTGGCTAATGACTGATCGTTGACAAGATTCTTGCCCAGCCTTTTGAGCGCTTGTTCTGCCGGGAGTATCGATCTTTAGCGACGGGCTAATTAGCGCAATGTTAACGTGGTAAATGCAGCGTCCAGGAGAGGGGCAGCAGGGAGAGCTGTTGTGTTGGATGGAGATTAATTCGCATTTAAGACCTTTTCCTTCGAGGTATTTTCTGTCCAAACAAAAGGCAAAGTAATCAAAGGGTTTTTTGTAAAGTTGGCAAACATTTGGATGAGGCTAGTGTTTTAATTGGCTGCATCGATCTGGACAACAAATTGCTAGAGATTTGAGTGGCTCAGTCTCTCACATACATGGATCTTATTAACCATGGGGCAATATCAGACCTGCCTGAGGTGGGTATATACACACACAAACACACACACACACACACACACACACACACACACACACACACATATGCTGTGTGTGTGTGTGTGTGCAGCATGCACTATGGTGGGTCTAGTGCTGACTGACATCATTTTCAATGAAAGCTGCCGCTAATCCACTTGTCAAGTCTCCATTTTCTCGCCTGCCATACTCCCTCAGTCAGTTTCTTCATGATGTATTATCACTTCTCCGAATGTGACTTCCACACATGTGCTCCTGTCCCTATGTGTGTGTATATGTGGGCAATATCTATTCCAGCCGGCTGCATCCCTCTGTAGTTGTCAGCTGCTATCAGCGGCATTGCGTGTGCAACAGGCGGCTCTGATAAAGCAAATAATGCTCGATGAGTGAGCATGGGACACGCAGACAGAGCTCATTTAGCTTGTCACTATCCATTATGGAGTTTTGCAGCTCCGGTGTCTGAGAAGAAGAAAAGTTGCTTCGGAGCAGTGCTCTACGGTCAGTATTTTAAAGCTTGTCAGAAACGCCCACTAGTTGTTGCTGGCAGAGGTGAAGTGCTGTTGAGATTCTGATTGGTCCAAAGGTATTTTTCTTAATTCTATGGCTGCAGCTCTGGCTGCAAATCATGTGTTTCTATAATACACTTGTTCAGCAAGGTAGGATGGAAGGAGTTTCCATCGTCAGCTTATATAAATGTAATAACAATACATATATAGAAACATATATACATGTACACATGCACCTGTAGAACATCCTTATACATTATACATAAAAATACATGCTATCTATCCCAAATCCTTAACTAGCAGCTAGCTACTTGCTATGACACTTTCATACGTTTGTTACAGCTATTATTTAATAAGCTTTTACACCTGAGCCTAGTGGCTCATCAGGCCGGTGCTTATCCCCGGCTTCTGTAGCGTGAAGTGACTAGGAGTTCAATTCCTCCTGGATTGGGATGCTGGTCCATCGCAGGTTAACTTTCCAGTATTTTTACTGGTACCCATTTATACTTCTGGGTGGACAGAGGCACACTTGTGGTTGCCCAGGGGTCTTAGCACGGTGGGGGTCCAACGGGGATTTGAACCCACGATCTCTTGATCGTGAGCCCCGGCTGCGCCACCGGCCCCACCTATTATTTATAATATACTGTTTATAGGTCTAACAATTTGCTAGCTAGCATTGTTTCACATGGAAAAAATCTTAGCAATCGATTTAATAAGAATCCAAATATGAATTTGTTTTATTATACGTACACAAACACTAGTTTAAAGAAATAAAATCAAGCTTCCAAGAGGATTAAACCACATCTACTAGTTTAGGTAGTGGTACATTTTAGATAAAATGATAATAACAATTTATTTTTAGAACCTTTAAAACCTGTTTAGCAATATTTTGATTATATGATCACATGAAGAACACTCCATATTGCTTTTATTCTCAGTTTTTACATATGAAGCTTAATTTTTAGTCCTCATTATTCAGTCCAAAACAACAGATGGCCCAGTCTTGGCTCAGTTAATGGTCTCATTTTTTGATTGTTTCAATATATAATGCCTAATACATGACAGGACATCTGTCTACGCTGGTGGCCACAACATTAAACCATTTAATGATCTAATCATGATCTGACCCTAATTAAAAATCTTTTAAGCTTTTTAGGCTTAATAGCAGTGTTTGGTAGCTAGCCCTAGCATATTGTGTCAACAAACACTCATTCAACGGATCACTGGATGTTTCATGATGCCGTTGTTGTCCCCCCTTAGTGATGTGGCTGCCAACCTTGAAATCATGCAGCTGGATTTTGAAATGGAGAACTTCACCAGCCAATCGGTGACCAGGAGAATCAACTGGAACATTGATTACCGCGGCCAGAATCCGCCTCCAGACTCCGACAAGGTGGTGACCGAGTTGACGGTGGTGCAGAAGGATATTCAGGCCATCATACCACTGTCTATGGTAAGCCAAAGCCCTCTTTTAAGCTAAAATGAGGTCCAGCAGAAAGCGGAGTGCTTTTAAAATTCAGTTGATTGAATAAACACTCAAAACTTCAGACATGAACTTCAGTTACTGCTGAATTACCAAAAGTGATGTTGGATAGAGTGAATTGAGAGGCTGATTGATTTAACATTATATCAGTCAATACTCATGCCTTGGTGTTATTACCCTAATAAACCAATATTTATTCTAGTACATCATCAAACATGTGTTCACTGCTGAGACGCCAGAATGGATGTTTTATTAAATTGTCTCAGGCACATTTACCTCGAACCACAAATAATGCCTGACTTCACCGTCAACCCTTTAAATCTACTTACAAACTGAATTGGTTTCTCAGCTTCGATTAGTCAGAAGCTGTTGATTAACTTTCCATACCAATAGTGCTGATGGTAGCGCCAGCTGCAAGGCAAATCATACGTTTATAATGTGTTTGTTAAAACGGTGAGTTATTTATTTTTAAATATGTTACATTTAGACTTTGTCTATATATATATTTTTTTTTAAACCCCAGTTTAGTTCTAGTTTCAGGAGTGCGTAAGTGGTCTAAGTTTTACTTTTATTTTTTGAAGAAATTACTTCTTTTATTTTAGTCCTGTTTTTAATTTTTACTTAACGGTTCGCTTACTGTTTTTTTTTCTTCTTTTTTTTCATTGTGATAAAGTGTATTTACTAAATGAACAAAAAGAAAAAAAGAACTCAGGGTGTTGGGAGGAAATAACATAAGAAACTGTTCACTTACTGCCTTCTTTTGGAACTAATCATTTCCGTCAAACTGGTATAGCAACCTTGTTGCATATTAAGAGTGAAAATTAAATGAAACAAACAAACAAAAAAATTCACCTGCCGTTCTTTTCCTTCTAGTTGGTATTGCATTGTTCATTATTATTTTTATTTTGCTTTCGATTTTTTCTTAAGTCGTCATTTTTATTTTATTTTAGTTATTTTTTCATTGTTAGTTTTAGTCTCTTTGTTGTTGTTGATGTTAATTTTCGGAATCCTGCTCTAAGACACTATCTCTTTAAAATTTTACTATACTGCACATTACCGCCAACTTCCGGAACTAGTCCCGTTACTCACTCAGCTTCGTCTTCAAAGTGGTCTAGCAACCACAGTGGAAATATAGAGGACAAACAACGAACGCAGAGCTGATTTTACCTGCAATCCGATTTCATTTTAATTTGTATTGCATTGTAGCTGCTGATTCGTTGTTTATTTTTTATTGCAGTTTTTTTTTTACTACTACTTTTAATTGTGTGTGAAATGATGATGGTTGAACCCCTTTAAAGACAATTTCACGTAACATTTTAGAAGTTGAGGAGTCTCCAGGGTCAGATTTTGCGATTCTTCTGTAACGAGACAAGCTACATCAAGTCACATAGGGGATTATTTTACTACACCACCACACTGTTTTATTGTAACCCATATGACCTAAACACCAGACTCTTAGAGTGCCAGCTATTGCAACATCACTCAAACTAGATATGAAAAATCCATTTTACCCTCCCATTACCAGCTGGCAACATACAGACACATAAACAACAGCCATTTAAACACTAAACGTGCATGCGTCTGAAAACAAGTGGATGAATGAGTATCGGAGGACATGGTGGATGGTCTAGATTTAAGCAGAGTCTTCGATAAACTGCCCAAGGCCTTACGTTTGCCTTGAGGAATCATGGGACTTGCCAGCAGGAGCTAATCAGATAGACGGGTATAGATGTGTTTAGAGACACAGCAAAGGCCAAGCTCATACATAGCATGTCAAAAGCACTCGCAATTAGTCCCACAGTGATTTGAGCCAGCAAATACTATCACACACACACACACACACACACCCACACACACAGTGATATGCACAATTGTATACAAAAAAAGTCACTTGACAGAAAAGCTTTGCAAAGCAAATTTGATTGCCTGAAAGGTATTGTGGGTAATTTATAGGGCTGAGTCGACTCGGTATGCACGTTTGAAATTGCACACATCAGTATTCAGGCCTCAGGATTACGAGTCAATGCTCGGCCGGTTGTAAATGGGATGCAGCAATGTGTTTCGGTTTATTCACAATTCCGACCTCAGAGCATTTCTACCAGTTGTGATGTCTGTCCACTTCAGCGAGGTGTTTGTGTTACATTCAGCTTCAGTTATCTTTTATTTGCTGTAACATTTCACCCTGAAAGTTCTATCAGCAGCCCAGACTTATTTCTTAATTTATAACTTTATTTTTCTTTCTGGTTTTATGAAGAAGCTGATCTGATGTTTATATCGCAGATTGCTTAATTAAAAAAAAAAAAAAAATTAAGATAGCCAATTAGCAGCTTATTATATACATATACTATGAACTAGAATAGGCTATTTGATGTTTATTGCATTTCCCCCTTTTCTTATTTGTAGATAACTGAAGAAAAAAAAAAAAGCTTTAAGAAAATACACTTTTTAATTACCAATAAGTTTTATGCTGCATAAAAAAATAATACCTAAAAGAAAGAAAAGTGAATATCTGCAAATATGTCCTATAGTTCTGGCACCTCTTAAAAAGTTCATAATATCTCTAATAAATTTTATAAAGATACTGCATTAATGATACTGAATTACCCAGGATATATCAGTAGTGCAACAAACTACATGCTAAAAAAAAGAAAGAAAAAGAAAGAAAAAAAAGTGCCATTTCCACAACTAAGCACCAATTTTGCAGATGTCTGAATGTAGAGACCCTTGGACTTGGTTTGAAAACTCTAAATCAGGGGTCACCAACACGGTGCCCGCGGGCACCAGGTCGCCCCCAAGGACCACATAAGGTGCCCGCAGGCCTGTTCTAAAATAAGCACAACTCACTAGTGAGCTGCGTCTAAAATTAATTTTTGATTTTTATTGTTGATAATTATTGTGAGAAATCATTAACGTGATCATTGTCTTCACATAGATGAGTATCATTAATCATTACTCATAATGTATAACTAAAGAAAACTGAGCAAATGTGTAATTTCAGGAGAGCCTATCAAACTGGTAGCCCCTTGTATGACTCAGTACCCATGAAGTAGCCCTCAGTTTCAAAAAAGTTGGTGACCCCTGATCTAGATGCAACCCACAGTATGAGAAAATCTTTTGTTTGCGGTTTGCATTTTGCGCTTTATTAGTAACACAACAAGATAAGGTTTTTTTTGTACTTCAGGTACTGTATTTTATAAGTAGTACAACATGATAATCATTCCTTGAACATATCTTGTTTTTCACGGACCCTCCACAATACAATAAGCATGAATGGATAAAATCACTCCTTTACTAGACTCAGAACTGGAGTCGTGGTATAAGAGGAACAAAACTCCTTGGTATGCAATTTTATAGGAAAATAATCCGCTTTTGGTCACAAAAATGTGGTCACATCCATGTACATGTACCATAGAACATAAGACCACGTGGGTAATTAAAAGCAGCTCCCATATAGGGCCTATTTGCTTCATTATCCATGCTGCATGGCGGAGGTACCTTACACTCTGTCAATGCCACTTAGGTTTCTTATGTAATGTACAGAAAGGAAGAGGATATGTTAGCCCGGCAGACCGTATTTCTTTTGTTACATCACATGGTAAAGCCCCCTGTTACACACACACACCCCTACTTTTACTGCATTCAGTAACTTCACAAATGGCAAGAAAAACACATTTGCACACTTAAACAACCAATCACACACACACACACACACACACACACACACAGAGATAGAGCCCCATTATTCTATTCAATAACTTTTAGTGTTGTATGAAAGCGATGTTTGAAAACGTACACCCTGGGAGGACGGGGGTGGTTTTCATTTTAGGACTTCAACAGTCAATATATTTCACCGCCGTCTTGATTTATGTCATGATCATGTGGGTGAAAGATTTTGTTGTTCTAGTATCAGCTGTCACAAAGCAAGTGCATATAAAATCTATACAGAATGCACTTGGCTCCGTATGGTTTTTTTGTTTGGGGTTTTTTTGTTTGGGGTTACTCACACACACACACACCCCCTCCCCCCATCCCCAATTAATTTGAAACATTTTTTGGACACTCAGGCAGACATACAGTATTTTGCCCTGCGTGCAAGCCTATGGTCTACGTGGGCTGCATGGAGCAGCTCTATAAATAAAAGTGCGTTTCCTTTGTGTTTAGGTCAGACTGCTGCTGAAGTAAACCACTGATGGCAGAAAAAAAAACCCAAACATATTATACTTTCTATTTTTCCTCCACCATAGGGGTTATGTTTTCACCAGCGTTAGTTGGTTTGTTTGTCTGTCTGTTAGCAAAATTACTGAAAAACTTAAGAACGGATTCTGATTAAATTTTCAGGATGAGTCAGAAATGATACTAGGAACACTTTTTTGTGTCAGTGATCCAGATTATTGTCTGGATGCAGGGAATTTTTCAAGATTTTTTACTTACTGTGTTACTGTGTCCGGACCGTATCGAAGCCTAACTTCCAGGCTTGCGTTCGATAGTGTAGTCGCATTCCTTTACCTTTCTGTACAACTTTTAGGCCAATTATTACAAAAATAATCAATTAATAAAACTTCCTCATCCGAGCACAAGGCCTCTTATTCAAGGCAGGTCCTATACACAATGCAGTCATAAAAATGGCTGCGCTTTTGCATTGTAGAGCTCAAATAATAAACAAATGTAGCAATTATAAAAATTATTAAAAAATACCATATTGGGTTACTGAATGGCTTTGGCAGAGGTCTGCGCTCTCCGAGTGCTTTTCTAGTTTAAACATATTATAAGTTTATTTAAAGTTGCTGCGCTTGAATTTACTTCGGGGTCAGTGAAGAATGTCGAGACTGGAATAATCTGACGGGAAGGGTACGGTAGCTTAAAACAACCAGTCTTTACAATCGCCCTGAGCAGAGAAGCATCCGAAAACAAACATGCTATGAGTTAAAAACATGGAGTGACGGGGAGAAGAAGACTAGTTTAGGTAAAACTGTCAAAGTAGACAGATTGGGGAAAAAAATAAACTGTGATAGGAGTGTGGATGTAGGGTCGGAATTTGACAGTGGAGAATCTGTGGAGCCTACCTGCTTTGTCGACACTTCAGGCTGTTGGAGGAGTTGGAGTCACCAGTTGTAGTCATGGTTGGCGGTGCTTTCATCAGGCTTCCTCATCTCAGTCAGTCTGTCATCACTAAAATGCCAATGTACATATGTATAAGCATTGTTTCTGAGTATGTTCTGATCACTTTATAGCCACAGTTGATATAGTCACATGGCTCATTGCTACTTCCTGTTTGATAATGCTTCAATTCCCAAACCACTAACTGGTTCCATGTACATGACAGTGACATCAGTGCTTCCACCAATCAGCGGATATGAAACCAATATAATAATGTAATATATACGCTCAAATCTTGCATGCAGTAAATCTTTCCGATGCCTTGTAGAGCCCATGCGTGGTTTTGAGAACCAATGCATGTCCTACCCAACATTTTTCTCTCTTTCCTAATAAAAGAACCAATGACGTATAAAACACTTTGTGGTAAAACCTGTGAGAATTGATCTTTTTTTTCCTGGTTACAAATAGCAGATTTGACTTGCTTTGCTATGACCAGCTTGCCTTGCAGTCGTCCCTGCTGTTATTCACGGGGAAGGCTGAACATATATTCACAAGTTCTTCTATTTCACTGTCTTTCATTAAAAAAAAACAACAACAAAAAAAACCGTAATGTCCATTTTTATATTCTCCACAGCGCACACAGCTCTCTGCACACACCCACACGCAGACAAGCGCATTCTGAATTATTTAGAAGCGATGATTAGCCAAGGCAGGCTGGCTTGTTCCACACGCAGAGGCCAGGAGGTTGCATCGCCGGAATCAAAACACAGATTGTCACATTCCAGTGCTTCGTTTAGGATGTGGGCCTGAAGTGATCATGCTTCGAATTACTCTTAAGGACGTTATGTACAAGGCACTAAGATATGGAGGTTTATAACAGCTTCTGATCTTTTTTTAATAAAAAACTAGGAGCACATTTGTACCATGTGGTACATTTATATAGGTATCTTCCCCTTATTATTTATAAACAATTTTTAATCACTTGTTATTCTGATAATATCTTAGCATACTATGAACTGAAATACCTTTTCATAACAATGTATAATCCCTTATTATTGCATTATAGCATGTTATGAATGTATTATACATATGGCCTCTGTAGAATTTATTACTTTTTTATTCATGGTTTTGGTTGTAGGTAGATTGTAGAGAAGATTTTAGTCATAGATAGCACTTTCTATTAAACTGCTTCGTCACAGTGAGCTGGAAACATACATCAGCAGTACTGTGCAAACATTCAAGGCACCTTTTTTTTTTAGTATCATCTTTGCTATAGATTTGTATTTTATGACTTGGGCATTGGCGAGTCGTTTTAGATTTACAAACATTAGTTTTCCAGCACAAAATTAAATGTTACACACAAAAGAAATAATAAAAAAGTCTGTGTCAATAAATAAAGCCGCATATCATGGAACTTTTCCAATGAAAACAGAATGAAGGCTGCTGGGTTGTGCATACAAATAAGGAAGCAAGCGTGACCATGGCTGGTTCTGCAAGATGCTCAGTAAAACTTACAGCTTATTACCTTTAAACCTGGACAAACTACCTGAGTGTATCATATTTTTAATCCAAAAGGTCCATCATACCAAATATTGACGTAACTTTATTTATTATTGAATCATAAATGAATGTGCTTTGTAGAATTGTTTAAATATGTCATCTTTATTCTTCATCTTTGCATTTGTTTGCATGTTCCTAAAGTTTTTGCACCGAAGCATGTTATAATGCAGATATCATACAGGTTGTTATTTTTCTTTTTTAAAGTAAATTGAACTTATTTAAAGTCTTTGTTTGCATTATTAGTTGTTAACATGGTATTAGGTATCGTAAGGTAAGTAGTGCTTACAATGCATTGTAACGCCAGTAAAAAAAAAGAAAATTGGGAAAATAAATCAAACCCCTTTGTATACAGCGGAACGATACATGGCGTTTTTTCCAGGAAAATGAAACATGCTATACTGTACATACACAGTATAACAATCAGTTTGCCAATAATCCCCTAAAGAAAGACACATTATGCTTTGTGTCCTTACTGTTGTGCAACGTTCACAAAGCGAGTTTGCGCAGTAATAAAACCCATCATGGCATACGTGCATTTATAATGCATTATGAACTCCAGATTTATTGGAAGTAATATGTTGTTCAGAAGATTGTAATTATTTATAATCATGTCACTCTGAAGATTATTGTATTACATCCAGAGGCAAAGTCTGGAATCAGCTTCATTTTTCTGCAGAAGCGTTCATCATCGGATTGGGAACGAGGCAAGGCAGACAAGGAACGTAGGGCGGCATAAGAATTATGATTGTGCGACTCCCATCGCGGCATCAGCTCTAATACCGAGTTAATAACTCAATGACCATGCTTCGACGGGGAAATATTAATCCACGCTGTTAATTTTCTAAGATTAACTTTCCAGCAGAACATTTATGGCCCTAGAAAAGATTCTGTGTTCGAATTTTGGCACTCTTAAGCCATGAGAAATGAAGGAAGTAAAGGAACAAATGGGCTTTTATGGCAGATCAGGCAAAAAAAAGCAGAGATTTGATGATGAAATAAAATTTTGATGAATGGAGCCTATTAATGACAGTAGTTATTCGGGGGGGTGATGTGGTGGTTGGGGGTGAGATACTGTGGAGAAGTGGATTGTTGAGGTTATTTTAGTTTTAAAGAGATTCAAAGCGATTCTTGCATTATTTTTCCTCTGCCAGAAGGGACATGTTGGTTTGTTAGTTTGTCTGTTTTTGTTTGTGAACAAGATAACTCAAAAAGTTGTACACAGGATTTTTTTTTAGAGTAGGGTGTGGTACAAGTTAGAAACCATTAGATTTTGGAGATGACGCGTACCTGGGATGCCAAGTTAAAATAATCCATTTGTGCCACACTATACGAGTGCTCCTTTAGGTTTTGCATATGTTGCAATTGATTTGTTTGTTTACATGAAAAATTATGAACAGATTTTGATGGGGTTTTTTTGGTTATTTTTAATTATTTTATTAGATTTTAGATTCGATTAGATTTTGGAGAGGATCTTGATCAAGTTCTGGTTCCAGGAATTTTTTTAAAGGGTTCTTTAACATCGTGAGATAGGACAGTTATTTGGAAGTGTAGTATTACACCACGCACAGCAAAGAGTGCTGTGTACTTTAATATTTTTTTTCAGCTTGGTGGAGGTTTGTGCTCCCCGAATGATTTTATTTTTTAATGCTTTGCTGAATTTCAGGTTTATCACAGCTAAGTACGATAAAAAATATTACTTTTAACATCCTCTCTGGGAGTTTCAGACAATACAATAACAATACAAGCCTGTGTGTGTGTGTGTGTGTGTCTGTGTGCGCGTGTGTGTGCGTGTGTGCGCGTGTGTGTGCGTGTGTGTGCGTGTGTGTGTTTTAAACCTACTCAGTTGTGACCGTTTCATTTCTCGTTTGCATAATTTCTCCAGCTTGTCTGACGAATAAAATGACAGAACTTAATGAAATCATGTTTTCCTTTACACTTGCCCTCGAGTATACTGAGCTCTGGCCCTGCACCTTCAACAAGTGAGCTGACTTTATTGAGGCATGTGACTGAGCGCACAGAATTTCACCCCATTTGTTTTTTGCCCCCATGTGGAATCATTTGCACTCTTCCGATTTGCATCCCTGCACCAACCAAACTAATGAACAGAATAACAGGAGAAGCAACTGAGAAGCCAGTGTGCTCTGTAATTGGCCCCAGTGTCTGTTTTTGGGGGTTTAATTGAAAGACCTGTTTGAATATGGGGCATAAAAAAAAGAAAAGAACATTACATGTTCAAGTCCAGGTAGTACAACAAGCAGCAGATGCTCGCGTTTTTCGATGCTCAAAGTTTCGCGAAATCGTACCTGCCAATTAGCAGCTCTGTTTCTGTATGTTTTTCTTTAGAAATAAATGACACAGAAATAATAAATTTGTCTATTAGGCTTGTTAGCAATTCATGCTGTTTATTTAAGCTTTTGTACAAGTAATTGCTTTCGCAAAAGAACAACTTGACGCGTCTCCCTGCAAAAGTTTTCTATTGAAATCTAATTGAATTTCCTGTCTTCTCTAATTCGGTTAATGTGTCTCTATTAAGTCTTGAACGGCGCAGTATGTACTCGTTTGGCTATTTAAATGGGAAATAAGAGCCTTCCGTTTTCATTCCTAACAAACCGAAGAATTACTGTCTGCGTTTTAGAATGTCGAGTGGTATGCCCATCAAAGAACGCGACTTTATATATACTGTATGCATGATGCAGAAAGACAAAAGTTTATTCAACTGTCTCCAAATCGCTCTAGTTTCTATTTTAATCCTGCATTGAACTGCAAATGAACTCAACATTCTGTGACAGTTTGTTTTTCTTCTTGTTCTTTCCTTAACTCTAGGACACAGAGATCATCAATACAGCCGTACTAACTGGCCGGACAGTCGCCATCCCGGTCAAAGTTGTCTCCGTAGAACTGAGCGGGATGGTCACTGACATTTCCTCTTTCTTGGAGTGCAAGTCGGCCAATGAAGACATCGTCAAGGTATTCTCTGCCCATTATGTCTCAGTAGCCAGTGAAAGACGAGAGTAACGTTAGACAAGATTAGTCTAGACTGAACTTCATTTGATCATTTAGCAAAACACTTTATTCTACTGGGGTCACCGAAAGGCTTAGGAAGACTGTTAAGCATTTTAGAAACTGACCTGTGATTTTTTTTTACTCACTGAGTCATTCAAATGCTTAATAGCCAAGTTATAATGCCATAAACAAAAAGTTTATAGTAAGTTCTTATGAGATTTTCAGCTGATCATCACTGCTGGTTAGCACTGTTTGTGGCACAGAAGTTAACTATTACTCCATTTCTATGAATGTGGTTCATCCAACAAATTACCTCTCCAAGTGTTAAATGCATCTACATGATGGGTTTAATGTAGGCTGCATTTATGTAGTTGTATGGGGAGGATGTCAATAATCGGCATCAATACATTTCTTTATTCTGGAGGAAAAAAAGGGGGTTGCAGCAGTATTGTAATCACTGGTGTTTGTTTGATAGTTTGCATATAAAGAAAATCCTGACCACACCCGTGCACGGATTTTCACCAAACTTGGTGGGGACATTACCCTACCTAAATCCCAGAAATAATATGATTTTGGAATGTCTGGGTCAAAGGTGAAGGTCAGATCAAGGTCACAATAGAAATGCTATTACTCTGGAACATTATAGGAAACCATGCCTGGATATTCAAATGAATCAGTCATCTTTTAAATACTTCGAACAAGGGAGGTTTTTCTTTTTTATTGCTAATTTAGTCACGTCTACGTACTGCAGAACATAGTAAGTCGAACACATGAGTAATTAAAGCCAAGACCCATAGAGGGACTATTTGCTACATTATCCATGCTTTGTGGTTGAGTTCTCCTGCACTTTGTGAGTTTGCTTTGTTTTGGGGTCACAGTTTCTGTCTAGATTCCACCATATTGTTTTTGGGGGAGTGGAGGGTACACTGTTGCACTTACAGGTTTACTCAAGCACATAACACCCTTACACATATATTTCATATAGTTTATATTAGTTATTTTTACAACTTTGGTAATAATTGTTGCACCTTTAAATAAAAATCCAACAAAACCATGAAGAGAATAAAGCTGGAATTTCTGCGCAGAGTAATTCCACAGCCCATGTTCAAAGCTTTTAAATGAAAACTCATTCTATAAAGTATCGCCTCTGGGTATGACCTTATTTTCTTTTTTATTATACTATACATAATATTATGCCATCAGTCAAAGCTTTCCATCTCCTTTAGGCATGTACAAGCTTTGCAGTCCTGCTCTTGCATTTTATTTCTCCTCTATAGACTATATGTATCAGTTGCTAGTTCTTTTTTTTCCCACCATAAACTCAACATCATAGCCAAAGACAGCGATAAAGAGCATAAACGCATTTTCAATTATCATTTATTGCAGCCTTTTTATACTTCCCATAAAAGTTGCCGTCCATTTCATTGGTGCAGTTTCCACAAAGCATTGTCCATGCTAACTTTTAACAAGCTTCGGCAAAGACCCTTGACATAGAGACCTCTTCTGATATCGGTGGATTCACAGTGCGCAAGAGCCAGATGAGGTCCATGTGTCAAAGGCAAATACGTAGAGGCCATGAAACGGGTTTAAGATTTAGAGACCGTTAGCCGGCAGCTTATTGAGTGGGTTTGCTTGACTGGGCCGTCTTCTTTGGAGGCTAATTTGAAATGAGGCGTTCATGGGGTGACTTACACACAGCCTGACAGATCAATGAAACAATCCATCCAGTAGAAAAAGTAGGGAAAGTCTGCAAGGAAGAGGAGAGATTGAAAAAAATCTACAGGAAAGAAAAAGGTTAGAAGCCCAAATGACACCCTTTAGTGACTGTCTTCACTGACTGAGGAACAGCATTTGGCTTTTTCTGATCATGCTTTCAGACTCGGAGAGTTGATAATACAGCAAGTGGCGTATCTGATTAGGTGTCATGCTTTAAACTGCCGTCAGGTGTTTCTTAACGTGTACACACACACACAGGCACAATGAACGAACCAGCTCATCCTTTTCATTCGAGTTTTTATTGAATCATTATCATTTGATTCAACATGAATGAATCAAAGAGTCAAGTTCCTATAAGATGTAATATAAAGCTTTAATCACGAGAATTTACTGTTGGTTAGTTATTCTGTCTAGCCAGTGAGTAAGAGCAAAAGAAATGGTGCCCTGTGAAAGAAACAAGAGCTAGTCTGTGTTTTCTAATTGATGGGTGGATTTTTTGCTGAGCTGCACTACTGGAAAATTTAATGCAATTCATTTATAGGGTCATGGGTAGGCTGGGGCCTAACTCAGTCCATCACAGGGCCAACGCACACACACACAACTATTCACACGGACGCTTTGTAACTTGCAGTTTGGAACAGCTAATTAGCCTTATGTACATATCTTTGGACTGTGGGAGGAAACCGGAGTACCCAGAGGAAACCAACACAAGCACGGGGAGAACATGCAAACTCCACACACAAACACCCTCGCCAAGACCCAGGACCTTCTTGCTGTGAGGCGGACCTTGCCGCCTGTGATGGAACATTGCATTCAAGGGCGTGGTCAGAGCGAGTTCGGTCTTGACTTCAAAAGAAGTAAGCTGTGAACGATGCTTCTCCCAAGGTTCATTGTTCGAGCCATCTGAAGACAGAAGCTGGGCCACACAATATACTGCATATTAGATCCAATAGATACACTTTACTCACCATATGCTATATCTTAACACCTCTTCAAACACGTACTACATTCATGTCATTAACATTGCTGTGTTTATTATGGAACTTGGGTCAGTAGGTTAGTCTCCATTCAAGCATAAAACCACACATCTGTATTTAAATCCTGTTCTTATAAACACGGTCTTGGGATCAATGTCAAAATCATCCACTACTTTCCTTAATTGCAAGCGCCATCATTTAGTCCGCCAGTGCCATTAACCCACATTAAACTGTTAGCCCACTCTATTACCCCACAAATGCGCTGTCAATTTAAATACCCATCAGTGCTCCATTACATATGCATGCGCATTTCATACAGGCTAGAGGCAGTACGGTGCTTTTTAAAGCTCAAATCCAGCCCGTTTCCACCATCTGTTCCTGATATGGTCAATACAAGGTCAGAGCAGCATCATTTCATTCGGGCAATGCGTAGGAGGACATCTGCTACTTCGAGACCTTTAAGTCAGATCTCATTGCCACTTTACTAGTGCCTTAGACACTTCACAGCGAGCCATCTCCAGACACCCAGGACACTTATCAGCATTCTCGTTGGAATCACCAAGGAAGAGCCCATGAGGGAGGCCTGAGAAAGAAACTTTAGTCGAAAGAAAATAAATGGTTTAGTCGACAGATATAGTATGTCTACTGCTTCCCACCATATTGGTAGTGTTCTGATAACGGGTTCGATCGAATTCCAAGCTTGAGCTGTCTGCGTGGAGTGTTATTGGATGACACCATGTTCACATGGGTTTCTTCCTGGTTCTATTCCCACCTTCCAATAGACACACAGGATGCCAACTCTAAACTGCCCCTTTATGTGAACGATTGGGTGAATTCAAGTCAAATGCCCTTAGATGGACTGAAGTCCCGTTCATGCTGTATTCCCACCGTGTGTCCAATACTCCTGGGAAAGCCTCTGATCCTCCATGTCCCAGACCAGGATCAAGCATGATGAACGGATATCTATGCCTGTAGTATCATAAGTTTAATGACATGTTCCCCACTGACCTGTTAAAAGACCCTGAATACCTACAGTTACCCCTGACCGTTTCATATGATGGTTTTTTCCCCCCCCTTCATATTTATAGCTTGGATTACAGAGTGGGTGGTCTGGATGTTGTGAGCACTTGATAAATGATGCAGGAAAAATCTCATGACCTGTGAACACTCAGCCTCCATCAGAAGAAGATAACCTCTGGTTCCAGCGTCAGTTTTCCAAGACCTCCAGATAAATCATAGATGTATCCTAAAGCAAAAATCTATCTTAATATTACACTAAGTAATGTATTATTAAAGGTCACTGTGTGTTTAAGGAGTCGAGAGTGGAATCGAAGGACTGGGTTCAGTAAAGCAGTTTGTTTCAGACTATAAGTTGAAGAAATAGGAAAAGGTTGAGCTGATTTCACAATGATGTGATAAAACGAAACCCAAACTCTGTTTTTAGTTAAGGTACTTGTCATGGTATGGGTATGAAGGTTTAAAACAATAAACACCTGCTGGAGAAAATGAATGCGTCAAACACAGCTGGAATTCAATAAGCTCTGTTTTTTTGGTGTGGCGGCTCATACAGTGGCTTATGGAAGGAAAAACAGGAAGCACGCTGTGAAAGATGGAAAGAAAGAAAATGCTTTGTTGAGCAAAGGTTCCAGGTTCACAGAGTAGAGGATTGTTTTGACCACCTCTACTTCCACACAATGAAATGGTGTCAGTGGCTTAAAAAAATGGTTTTGAACAGCAAAGCCTTTCACAAACGTTAACTATTCTGTAATCGTACCTTACGGGTAATATACTGTGTCCTTGGCTATTTCAGCAGCATGCACAGTGCTTTGCATCTGAGCTTTTATACAGTACTGACTGTATAAAATGTAGTCCTGATTTCCTTCTCATCTTCCCTCACAGGTGTCCATGAACTGCGATTATGTGTACGTGAATGGTAAGGAGACGCGAGGCTCCATGAATGCACGTGTGATCTTCAGTTATGAACACCTGAGTGCCCCTCTGGAGCTCACTGTATGGGTGCCCAAGCTGCCTCTAAATCTCCAGCTCTCCGATAATAGCCTCAGCTTTATCAAAGGATGGAGGGTCCCAATTCTGCCTGACCGCAGGTAAGATAATGGTGCAAGATGTCATGTCAGTGCTCCCTGAACACCTGTGTGTGCAATTCATGGCACTTTGCTCTAGATTTAAATGACTGCATTCGTTGATACAGTTTTGTGCACTCAGGTCAGTCAACCTCACACTCTCTCGCTCCCGTGTGGCGCATTGTCAAGGCGCATGACTATTAACCCGGTGATTGCAAGTTCGAATCCAGGTTGATGCCACAGCCATCCGTGACCAGAACTAACCGACCGAGCTCTCACGGGAGGGAGGGATGGCATATGCTCACTTCCCCGTCATTCACAGCGATCACCAGCCAATCCGGGCGTCTGTTAGCTCATTCGTACGAGGGGCGGATAGTGCTTTCCCTCCGAGTGTGTTAGACCACCCCCAAATACGCATGCGCAGCAGTTGAAAAAGAGATTGTTAGTAGCATTACATGTTTATATTATCTGTTTATTAGTTTTACCACACACAGTATCAGGGTGCCAGGTTGGATTTGGCACGTTTCTTGCAGGTATAAAAGAGTACGAGAATAACCGAGCATGCCATCAGACAGATTTTCAATAACACTATTGTTCTTTATCAAGGATTTCCTAATAAGTCACATGACAACAATAGTACACAGCAGTAGCCTACACTCAGTGGTGGCAGAAGATCAGGAAGGTCAAGCCCCAGTACCAAGCTGCCACTGCTGGGCCCTTAAGCAAGGCCCTCAAATGCTCAGTTGTATAAATGAGATAAAAAAAATAAAAAATTAAAGCTCCGAATAAGGATCGTGTGAGGAAACCGCGGTACTCGGAGGGAACCCATGCAAGCATGAGAAGAACGCCCTCACCGAGCCTGGGACTCAAAGCCAGGACATAGTTGCTGTTAGGTGGATGTGCTAACCAGTATGAAGGGAAGTGGTGGTAGGGTGCTGGATTACTGATCCCAAGGTCGGGGGTTCAAGCCCCATTATGAACGGGTTCTCACTGCTGTTCCCTCCAGTGCAGCTAACTGGGTTATCAAATGCCGGCCATGTCTCTCACTGTCTGTGGTGAGAGAGACAGTGCTGCATAGCTGTCCAGTAGGCTGCATAGCCGTCCAGGGTCTACTCTGCCCTCGCCCAGAGTCGGCTGAGATGGGCACCAGCCTCCCCGCAACCCTAATTAGGATTAAGCGGTTCAGAAAATGGATGGATGGGGCTAACCAGTATGCCACTATGCCACCGAACCTGCAGAACATATCCTTTTATTATTATTTGTTCAAGAATTAAACAAAGTATTGGACTGATATCAGTATCAGCAGATAGCCAAAGCTGTCATACTGGTATTGGGAGTGATATCAGGACTCTCTAGTGACAGTGTATCACTGCCACACCCAAAGACGTTGATAAGAGGTTTCAGTAATTGGACTGTTTCTTCAGTAATTGGATTTTTTAAAATCTCTACAATGGGTTTGCAATGAAACAGAGCTTACGTGGTTTAATGTCACGCTTCATTTGAGGGTCTTTAGGTCTATATTGGGTGAACCCTCTACCATCACAGCACATTAACACACAATACCACCATTTCAAGTGGACAAACCTAATTGTTTAAATTGACAGAATCCTCCTTATTGTCATAATCAGGCATGGACGTTGGTAAGAGACAGACATGAAGTATTGGGTGTCTTTCCCAGTGAGGTTTCCCATATAAAGCAGCTGCTGCTTGTTTTTTTTTTTTTTTTTTTTTTCAGCACTATCCTCATTCCATCTCACCGGTAAAGGTCTCATCTGTCCAGAACACTTTGTTTTAGCTAACCTGACCTTTATGTTCTTAGCCCTTACCTGGAGTTTGTTGCTTTGTTTTTGTCTGAAATAATCTTGCGTTCTTCATTTTTGTGGTAATCCTGGATTCTAGGATGAAAAGGGTTCTTGTTAAATGTTCTTCATTCATCCATGAGATTCTATAAGGGTTAAGAATCCTTAGACTCCTTATTGTCTACAGATCTCAGTCTGGGTCATTGCATCAATTGTCCTAAACCATGGAGCTTGTGTATAGTGTGCAAACGGTCGAGTTCTTATCAGCTGTTTAATAAAAACATTCTGCAATGTTGCTTTCAAGGTCACTGCCACAAGTCTGAGTCTGTCCATCTTCATAAGGACTGCCATCTGCTATCTGGTTTTGCTAGTTTCTTACATCCATCTTGGTAAAGTACATGTTTGTATCACCACCTAGTTCGAGATGCGTCTACAGCCTCAGTCTCACATAGCCATAATGATTTCATGGTAGACCATGGTAGATGATTATTACCCCTCCAGTGGTGTTATACCGTAAGTGTTCCATGCACTTTCGTAGGAACACGTGAGAGCCAAGGAGTTACCTCGTTCTCCAGGAGAGCATGGCTAACATTCACAAAAAGTTTGATCAGGTCATTTCAACCATTGCAACCGTGAATGCATCTGTGGCTTACTGGATGCTGCTGTAGATTTTTGTGGAAGTAAAAATATGCATGGAACTGCATCACAGTTACTGCCAATAGACACGACAACACACAGGCAGGTGCATATTTCCTCCACCCATATTTTTGTGTGAGTCCGCCTCCAAAACCGGCCTGAATGGTCACAGTAATCCCAGCCACTCTGCTCACGTATCAACCAACCTATGCCTAAGAATCAATTTACTTTCTCACCATAAGTGTGGATGCAAATCATCTCAACTCCAAACCCTTTTTTTTTTGTCGGAGAACAGATTCTTGTGCTGTTTCACAGTTTTTTCTTTTAATGCGCTCAAAATTTTAGGTTTTCTCAGTTGACTTCTATTTTCCAGCATTAATTGCTGGCAGGCAGAAAAGAAAGCATCAGCTTTCAATTTATGTCTTTCAGAGAGGAGATTGGAGCTTTTCAGTTCTGTACACATGAGCTGTGAGGAGGAATTACTTCCCACTTAATTGAATCCATTCAGATGGGCCATTTAGATGGAAATGTGATCTGATTTGATGATACTAATCCAATTCCACAGTAAGCTTTAACATGGATCACCAAAATCTTTAAAGAAAGACTTGTCTGTGCTTTGTGTCTAATATATTAGTGTTTCAAGTTACAAGCACTGATAAAGTTTGTATTTTATTGTAGATTAAGCAAATTAGATATTTTACTGTTACCAGGTCTTTAATAAAGTCTGGAGTGCAGAAAGATCTGAGTGAATGTTAAACTGATAAACTACTAAGGTAGTCAAGTGGGGAATTGATTTTTGGCTTCATTCTTTGATTTCCATTATTGTTGACTCTTTCTTGACCTCCACTATCGAGGTAAGGTATGGACAGGAAGGGAGAAAGAGTGAGCGAAGTGGCATTTGAATCGTAGGGATGCTTTCAGGAGCTGGTAAATATTTTTCAGCAAGTCCAGCATGCTAGGCAATGAGACGCAGTGTTCCTTCTGCCAGAATACACCTAGAGTATACTGTGTTAAGAATTGCCAATAGGGAAGACTCTGGGCATGAGACTGTCCATCGAAACAAAACAAAAAAAAAAGTCTTCTGCTTTGTCCAACAGCCACCTGGATCTTAATGAGTTGGAAATACTTCTTTGTCTGGAGAACCTCAATGGGTGCAAATCAATCCCTAGTTCTTTTTCATCTCAACCTTCTCCTTATCCTTTTTTTCCTCTTTCCTTATGTGCTGAAACCTTTGGCATGTTGTAAAGTAGATCTGCTTTACCTTCAGCCCAGATGCTGACAATGCTCGGGCTATACTTGCTTTGAGTCAACAACCATCTCTTATCCTGACTCTACGTTTTATGCCTCAGGTTGGGAAGGCAGCTCCTGCCCACACACTGACAGACAGATCTAGTTTAAACGTATGGGTGGGGAAGACTCAGCAGAACCATAGCCAGATTAATATGTCATAGTTGTCTATGTTTTTGCCTTTGGTAGTTGTATGCAGTCAAATACACTTTTGAATTAATGGCAGCTAAAACAATTGTCTCCCTTCCACGCAGGTCAGCTCGTGACAGTGATGACGACGATGAGGATGAGAGGAAGGTGAGCCGCGGCTGCACACTGCAGTACCAACGAGCCCAGGTTAAGGTTCTCACCCAGTTCCACACCACTTCCAGTGAGGGCACCAACCAGGTGATCACCATGCTTGGGCCTGACTGGCAGGTGGATGTCACCGACATGGTGCAGGACTCGCTCAAAGTTGTGGATCCTCGTGTGGCAGAGTTAGTGGACCGTACTGTGTTGGTGGCCCTCGAGCCGGGATCTACTATACTCAAGGTAAGGGACAGGGGTTTGAAGAGTCATCTCAATCATGAGCTAGTCAACCAGGAGATCTATCAGTTAAAAACATCTTTACTAATCATTGATGTTACCTGTTTCTGACTTTTGATTGACCTAATGGTGGTACAGATTCTGGAACAATTAGAAGTAGTGCGTAAAACTCTGTGGGTGGGATGTCCCAGGGTGGTAGGGCCCCTCTCGGTTAATCAGGTGTAGCTTAATCCATAGGTGATGTCACAGAGTGTATGGGTCATGTGACACACTGATGGGACATTGTGCCAGAGACAAGGGCACAGGGGAATACAGAGTCTGGCCCCCGTTGGAGCGCTGCTAAGTGGACAGCCCATTACATGGCATATGCACAGTTATCCAGTTACTTTGATTCACTTTCCTGTATTTACTTACTCACTCATTTGCCATGCCACTTAATCCTATTAGGGTCACAGCCAACATTGGGCAAAGGCGAGGTACACCCTCAACAGGATGCTAGACCATCGCAGGGCCAACACACATGCACAACCATTCACACTCACACCTAGAAGCAGTTGGGACAACCAGCTAGCCTCATGTGCATGTGTTTGGACTGTGGGAGGACCTTCTTACTGTGAGGTGGATGCGCGTGCCATTGCGCCAACGTGCTGCCTCTTCTTTAATTATGCTTTGTTGAATTTCTTCATCCCTATGAAGGAGACTGGTTTCCTGTATGCTAGAGACTGGAGTGTGGTTTCTTCTATGCTAATTAGTCTTGTGCAGTGTCCCAAGTGCTTGGTTGGTATCAATCTGTGGGGTAACTGATGCAAACTCTTCGGAATGACCAGCCCTCTATCCTGGGGAAACACTACTGTTCTGATTGCAATAAGAACTATTGATACCAAATAGTCTCCAGAGAGTGACCACCAGTATGAATTACATACAGTGGTCATAGATGATCCCAAACCCCCAAAACTGATTAGCGAAATCAGGACTAAAAGCATGTAGAGAGTTTCAACTCTTATCTGAATCTACTGACTCAAATGCTGGATCAGATGTATTAGTTTATGGCTGTAACCCAAGCGATCTCCAGGAAATGGGCAAGACAAATGTGATGCCACTAGATATGACAGTAAACAGTCGACCTAATCTACAAAGCCCAATTACGAGTGCCCTGCTACCTCACATTGCCCTCGTGTTTCAAAATCTGCTTAGACATTCCAGTCTGAGGCTGTATCATTAAAGTTACCTTAGTCCTTTATTCAACATGACATTTCAGTCGGAGATAGAAAATGACTCGGTGAATAAACAAATGTCATGTCAGAGGTGATCTTACTATCTTTATATTTACATTTTTTACACACCCACTTCAGTCTCTTCCGTCTTAACAGGGCTAATTTCCTCAGCACATTCACAGCATATAAAATGTTGGAGTAGGAGAAAAATGGACAATGAGTCCATTCGAATCAGTGTCTGCTACGACTCCAAGGTCAGCAAGATTAGCTCTTTATTCAGCTTCATCATCCCAGTGGCTTTGTCATTAGAGTTTAAATCAAGTGAAATAATCCAAAAGTGCCACTTTGGCTGATAGAACTATTGTAATACTATTTACTTTCCACAATGCATGATGGGAACAGCCTGGCCCGTTAAATTCATTGAGAGAGAGAGAGAGAGAGAGAGAGAGAGAAGGAAATGAGAGAGAGAGAGAGAGAGAGAGGGAGAGAGAGATGGAGAGAGAGAGAAATAAATAAATAAAAAGAGAGAGAGAGAAGAAGAAAGAGAAAAGCAGAGAGAATGAGATAAACGTGGGAAGAAGGCAATTATCTGAGGTTATGCTGGCGCTGCTGTTTGTTTGCATTTACTGTTTTGTGTTCTGAACTAACGAGACAGACGATCATTAATAATAAATTGTGTGGAACGTGAGGGAGACACACACCCACACATAAACACCCACACATAAACACCCACACACGTATACGCACACACACACACACACACACACACACACACACACACACACACACACACACACACACACACACACACACACA
>JAQMYF010000005.1:25680910-25695396 GCA_030014195.1 Neosilurus mollespiculum | reverse complement strand
TGATAATTAGCGTGTATGTTTGAGAGAGAGAGAGAGAGAGAGAGAGAGAGAGAGAGAGAGAGAGAAAGGGAGGGCGAGAGAGAGGGAGAGAAAGGGAGGGCGAGAGAGAGAGAGAGAGACTCAACTGGGGTGCACATTATTTATTTCTTCGATCTTCTGCAATCAAGCCATCTCTCTCTCTCTCTCTCTCTTTCTCTCACTCACTCACACACACACACACACACTCTCTCACACACACACACACTCTCTCTCTCTCTCTCTCTCTCTCTCTCACACACAAACAATGTTGGCTAATTACAGAAGCAATCATTAATTATCAAACTTATTAAATCATTGGAGGCGGCGTGGTGGTGCAGTATTTAGCACGTCTACCTCACAGCAAAAAAGGTCCTGGGTTCGATTCCCGGTCTCAGGCGTATCTGAATAGAGTTTGCATGTTCTTTCTGTGCTTGCATGGTGGGGTTCCTCCCACAGTCCAAAAGCATGCACAGTAGGCTAACTGGCTGCTCCAAATTGCCCCACGTGTGATTGTGTTTGTAAATGGTTGCGTGTGTGTGTGTGTTGGTCCTGCAATGGCCTGGCGAGCTGTCCAGGGTGTACCCCGCCTTCGCCCACAGTCAGCTGAGATGACTCCGCTACCCTGGTTACGAATAAGCGGCTTTGAAAATGAATGAATGAAATCACCGTGTTGCGCTCCTTCTATCCCTTTTAGAAAGCTAGCCGCAAACAAAGTGCCGCATTTCCATAAGAGGAGATCGAATTATAAATCACTTTCTGGATATTTGGGAGATTTTTTGAATCATTTTCATTATTGAACTTTTACTTATATTTTCGTCTAGGAGTCTTTGAATGGTCACTTTAGAGTCTTTAAATCATAAAGTTATTTTGAAATCTTTGAATTATTGTCCTTTTACTTCTGATTCTTGGAAGAGTTGTTCTTTCCCTCATGAGTCAGTGCTTCTTTTTTCATCTGTAAATCTTTTTCCAGTATATTTATTTTAGAATCATTTCTGTTTTAATTTTTTCTTTTTTGTTCTTTGTGTAAGCATTAAATATTTGTTGTTGTTGTTGTTGTTGTTTTGTTTTGGAACTGGTGAATCACTTATCATCTCTTTTGAAATCTTTGAATCCTTCTGATACATGCTAATTCATTTTGAATGATTCTATCATTCATTTGCCAAACTGCTTAATCCTACTAGGGTCGCATTGAGGCTGGAGCCTATCTCAGCCAACTCGGGGCAAAGGCAGGGTACACCCTGAACAGCTCAACAGTCCATTGCAGGGCCAGCAAACAACCGACCACTCACACTCACCCCTTGGAGCAATTTGAAACAGCTAATTAGCCTAAAGTGCATGTCACACATTGGACAGTAGGAGGAAACCAAAAGAACCCAGAGGAAACCCACATGAGCACGCAGACTCCACACAGAAATGCCTGAGCCCGGGTTTTGAATCCAGGACCTTCTTGCTGTGAGGCGGATGTGCTAACCACTACGCCACCATGCCGCCCCAATATCAGAATCATTATCTTTCCATTCTGAATTATGGTTTTGATACATTTTGAATCTGTGAATCATCGTTTCAGTAAATTTTGACTTTTGGAATCGGAGTCAGAATAAAATCAGAATTTGCACAAAAACCCACAAGTGCACTAGTCATCACAGGAACTGCATATTTTAATGCGTTTGCTAGAGGCGAACCCAAATGAATCAATATTGCATTCTTTGGAAATGTACTGCATTTAATGTGCTCAAGGAGCAATATGAATAGTTCACGTGCTCTGCGTTTTAGAATGGATGACTTAAACTCTTGTGAATTAATTGGTAAGCCGTGTCTACCAACTGCTGTAATTAATTTTGTCGAAAAAAAAAACTGGTTAGCATACTTTTTTATAGCCTGAAAGCTCTTCAAGTGCACAGCACTTTGGTTGTTAAAATGCAGACATCAAACACAGGTGTAGCAGCCAATACAAGAAACTAATTGCAAGCTTCTTCAATCTAAAGCAATTGAGTATTTCTGGCAGATGTTAGCACTCCCTTTCTTTCTCTGTCTCATCACTCATGCTAGAAGACCCTCTGCTTTAAAACATGCCCCAAACTTGTAAGGGAAAAGGAAAACTGCAGTCAGGAAACTGATTGATTCAATTACATATTTCTCTGCCTCCTCCATTCCACTAGGCATCAAAAGAAGTAATAAACTAGCCAAGGTTAACTGAACTGTAACGGACCGTTCCAGGACATTGTTGTATCTGTCGAGAGAACAACTAATGTACGTCTCAGGACAGACCTGGACGCATCAGGCCATGCTTTAGAAGATCACAGAATGACGCAGATAAACCCACACCATCCACTCCAGGGAGGCATTGTGATCCTGAGCCTTTCGGGACCTTGGCAGAACAGAGCGTCCTAACTTATGTGAGCTTCTGATGGGGCTTGGTGTACAAAATGTGTAACGCTGCTCTTGGAAAGGTCTGACTTTGAGAGCATTTTAAAAAAGAAAAACAAAGAGAGAGACAGAGAGAGAGACAGAGAGAGAGAGAGAGAGAGAGAGATGGAATAACAGCACATTGCCAAATGCACAGTGCAGAGGCTAGAGATTTTCAAGCACTATTAAAAGCCATTACAGGCTTTCAGGGCTAAATGGGCAAGAACCGCTGCGCTGCCCGCTTGGTCGCTTGTTAAATCCGTTCACCACTGAAGCCAAATGTGATTGAGCCCATTATACAGACCATTATTGGCACTAATATTACGGTTTTAGGGGTATTTTTTTGCTGTTTTTTTTTTAAATTGGGATGATGCCAAGCGAAAACATGGTATAAGCGGCTGCAACCCTTGTTGAAATTAAAGGAGCGGTGTCATGATTTTTACCCAAATTTCAACTGTCAAAAAGACATGTAAATAGGCAATGAATTTCCAAAATACTATTCTAAATATGTTAAATAGAAATTTCAAAGTTTTTGGACCTCACATGGAGCGAATGGGAATGAATTGCAGTCGACTTTTTTGAAATCTTGCTGGGCTGAACAGTTTTCAAAAGATTAAAATACAGCTGCAAAGTCCAAGTAAATTGCTTGCGTGAAGCAAATTTCCGTCTTTTAGCCTTCATAAAACAAATTTACATTTACATTAAATGGTTTGTTTGATAAAGCTAATTAATGTTACTAATGTAATTTAGGCCATTTTTTTTTTCATACAACCGTGACCCAGCCTCCAAAATGTCATTTTGTAGAGGTTGTTTTTGAAAAGGGCAGCACGGTGGTGTAGTGGTTAGCAAGTCCACCTCACAGCAAGAAGGTCCTGGGTTCGAGTCCCAGGCTTGGGCGTTTCTGTGTGGAGTTTGCATGTTCTCCCTGTACTTGCATGGGTTTCGTCCGGGTACTCAACCCACAGTCCAAAGACATGTACATTAGGCTGATAGGCTGTTCCAAATTGCCCCCATGTGTGATTGTGAATGGTTATGTATGTTGGCCCTGCAATGGTCTCGCGAGCTCTCCAGGGTGTACCATGCAGGCTCCAGCGTTCCTGCGACCTTGATAGGGGTTAAGCGGTTCAGTAAAAGGAGTGACAGAGTTTTTTGGAAAAGCTGAGGATTTTCATTTCTTGATCTTTACGGAAATTGTTTTTATTTTCCACACAAATATTCTGTCTGGATTTTTAGACCTCAGGATTGCTATTATCATCCACAAATTAGAATAGTAGAACCGCAGTCAAGTTGCATTCATTTAATTTTTTTTTTTTTATCTTTATCAGACGATCAGGCTTCGGGTATATTGCGAAAGACATTTGCTGAATTGATTATTCAATCCTTGGCAGAATATTTGAGTGTTCATTTTTTTTATCCCTTCGTGCATGTTTGTACTTAAGATGGGGACTCTGGTGAATTATCTGTGTTCAGTCATTCAGAGCTTTATTTCAGAGCTTAGCTTACTGTCTCGTCCTGTAAATTATTTCTGCATTGGATGATTATATGCTCCGTAATATATTCACTTAGTAATCTAAGCAAACAAGTTCCTCCTTTAATTTGACACTTGTTTGTGTATCGGTCTGTTTGAAAACATGATTTGAGGTTTCACACACAAATACAAAGCTTAAAAATCTACCCTACTTCTCAGTATTGCTAGTTTTTTCCCTACAACAATGTTTTTGCCTTTGGGCATGATGAAACGTGGCTCAAAAATAGCAGCATTGAGGACCTCTGAGGAAGTTAACTGCGCTGGCTATTGGATCCTTGTTTTTTCCCCACTTACCTTGCCCTCTGGTCAAACATCATCTACCTGTGTACAGTTCACCCCCTAAATATTGAATATTTTCCATCACGCTTCCTACTGTAACATTTACATTTATGGCATTTGCAGACACCCTTATCCAGAGTGACTTACATTCATCTTCTTTATACAGCTGAGCAACTGAGGGTTAAGGGTCTTGCTGAGGGACCCAACAGTGGCAGCTTGGTGGTACAGGGGCTTGAACCAACAACCTTCGGATCAGTAACTCAGAGCCTTAACCACTGAGCCACCACTGCCCTATTTCTCCTTTTCTCTTCTTACAGTCAACAAAAAAAACTTCACAACAGATTTTAGCTTAATCTACACCATATCTAATCAATTATACACTCCTATCATATGTTGTTCTTTTTTCCAGGTTGAATCTCCATTGGCGATGGAGGCCGTGTTGGGCGAGGTACCGTTCTCTGTATTGGATGATAAAGTTTCTATAATGGATCTGCAGGTCCACGCCATCTCTGGACTCAGCCTCAGTCTCCACCCCAGTCCCGGAAACAGTCACACCATGGTGGCAAAGGCAGCAGGGCTACAAAAGCTCTCTGCTCTTAAACAGGTACTTCCAGATTCTCGATGACTTAAGACGTCCTTCAAAATAGATGATACAGTCTGTGTAAGACATGTCCTTAAGATATGTCCTTCTGAATCATTAGCTGTCAGTTAGCATTGTCACAAGGGACATAGACCCTCTGGCCAATTTTAATAAACAGGTATTTGGTTAACCTTTGGAACTTGAAGGGGGCGTAATCATGTATTCTTCCCTTGCAATTAAATGGAATCATTAAGCATATAACAAAAGCTTTACTTAATGTCAGCCTTAGTGAAGCTCAACTCAGTATTTCAGGCTAGAGAAGCACATGTTCTCATGTCAGCTCAATTTCAACCTTTGCAAAAAACCTAATTAGGATATCCACTATTAGTTTTAGGACAGCACAGTGATAGGACAGCAAGAAGTTCCTGGTCCATGGATGTATGGAGTCTGCATGTTCTCCCTGTGCTTGCGTGGGTTTTCTCTGGGTATTCCATCCACAGTTTCCTCCCACAGTCCAAAAGACATGCACATTAGGGTAATTGGCTGTATCAGACTGACCCTAGGTGTAAGTACAGGACAAATTAGGAAACAAAGATCTGTAGGAGAAAGCAAAACAAGCGTATACAATTCAGAAAAGGTGAATGGCAATGGTTGTGCCACACTCTGAGAAAGCCTCTTGCCAATAAGAACAGGCATGCCCTTCAGGGGATAACTCACAGGAAGAAGAAACGGGAGGGTCCCAAAACAGAATGCAAATCACTTGAGGCTGAATCACAGAAAGTAGGACTGAACTGGGGTTACTAAGGAGTAAAGATGTACCACTATCACCCTGGAGATCTCGAGTTCAATTCCAGGTTGATGCATACAGTCAATCTCCAGGCAATCATGCCAAGCATGGGCATTTCTGAGCTCATGCATACCTCCAAGTGTGTTATACTGCCCCTGAATATGCATGCACAGCATGAGGGGAGAAAAACTAGTTGGCAGGGGCAGAAGACAGTAAAGAACTCTTGCTGTTTAAGGGGTTTGAAAAGAAGTTTTAAAAACACTGTGCGCGGCACTTCAGCTCTGTTTTAACATTAAGAGATCAATACTGTAGCTTGTTTGTCCCTTCTAATATTTGGGTAATCCGAATCAGATTAACACCACCACATGGTAACAAATGAATCCTTAACCGGACTCTGCTGGCCAATTATCTCTAGCTTGTTTTACCAGGCTGGGCCCCATTGGTGCAATAAAGGCTTGTTTGACATTCAGATGAATTGAAATCTTGCCCAGTATCACCGCTCCTAATGAGACGGCGTCCTGCTTAATGAGAAGCCAAAGAACATGCCACCACGTCTGTTCCTTCCCGGCATCAGGGGAGCACTGTACATTTGCTTTGTAATCCTTCCTATTCTTTAATTGAGGCCTGTATTTTGGAGCAAGGGCCAATAAACACCGCACTGCTAATTTGCCCAACATTCTGGGCATGCTTCCCTGTTCCAACACACTTTTTATTTGTCTTTTTGTTTTGTTTTGTTTTTTGCTGTCCTGTGCTTGGTATGCAACAAAAAGGCATCTAATGATGACTGGCCACTCATGCATTAAAGGCTAATTGCCGCTACCACCAACACACACAGCTTGTCCACCCATGGATTTAATAAGTGTAACGCAGGGGGTCATAAATGCTCATACAATAAAAGCCAGCAGTAGCTGTCCTTTGTTCTGGTCACTCGGCTCTCAAAGGAGAAGCTTAAAGCCATCGCTGTCGTTCCACTGTCCGGGAAAGTTCAGCCTCGAGCACTCTCATACATCTGCCATCCATAATAAATGAACCAAGCTGCGATAGGTTAGGAACTGGCATGCGCTGTCCTCATTCGTACTTCCACTTTGTCCCCTGCACCAATCCCGTGAATCCTTTACAACATCATTTTGCATCCACTGTCTTAGGGATGTAACCAGATACCATGGGCAGTTAAAAATAAATATGCTAGAAATATCTAAAGGTAAAATTCACACCCTACCGACAAACCCCTCCAGTGGTCCACTTGAGATTTGAATCAAAATACATACAGAGATATTTGGAGCAAAAACAAGCACAGATATTGGCATGTGGTCAACCTTGCAGCTCATCTACCTGACTGGCATGTGCAAATAATTCATTGTTGTATACTCTGGGCATAAAAACCAAAACAAGACTTTTTTCTAGACATATCTATGATTACACAATGTCATGCTTAATTTAAATACCTATATACACAATTTATCAAAAAGCCTTAACCCTTTAATCTACAGTCAGATACAGTACAAAGCCTCCTTCTTCCTGAGAAACTGAGGCTGACTTGTGGATAAGGTCTGTTTCATTGTCTATTCGAGCTACGCAAATTTAGTTCCCATTTTTATTACACAAAGAATGCTGGTATGCTGTGCCTTGTCACATGTGGTACACTGTTTACCCAACACTGGGTACAAAGGGGTCGAGTGATATATTAAGTAAAAACAAATATGGCTCCTGAGAACGGATGAATACTTTAAAACAGAAGCGGTTCGCTCTGCAGGTGGGATATCCCAGGGTGGTAGAGCCTGGCTCTGTGACATCATCACAAAATGTATATGTCAAGGGATACATTGGCGGGACATCGTGGCTGAGACAAATAGACAGAAGGACAGGGATTGCCAATAAATACATCCGATGAAAAAAAAAAGACCGAAGATGGTGCATCCAATAGTCTGATGTCAGCCATGATCACTGTAATCATGTTTCTTCTGTTATAAAACATATTGCTACAGCAACAGTACAATAATTCTATTAGCGCCACTATCAGATACGCCTGAAATATAATTTGTGTTTGTGTCACATAAAATAAGCACCAAAGCGTTTTTGTGTAGCTCGATTGCATTCGCATTTACATCTGTTGCGCAGACAATGAAACGGTCCTAAAGCGGAACAGCAGAGTGACCGTAGTGGCACTGTCAAAGACTTTAAAGCGTGACTGTGTGTGGCCAAGCGAAATACTTCATTCCTCATGTGTATGTGTCTGTGTGTGTGTGAGGAGGGTGGGAGGAAGATGGAGCGGACAAAGAAAAAGCCACTTTGCTGCAGATGGTGAAAAAGCATTGTGTCAAAATAGGATTTCCTTCTTCCTTTGTCATTTCAGCTGTAAGTGGAAGGAATCGGGAAGCGTCTGTAAAACCCAGCTTGTTTCATGCGTGACATGAACGCAGGGCTTGCGTCAGTGCCATCTCACATCAGTCCGTGTTCCTGACAGATACCGTTTGAAGGGTGTGAAGCTGCAGAGTTCTCTCTGTTGGCTAGCAGCACCATAGTCGGTACATCTGATGGCAGGGTAGCTTTGAGGTTAATGTTCTCGGCTAATAACAAAGCGTCGATTGCAAAGGAGAGACTCAAGATGTGATGCTTTGTCAATATTAATGAAGTGAATGCTGAGGTTAGATATGATGCTTAATTAAACCTTCAAGGACAAACAAATGAGTTTAAAGGCAGATTTTGCCCAAGATGTATAGAAAAAGAGCTTGTACTGCTGTGTATATTTACTTATTCATTTGTTATTCAGACTGGAAATCATAGGTTATGAGTAGCTGACCGAAACTGATTGGCAGCTTTGTAACTTTGTCTGTTGCACACCAAACAACCTTTACCCAATCTTGTGTGGGAGCTCTGCATTTGAAGATCACTAGTACAAGTTGTGAGCAAACGGAGATAATAAAATATAAAAAAATAATGACTAAATATTGCAGTGAATATTTCAACCTATTTATATTTTTATATTCACTTTTATATCCATTTAAACAAAGAATTTACATGGTTCTGCTTACTGCTCTGACTAATGGTTCTTTGTTTCATGATAAAACGGGGCAATTTCAGTGAATTGCTGCCGGAAAATGGTATGGTACTTCAGGGGAATGCTAATGCCATGGCTGATTCCTATTTTCTATTTTCTTGCTTTTTTCCCAGGAAGCTACCCTCTCCATTTGGGTTTATTTCAGTGACAACACAGCAGCCCCTTTAAGCATATATGACGCCAAGGATTACAACCTTAACGCATCCACACTGGATGACAAGGTGGCCTCTGTTTCCCAAGAGGCTCATCAAAGGTGGCCGGTCATTGTTGCTGAGGGAGAGGGATCTGGGGAGCTCGTACGTGTGGAAATGACCATCTGTGAAGCATGCCAGAAGACTAAACGAAAGAGTGTTATCGCTTCTTCTCCAGTTCATGTAAAAGTGCGGTTTGGGCCTGATGAGGATTCTGGAGAGGATGAGCCAGAGCTGGATATGGAGACTAAAGTGCCCCCTAACACAAGAAGACCAATGCTTGATCCCAACACGGGTGGCACTGGATATGAGCCGTACAATGAGCAACCTGCAAGTGTGCCAATTGACTATACCAACTTCCCCACTATCAGTAACCAGGATCGGCCAACCGTGGAGGAAGGGGGTGAAGACGATGAGTTTACCCACTCACCTCGCAGCATGACCGACTTGGAGATTGGCATGTATGCCCTCTTGGGTGTTTTCTGCCTGGCCATTCTGGTTTTCTTGATCAACTGCATTGTGTTTGTCCTCAAGTACCGCCACAAGCGTATCCCACCTGAGGGTCAAGCCAATATGGACCATTCCCACCACTGGGTGTTCCTGGGAAATGGCCAGCCCCTACAAGCTCAGAGCGACCTTTCACCCCAGACAGCAGAAAGTCCAAGTAATCCTTTGGAAGGGCCGCAGACTTGCTGCCACGGAGATCACCACAGCAGTGGCAGCTCTCAGACAAGTGTGCAAAGCCAAGTGCATGGACGAGGAGATGGCAGTTCAGGTGGCTCCACCAAGGAGCATGGCGAAGAAGCCAGTTCTCCCACCTCGAAGCGCAAACGAGTCAAATTTACCACCTTCACCACACTTCCTGCTGACGAGCTGCCCTACAACTCTATCCCCATCGCCGACGACGATGATATCCAGTGGGTGTGTCAGGACATGGGGTTCCAGGACCCTGAAGAACTACATGACTACATGCGCAGGATAAAAGAAATAGCCTAATGGTTGCTTTGGGATTTCTTAAACAAACCTTTCCTTTCTAATCTTCTTCTCCTACCCCCCCCCACCCACTCTTAAAAATTTATCTTTTCACACGAATGGAGAATGTCGACAAGGACCTCGTGGCCAGTTTCTCCAGGGTGATACATTGCACAGTGCTCCTGCTCTTTTAAACGGTTCACACGTTTTTTTTGGAACTGTTGTGTAAAACAGTGGATGGAAAGCCAAATATGAGACTATGTGATGTGATCTTTTAATCACGAGCACAATTGGCTTCAGAGTGTATGTCATCCTTTCTCAGGTGAAGAGGACATACAAGCCGAAAGGGGACACGCAGAGTCTCGAGTTCTGAGCAGTGGTGTCAAAATGGATTCCTCAAGTGCTCGATCACTCCAGTTGCGAAAAGGTATGGGGTCACCCTGCTGTGGACAGGATATTCCTCAGAGGAATGCCACACTGTGTCCGTTTTATTTTTCTCTCTCTCTTTTGCAAACATACCGAGTATTGTTCTCCAACAAAGAGGCCTTTGTAGTGCAGATTTCCATTTACTCAGAGAAAGGTGTTTGAGAGGGGTTGTCCTCGCGCCATCATTCGCAATCTAACATTCAGTAAACATCAAAGACAGTTCAGCATTTTGGTTACCATTAACAGTGTCTCTCTACCCATTTTTCAACATCATCTTTCTGCCACTTTGTTTTTTTATTAATATGTTTGACGTGCATAGCATACCATTTCCTACATCATGCTACATCCATTCAGCATGACATCTTGTCCACTCTTTTTCCTCGTCGAGTCAGATGCCTTATCAAATCAATTTTATGTATCCCAACCTTTGTGTTGACGCCATGTTTATTTACATCCCAAAGGGTCAATACAAAAGGGGTAACCCACCAGACTACTGTGTGGAATTGAAATTGATATTGGCGGAGGCGACAGGAGCCACATTGTGGCGTTATGACTTTCAAGTATCTTCATATCTCCAGCATTCATATGCATGAATGGAGAATCCGAGAGGGCCAGCTGTTATTTTCCCCCCAGATTTGTAAATGTATGTCTTGTGATAATTATCTAATCAAATACATACATTAAAAATAGTAAAGGACATATAACGTTGCAACATGCTTTACATGCATGCAGTTCCAAACACTTTGCCTTGTGTACATACCATATTATTGTCTACTGATGCTTATTGTTATTTCATTTTTATGTTTCAGTTCTCCGAGAGAGAGAGAGAGAGAGAGAGAAAGAGAGAAAGAGAGAGAGAGAGTAGATACAGGGGTGCCGACAAAGGTTTAGCCTTTAGTATTTACAAAAATTTTGGGTATTTTCCCCATCCCAATTTTTTTTGCATAATGGCCCATTCCCACTTGACTCACATGACCTCCACTAACCAGGGAGGGGCAAAAGTAAGCACGTGCCCCCACTTTGATACATCATGCTGCACCCCGCATCTTTACTAACTGCTGCATGTGCGCATTCAGGGGCAGCTTAACACACAGAGTGCTATCCACCCCCCATACGCATGAGCTCACAGATGCCCACGATTGGTTGGAGATTGCTTTAAATGACAAAAGAGATGAGCGTATGTCAATTGGTTCAGCCAATTACCTCCTTGGACTCCCGGTCGCTGATCAACCTGGATTCGAACTTGCGATCTCCAGGTTGATAATCTTGTCGATGCGCCACTTGTTTGGTTGAAAAGCAAATTCACTGAATGGGAAAGGAAGCAGGATGTAATAGAGACATGATTGCGTCTGGTAGTCTTTTCTGACGCGTCCTGCCAACGCTATGTGAACTTTAACGTGGGGCTGGGGGCTTGGAGGTGGAGGTGGTTGTGGGCTTTGTTTACCTCTCACATGCCCAATTTAAAAAGTGCTAAAGTTTTTGTGACAATTTTTTATCCTCTTTTCTCGGCTTGCTAGTGACTTCCTGTTAGCAATGTTGGCACATCTGTAACTGTCGGATATGTCGGTCATTTCAGTCTCATGTTTTCTTTTTTTATTATCATCATAGGTCTTTTTCCCCCTGTAATAACTAATATGAGTGCTAATTAAAACAAAAGACAGCTACTTGAGCACATGCAGGATGCAGAAAATCTCTGCTGTAGATAAATATAATTGACTTATTTATACCAGGTTGTTGATATGGATTTGTTTTTTATTATTGAAATAAGATTGGAGGTAATGCATTATTATGCTTGCATTTTTTTGTTTAATTTTTACACTAGTTCATTCCAGTTCTTGTTAAAGACATTATTTTATATGCAAGATTTGTGTCATATTTTATTTCTTTAGTTATATACAGATTTTGCTAATTTGTTGATACACTGATTTTATAGATACAGTTGATTTTTTTCTAGCGCACATTAAAATCAGTGTATGCTCTGAAACTACTATTTACTAGTCTAGAAAGGTTTTTGTTCAAATTTAGTTGGTTGGGGAAAAGACTGTTTTAAACATAACGACAGGAATGTTGGCCTCAGTTTCAGCCATTTCAACACATTCATCTCTCCATTGTGTGCATCTTGTGTCTTGCTCACGTAGACCCATTAATAACTGTAAAACGACTAAATGTATTTGTGTCATTTTGATTATTTGTTGGATTTGTTCCTGGCTAAACAGTGAACTCAAGCTCAGAATCACAGAGGACCTAATACGAAGCCCTGAAGCACCTCCTAATCTACATTTACATTTAATTCAGGGTTCATATTAATTCTTTACAGGAGCTCAAAAAATTTATTTAAGTGATGAAAATAAAAGAGTCTATTTTTGTCCCCCTCCATTACACATACTTTAATTTAAAGGTTTTGCCCGTGAAATTGAGTGTGAACTTGAATTGGATCTCTGACCCAAACAACTTCACACGTACATCGATGGTGGCTCAGGATGAATGTAAAATCAAAACAGATTAACATATCTAATGTATTACAAAGGTCAATCAATAGGGATCTAATGCTTAATAAAAGTATTGGCAAGTTTCTAGTAGCAGCTCACACATTTTTTCTTACTGATTTTTTCTTTAATAACTTCAATGTCCCAAGAGAATGTTTCCAGAATTTTGCATTTCAGATTGTTCTTTCATGTATACGGATGTACAAATCGTAAGCCGTTTTGAAACCACAGTGTCTGTTCATAAAGGAGGTGCTACTAGGTCTTTGCCATGACATCATCCGATGTGGATTTGTTTGTTAAGCTCGACTCAATGGGAACCTGCTAAAGCACGGAAACAGCAGTGCTGTACTGCCTCACTCTAAATGTACAGAGCACTGTTAAAACTTCCTGTATTTTCCTGAACTACAAAAAGAAAAAAAGGAAAAAAAAAAATCAAACTCCCTTGTATTCCCCACTTATATGTAAGTACTTACAAAAATACAATACAGAAACCTTTGTGTTTGGTCTCTTTATTGCTCATCATGTGATGGAAAGTCATTGCTATGTCATAGTGTTACCATTCAAAGAGATGTACTGTAGTATTACCGTACTGTGTAAAAAAATACAGCAGTGTCATACACATACAGTATTATGACTTCAAAAAGCATAAGGGTGCTATAACTTTCTCTTTCTCATGGTTAAAGTGCTGTAATTAAGGATTGACTTAAACTGTACATTTGTCCAAATGCAGACCTGCCAGCCTTCAGACATCTTACATAAAGGTTCATCACTATAACCTCAGAGTACACTGCTACACCTCGCTGCTTAAAAAGTATGCCACAAAAAAGTGTAACACGTCAGTCCGGTAGGGGTTTTGATCACCCTGATATGAACTGATCTCCTGGAACCTACGTCCTGGCTAAAATTTTCTAACTTAAAAAAAAAAATGGAGCACCTCTGAATTCCTACCAAGGTAAAGGGAGAACGTTTTTTGATTTTTTTTGTTGTGAACTTAAAGTTATCCATGAGTTATCACGCCATAGCAACTTACCATAGCAACTTTATCTCGTTTATACAATTGAGCAGTTGAGGGAAAAGGGCCTTGCTCAAGGGGCCAACAATGACAGATTGGTGGTAGTGGGGCTTGAACCAGTGACCTTCTAATTACTAACCCAAAGCCTTAACCACTGAACCACCACTGCCCCGTGACTTTGTTATTTATTTATTTATTTTGCTGAATATGGGGTAAATAATTGGAAGACATTATGTATTAGGTCATTATTATGCAGAAATATAGAACATTCCAAAGTTTTCGTAAGCTTTCAAGCACTATTGAAGCACTTTTTTTTTTAATTTGAGTTATGTTTATTTAGTCTCTGCTCCGCATGGTGCAACATCAGCTCTCTAGGGAGAAAACTAGCATGTAAACGTCTGTGCAACTGTGTACGCTCCACGATGCAGGCCAAACACACACACACACACACACACACACACACAATGTCTCCCCAGAGAGGTAGGGATTTATCCACTGTCATTAAGGCAGCATTATAAATCACAGGGCAGTTCCCTGAGCTGAGGAAATGAGAATTATTCAAGTCTAGTGCCAGAGTAAGCCACACTAAATGTTCTGAATGAGTCATCAAGTCTAACTGAACACACTGTATATACAGCTGGGTAGAAGAGCCTGTAAGGATTCCAGTTTATATATATATATATATATATATATATATGTGTGTGTGTGTGTGTGTGTGTGTGTGTGTGTGTGTGTGTGTGTGT
>JAQMYF010000005.1:25662479-25676755 GCA_030014195.1 Neosilurus mollespiculum | reverse complement strand
TATATATATATATATGTGTGTGTGTGTGTGTGTGTGTGTGTGTGTGTGTGTGTGTGTGTGTGTGTGTGTGTGTATGTGGGTAAGGATTTCCTTCAAATTTACCCAACATTCTAGAGAGAAATTAATGTATATACACACTAACCTCAAATAAAAGTTACTTTCCAAATGCAGTTAAAAACAAAATCTGATTTGTTACTGTATGTGATCCTTTATTTAAAAGAGAAGTACAAAGGAAGGAATTTCAGTATTTTTGTTGACCCATTTAATTCTTTTTTTTTTTTTTCTTTTTTTTAAATATTAGCAAATATTATCCTGCGCAATAAACTCGACAAATCTGAAAGTAATTGGTAGCAGGTGAGGCATCATGATGGAGAATAAAAATGACATTAGGCATCCACCAAATGCTCAGCCTTTGCAACAAGGACGGGTCGTGACTTACCCCTTTGTGCCAAAATTTAGTATTCTTAGTCTGTTCAAAAGTAACATTTCTTAATGAAAGACTGCAAAGAACTTAAGCATTTCAACATCCACAACAGTACATCATGTTGTTAAAATATTCCGGGACAAATCTCACTGTGTAAATGGCAAGGATGAAATCCACTGTTGGATGTGTATGATACTTTGATCCCGCAGACGGCTATGCCTGACACGGAGGAACCATATGCTGTGGTCAGGTGAGTCTACATTTATGCTTGTTTTTAAGAAAAACAGACATCAAGCTCTCCTTGCTAAAAATGAAAATGACAATCCAGATTGTTATCAGTAAAAGGTGCAAAAAGTCAGCATCTGTGATGGTACGGGGATGCATCATTGCCAAGGGCATGGGTGAGTTACGTTTGTTTGAAAGTACCATTTACATGGTGGCATGTGCTGGGATTTTTAAAAGACTTTGAGGGAATGTTTCTTCAGGGTAGTACATGATTATTTTAGCAGGATAATGCTAGGCCTCATTATGCAAGAATGACACCAGCATAGCTTCATATTGTCATATCGGCCTCTTACTGAAAATGTATGAAGAATAGATGCATCAGGAAGAGAAGAATTGGACAACAGCAGCCATGGACCGTCAAGCAGCTTAAGTCTTAAGTAAGAATGGACCCAAAAAAAATCCAACTGCAAAAATTAGTATCCTCAATTACCAAACACAGGTCTGTCCAAACTGATGTTGCAGACACCACATTCTAACAATTAAGTAGGCTAGTATATATATTAAAACTCTTTTCTTTTTAGCGATGCTCCCGAGTGGAGCACCATAATCATGAAACATGGCTTATGGTTATCATATGTCCTGTCCCGTGTTCACACGTGCCCACCACAGGAAAGTTAATAAGGCTATCCTGTGTATCAGTGCCTTGCATAGTGATGCCAAAAAAAAAAACCCTACTATTAATAATGAATCTAAGATTCCAAAAATAGAGGCTCATACACCACTGTTCACAGTTCTCCATGGTTAAAAAAAATAATAATAAAATAAAAAACAATCTAATTCAGGGCAAACTTGCAGGTCAATAATCTCAGCAAACACTGAAATCAGAAGCATGGCAGAATGAATGTGTTAAACAGATACTTAAATTAATAATGCGGGTGATACAAAATCAAGTGAAAGCAAACTCGGAAAGGCAGTAAAAAGCAAACTCAGGCTATGAGAGCTCCACTTTAAGGCACCGCCTGAATCTTTTTAAGAATTAAATAAAAGTTCACCTGAATTACAAATTATATTGATTTCACTTTTTCACTTTCATTTTGTCGTTTCACATTTTATGCTATAGTTACTGTATATCATTTACATGGTAGTCACACATGCTAGTTTGCTCATCTAAATACACATTTCTCCAATTTTATTGATATATATAATTATGTAATATGCAAGCTTGATCATTCTTTTAAATACTTAATTTAGTTTTAGAGGTAAAATCAATAACACCACTGATTTTGACCACGCAGTGGACACTTCTGTACAGGAAACATGCACACGGTTGAAGGATAAGCTGACTAATAAGCACCCATTTGCGATGCTTACAGCAAACTAATTCACTTCCTGCTTTTATACATGGGCAGTTTTACCTTATTTAAACCTTCACTATGTGTGCTTAACTCAATTCTAAATACAGCCCTGAATAATTTCCAGTTGATTACGCTATACGATAAATAACTAAATATTACACTGGGATTTTAAAGGGGTTACATGTGAGTGGAGGCTTTTGAACGTTGGTGATAAAGACATGCTCATTAGAAATGAGCCAAAACATTCTGGAAAACGAATAGCATGGGAGGAAATGGAATTAAAATGGATGTTTTCGAAGAGAGAGCAGGAGAGAGAGAGACACAGAGAGAGTTAATGAATAGTCCAATGATGACCAAAATGGCATTGGTGTTCCAAGTGACTGTCATTTAAAGAATTTGATCTGAAAATATTGAATGGTCACAAGTTTTACAGACATACTGCACTAAAACAAAAGGGAAATAAAGAAGGAGAGCACAGAACTCTGTTTCGCTAACACAGCTCATCACGTCTATTCTCTCCCCAACACAAACTAAAGTATTCAGGATTCGGTGTCACGGGTGACACAATCATTTCAACATATACGCATAAATAAAGATAACTAGTCAGTGAAATGTAAATGCAGTGCTGGAAAGGCATTAACAGAGAGTCCTCTCTCTTTCTAGGTGTAATCTGCTGCTGCGTTTTTTGTTCGGAGAGGTTTTTTTGTCCCCTTGACTCCCAAGGCTTTTGTAAAAGACAGTTTTACTGCAATCAGGTTTGTCTTTTTTCATGTGCAAAATTTCAAAAGAGGCTAAAAGAGAAGATTCCAGTATGTGATTGGTTGGAAGCTGCTGACTGAAGGTGAATCCAACACACTATTTGTCAAATCCAGTGAATATCTCCTCGTGGTCTGCTAGCTGTCCATTCTGTGTGGACATTGGAAAAAAAAGCTTGTCTTTATTCACAGCTCTTGCTCGGCAGATGAGAAATAAAGTGGCTCAAAGCAAGCCACACGGCACTAATCCGGCCAATCAGGAGCAGGGGTCGCCTGAAGGAGCACTGAAGCGAGGTGTATGTTTGTCTGGCTGTCAGAAGTGAAATGCTTACAATCTTTGACTCATTCCATTGATTGTTAGTTATAAAATTCATATGACATGTTTCATATGTTATAGTTTCTATAGTAACAAATGATTTTTGCTCATGTATGCTAAGGCTAATAATAAGAATAATGAACTATGAAGGTTTCAGTAAGGAAAAGTTTGTTTGGCATTTGGAAGACCTTGGGAAAGCTGGAGAGCCGGGTGAGGGAAGGACTGATTATAGCGAAGCTTTTGAGTGGAGCCTCATAGGCATGAAACACTTTAGTGGCTGTCCTAGTGACTCCGTTTACCGGCCGTACCCCGTTGCTGGCTTGATGCTGATTGGCTGTTATGTATAGCTTGCACAAAAACAAAATGGAAAAAGCAAGCACAAACTCCGATACGGAACATTTACTCATTAAACGGATAATTCGGCTATTAAATTTATTTCCTCCGTTAAGGAACTGTTCTCATTTAATAACACCAGCTTAGGACACCTAGAGATATCTTCCGTGAGCTCCGCCTTTAGGCAGGGCCTAAATTTTTATAGTAGCTGCTATAATGTAAGAGATACAAGGATTAACATCCTTGACATAATGATGACATAACTTTAAAAGCAATAAATGGATAAAAAGTTTGATGTGTCATTCCTAAGGTTTTATTTATTAGCAATGTACTGTGGCAACGTGGACAGTGCTGGCTCAGTGGTTAAGGCTCCGGGTTACTGATCAAAAGGTTGGTGGTTCAAGCCCCGGTACTGCCAAGCTACCACTGTTGGGCCCCTTAACCCTGAACTGCTCAGTTGTACAAATGAGATTATATTGTAAATCGCTCTGGATGGGGACATCTGCCAATTTTCATAAATGTAAAAGATAGTAATTTCCTGTTTCACATTACACCATCCATTGATCATACAACAGCACACACACACCAAAGTGTTTTATTCTTTACTGTAAGTTCTATAATGTTTGATCTGCTGCTGGAGTGTTATGTGCAACTATAAGCAGATATTATATTCAGGTAATATAATTATGGTACGTTTTATTATCTGTAAGAAGAATGATCTGTAACCCAGCACCTCTTCTAAAGCCATTTTATTAAACAGAACCCCTGGTATTTTTCATATAGCACATTCAACTGCTCAGTAAATGCCATTATTAGCACGGAGGAACAAAGACATGGGGAAAGAAATTGGTAGAGAAGACAATGATGAAGGACTCGCCAGATACGCCCGCATATCTCCACATAATTGAGGTGTGTACGTGGCCGCAGTGATGGATATAGCTGTTTGTCTTCCACTGAGCTGAGAGAACAGCAAATCGCTTTAAAGATGATTAAGGGTCTTTTTTTTTTATTTTATAAATAAATAAAGAAAGAAAAAAGAAAGAAAGAAAAAGAAAAGAAGCCTGCCTGTTTAAATGAGGCAATAACTTTTGAATGACCTTCCACTGTGGAGCAATGTGTATGGCATAACACTGATTCATTCGCCGAGTTTATATGAAGAGGTCCAAAGCTCACTATTGTTTGAACTGGAGCTCATAGGCGGTGTATGGATTTGTGCTCCTGTTACGCCAGAAGCCCCATCGGGGTCGTTTAATCATCCACGAGCTGCTGAGAACTACTGCGGAGGCACAAAAATAAAAAAGTGACAGCAATTTCTACAAAAGCCTTACCGAGTATACGTGCACTGTCCACTTTATTAGGAACACCTGAACATCAACAGGCACTAATTTCATCAGCCGATCATACTGTAGTTCTGCTTTCTCAGACGCTTTTCTGCTCACCACAGTGATCATTTGAGCTACTAGATCCTTCCTGACAAACCAATCAGGTCACTTCTGAACTGTCACTCTCTCAAAGTTTTTTTGTTTTTCACACCATTCAACACTAGAGAGAGTGAACACTAGAGACTAATATGTGTGTAAAAAATCCCCGCACATCAACCGTTTCTCAAAAATCAATAACCATGTCATGGTCCAAGTCCGGTTTCAGTGGCTCCAGAGACAAGCTCCACAACAGTGGGCACAAGGAGAGAGATTTCCCCCTACTGGGCTGCCAACTCAATTCACCATTCAATTCAAATCAGTGCCCTCCTCAATTCACCTCTGATCCGTACTCAGTTCTGGTCACTTCAACTCAATTTATTCGACAATTCCTTCTGGTTTGATTCAACTCGATTCCCTCAGCAATTAAACTCAATTCACTGTTCAATTCCATTTAATTTAACTCACCTCATGCTTGAACTCGGGTTTTTTTTTCCTCCAGTGCATTCACAACTTCATTTGCCGAACCGCTTTATCCTACTAGGGTCACGAGGATGCTGGAGTCCATCTCAGCTGAGTCTGATTGAAGATTGGGTACACCACGAACAGCTTGCCAGACCATCACAGGACCAACACCCACACACACACAACCATACACATATACTTATGGGCAAGAAGTCAGTTAGCCTAATGTGAATGTTTTTGGGCTGTAGTAGGAAAGCAGAGTATCCAGAAAAAAAAAAATGCGAGCACGGGGAGAACATCCAAACGCCCTCGCAAGCCCGGGACTCAAACCCAGGACCTTCTTGCTGTGAGGCGGACCACTAGGCCATTGCGCCACCACATTCACAGCTTGATTAAAATCATTAATCAGTTCTGTTCATGTCCAGCTTAATACACTCTCCAATTCCATCCATCCATCCAATATCTGTACTACTTATCCATCAGGGTCTCTGGGCAACACAGTTTAATTCAAACCAGTTCCCTCTTCAATTCAAATCAATGCTAGCTGCAATCGAAGCAATTAACTGATTCAACAGAAATCACTTTCACATTTAAATCATTCATTCTTTCGCCAAACCGCTTAATCCTACTAAAGTCACAGGGAGACTAGAACCTATCTCAGCTGGGTGAAGGTGGGGTTACAGCCCGAACAGCTCACCAGTCCATTACAGAGTGAACACACACACACACACACACACACACACACCTAGGGGCAATTAGCCTAACGTGCATGTCTTTGGACTATGGGAGAAAACAAGAGTACCCAGAGAAAACCCATGCAAGCACAGGGAGAACATGCAAACTCCACACAGAAAGCCATTGTGCTAACCACTACAACACCATGCCACCCATTTAAATCAATTCAACTCTATTCACTCTTTGATTCTACTCGCTATTCAATGTACTTCATTCACTCTTCCGTTTAGATGAATTCAACTCGATCCATTCTCTTCAGTTTACCTCGGCTCAGTTTAGTTTAGTGTTCCATGTGATTGAAATCAATTCTATTTAACTTTTAATTCAGTTTATTCATAGAGCATTTTCAAGTTTTGGAAATAGTTTTATAGAGGTCTGGGTGCAGACACAAACCCAACCTCTTTTGAATGAAGCGGTAGTGACATTTAGTTTATTACAAAGAAAGCAAGATGAAGAAAATTATCAGGAGTAAGAAGTAAACAGTAGAGTAGAACAATAATAAACAGCACAAGCCCTAGGCTCTGCAAAACTTTCCACTTCACTGGGTTAAATATATATGAACCATGACCTTCACGGCTAGTACTGTCTGAGTTTCGGAAAGTAAGTTCCTTTGGTTACGCTTTTTTTTTTTTGCTCAGAATCTTTATTGACAGCCGCTGTGGGTTATCAAATGCCATCGACAGCCGCCACCTTGAGTGTATTCCTTCTTCATCAGCATGCAGTGGAGCAGCATTCGCTTGGTGCACAATGCTAATCAGGTCCGCATGACAGCTTCACTGATGACTGTGGTCATCTATCAAAGTGTTTGACTGATGCCTTGCCTTGGGTGAAAACAGATGAGTTCGCAGTCTCCGATTTATTGGTGAAGCAATGTTTGACAGACTGTATTGACATGGTCCGCATCATTGGACGCTGACGCTGAGTTAACCAGACAGCGTTTGAAACACTATAGCTTCGCACTATCGTTCCACCAATTAGAGGTGATTCATTCCCACCTCACGCACACAAAACACTGCAGGGACATGATGCCATCTGACTTGAGTGTGATCACTGAACATGTGTGGCATATAACTACACATTGTAATTGCACAGCTTTTTAATTGGTTTTAAATTAGAGTGTCGTCAAATCTAATCTGATTGGTTGGCACATGCTGCAGATGTTGTAATATATAGTATAATAATGTACTATTTCTTGTACGTCATTTAGATATCATTTGTGTATACATTTTCAGTAACCACTTTTTCCTGGGCAAGGACACCACGGAAGTAGGGATGAGGGATTATGGCAGTCACTGTACACAAATTTTAATCTAATGTAAAAATAAATAAATAAATAAATAGGTGATGACCAATTGTGGTGATTTCTTTAATCGTGGCTCTTAAACAGTAGTCAAAGACAACCGTTGTTACAGTCTTGCGACCAAAGACAGCCGACGATAATATTCTAACAGTGGCAGAAATTTAGGAAGATCAAACATCTCTCTGCTACGATCTAGCCAATAATAATACAGGAAATGATGTAGGGCGGCACAGTGATGGAGTGGTTAGCACGTACGCCTTAGAGAAAGAAGGTCCTGGGTTTAAATCCGGAGCTCAGCATGGAGTTTGCATGTTGTCCTCATGCTTGCATGGGTTTCCTCCAACAGTCGAAAGACATGCACATTAGGCCGTTCCAAATTGCCCATTGGTGTGAGTATGAATGGTTTTGTGTGTGTGTCTCTGTTTGTTGGCCCTGCGATAGACTGACCAGCTGTCCAGGGTGTACCCCACCTTCACCGAGTATCAGCTGAGATGGGCACCAGCTTCACCACAACCCTGAAAGGATTAGGTGATTTAACAAATGGATGGAAGTATGGATGGATGATGAATCCATGGAGATGGAATTCCATGGAGATGGAAATGATGTATGTATGCATCAATGCAACCTAGCAGACAAAACCAAAATAGCCTGGAGGCAAAATGTAGACCTCTGGGAATGTGGAATTTCAATAAAAGAATACTATATAATATGTCCTCTAGCTGATTTTTTTTCTTTTATCCCCCCTGCATGCTGTGGTTTTGTTCTTCTATGCTAACTTCGTAGTAGCCTGCAATTTCATGCAATCTATATACCATCATACAGTGTGTGTACCTGTCATACTCAAGATTACATCCGTGCCACACAGTGCTGTAATATTAAAAAAATAATATTAATTATAGAGATGTTACATGATCAGTTTAGCAAGATAATGCCTGGGTTTAGCAAGAATTTACCCACCATGCATGACAATGCATCTTTTGAAATCAGTGAATTGTCTTTCTCTCTCTCTCTCTCTCTCTCTCTCTCTCTCTATATATATATATATATATATATATCCTTTTGACTAGACTGGATATTCAAATAAAGAGGTCAATTCAACACAGCTGTCAGGTTTAACAGCTTTCCAGATCTACTATTTTATCAAAAGCACAACAGATACTTGTCCAGAGATTGTGAGAGGAAATGTGCTAAAAATGTTCCAGCCATCAAAGAAACTGCAGCCAATTGTCATTGTCTGTAAACTCAAATATGTAGAAGATGGTGGATAGTTCTTTCCTGAGAGTGAGTTACGCTGCCCTGTGAGATTACGCAGCAGTTCAAGACGTTTTCAGAGAGCTGTGCTACAGAGAGCAGAACGGCTTTAAATTCTGAAGAAAATGGGGAGACCAAAACTGTTCAGTCATAATAATTCTTGGAATTACCGTATTTGCGTCCTGAATTTCTAGGCTAATTCTAGAAAAAAAAAGGGGTGGGTCAGGCTTTTATTGATTTACACAAGTGATTTATCGAACATCCGATGTGATACAGCCTTTTCCCCTTTTTGTCTTGGGAGCTGCACAGTTATAAAAAAAAAAGAGAGAGAGAATTTATATATAATTATTATCTTCTTATGTTCTATTCACTGCACTCCTTAGAAAGGGCCTATACTTTGATCTCAGACACTGGGGAAATTACACCTCATTAGGAGCTCTTCAAAATATTTAATCATGAGTTGTGTGGAAAATGGCCAGGCTTAAGGGCTCAGAGTGCAGCTCGGGGTGGTCTGGTGGTTCATCCAGAGATGTGCTCCATCCTTCTAATTCACTTCTTTAAATTTACCAAATTCAAGTATGACTGATGCATTAACTTTCAGTCGGGGCAATCTTTCTGCTTTGATTGCTTCGAGTGTGAAATTCGAAGATAATTACACTGGTGGTCTGGCCAATAAATATAAAAGAAAGTAATCGGTGTTTCAATTGTGGGGTAGAGAGGACTATTCAAAGCTCATTTTTAAATTCCAGAGGGGTTTTTTTTTTGGCTTCAATGTGAGAAAGAAGAGAAATCTAGCGTGGCATTTATTACGTAAAAAGAGCATGGTTACAGCCTTGTATTCTGACAGCCCATTGGCTCAACAGTTACAGCCCACTGGTCTAACAGTCCTAACCTTAATCCTAACCCAGCTGAACTGAGCAGGGTCCACAACTAATTTAAACAAGATGCATTTTCTGTAAGTAGAGCTGTGGGAACATACGCCATCCCTGAAGAGCATATGAGGCATGCTGATTCTTATAGGTAACCAAATAATCAACCAAGAAATGCCTTCACCGTTACCACCCTGTTTATCTCTCTTGCTAGATTTACCAGTGACTGCAATGTATTAATGTACGTTTGGTTACAAAAAGTATGTTTAATGTTGTGGGTCGTCTGCTGGACAACTTAGCTGCTCCTGTTATAATATTATATCTATTACCAGTCATTCAGTTACTCACTGACCTTGACCTTTGCCCTGGACATTCCAAAATCAAAAGTTCTCTGGGAAACAGGTCCTACCAAGTTTGGTGGAGATCCATGTACAGGTAAAGGTAAACAAACAGTGGCGTGGTGGTTAGCACAACTGCCTAACAGCAATAAAGTCCTGGGTTCAAATCCTGGGCTCAGGTGATTCTGTGCGGAGCTTGCACGGGTTTCCTTTGGGTACTCCGGTTTCCTCCCACAGTACAAAGCCATACACTTTGGGCTAATTGGTTGTTCCAAATTGCGCCTAAGATATAGGGATATGAGATAGTATCTAGCCTTCCTACGACCCATGGCATGGCAATTTTAACTTTATTTTTATATACATTACCATATATGATTTCAGACTTCACCTGAACTGTGGTGGAAACGTGTCTAAGAGGCTTGCCATACAATAAATGTATACGATATACATATACAGTATATGTAGTCCTTAATATTCAAAGCATAAATATAGGGAGAGTCATTCTGGCTTAGCGCAGCTAATTGGGAGATTAAAACAGGCAATGCATACAAAACCCTCGGACCTTTTTATTGAGTTTGGGCTGTGAATACTACACAGGCTGATCATGAGGCCACTGGTGCATCATTGCCCTACTTAAGCTATAGTTGATTAACCATTTTAATTATCCCTGCTCGGTGTGCGTGTACGTGTCCCTGAGGATCTGCGGCAGCCCTGAAGCTACTTGTGCAAGCCGTGAATTCCCCTGGAGATGATTAATGTCGTTATAGGTTTGCTTCAAGGTATCCCAGGATGCCGCTGGCATTTGGCACAATTAAAAGTACAGGAGCATCTGTTATCACCACGCTTGTCATTCCCATCAACAGATAGCAAACAACTGGACGGGCAAAGGTGTTCACGTCACTTTGACAAAGCTACAAAGCAAATCTGGTGCAGGATTTCTTTTCTGCACAACCCCCCCACCCCCCAGTCTTGTCATTTATATTCTGTTGCAGGTCCACATTTAAAAAGCACATCGCATGTCATTTGCCTTTGATGGAAAGTGGGCTGCTTTAAATGCACGTCACTGTCGAAATACAATGGGACCAAATTTCTGTGGGCTTCAGCTATCATGCTGACACTGTGCACCCTGGTGCAGAATACAAATGCAAAACCAGCACGGGCTCAGACCGTCAAAACACTAAAGTTAAATGGCTTGTTGTAAAAAAATAACATCAACGGTCTGGAATCCTTCACCACATTAATATTTTCAGGCTGCAGCAACATGGGCAGGGAGCGTGTTTTATATGCCTCTGTATTATTCCGTATAACTCATGAAGCCTTGTGAAACTGTAATAACTCTTGTCTGCTTCTGCTCCGCCATCCTACACCTCCCTATGGAGGTGTCATACACACAGCGCAAGCTGCAGAGAAAGACAGAAAGAATGAGAGAAAGAAAGCATAAGCCAGACAGAGCTCCTCACTTTAAGCTTTGCCATGGGAAATTTGCGAGACGGCCAGCCAGGCTTGGTGAATCAAGGTGATATAATGTGGCATCTGTGAAAGTCTACTAAAGTCTTAATGGCTAAAAGGCATTATTACCAAATAGAAATTAATTTTGAAAGCTAATGTGCTCTAAATAGATACAAATACTTGAAGGGCACTTGGCTTGGCCTGGTTTGTTTGTCTGTTAGCAGGATTACGCTAAAAACTACTAAACTGATTTTCACTAAACGTGCTTGAGGGATGGGGTATATGCCTAGCAAGAACCTGTAACATTTTGGAGGAGCCAGGAATTTATTAAACACTTTTTAACTGCTGCATGTACTCTCATTAAACTTGGTGCAGGGGTGGGGCTTGGGCCTGGGAAGAACCCATTAAATTTTGGAGCGGAGCCAAAAAATGTATTAAAAGGCTTTGACTATTAGCATGATTTCACAAAAACTACCGTACCGATTTTTATCAAACTTGGTAAAGTGGTGGGGTATGGTCCTAGAAGGAACCTATTCAACTGTGGAGCAGCCATGGATCATAATCAAGATCGAGTGGTTTTAAAAAGATTATTAAAGGATTTGGTCTGTTTGCAAGATTACGCAAAAACTACTGTACATATTTTCATTAAACTCGGGGGAGGAGAGAGGTATGGACTCACGATCCAGATCCAAGATACCGATTCAGAATTCCAGATCCAGATTCACACGCATTCAGTCACTGCCATTGACCTATACCATTTCCCCACCCAAGGAGGTACACAGAGCCCCCACACGGCAGGGGTTCATGCTTATTTTCTAGTTACCTCTACGATGGAGGTTGTTTTACGCAAGGTTTTTTTTCTCTACTTGTTAGCAAGATTACACAAAAAGTCATGTACAGGTTTTCATGAAATCTGGATCAAATTCTGGATCCAATTTTTAATGACTCTGTAACATTGTGAAATAGTATGATTTAGTATTACAGCAGGTCCAGCAAGGGGGTGATGTGTACTTGTTTTGGTTTGGCAGATGTTTGCGGTCTCTAACTGCTCTTATTTATTTATCCCCCCCCCCATCAGCTTGAAACTAGAGGCTTGTACTAACACCAGAATCCCAAGCAGCAAGATCGAAATAAAGACATAATACATTAATTAAAGGTACAGTGTGTACAGTTTAGAGGAATAAAGTCACTTAGTGAGGAGGTTCCAGACTGCAACTAACTGAAATTTCATTCAAGACCCCTCCCCCCTTTGAAACCTTTTTGGCTCTGAACTACTGTATGCATACTGTCTTGCATGGCAAGCCTCCATGAAAGGGGACCTGCTTTCCATGTAGATATGAACACCTTTTTTGTTTCCAAAAACTCCATCCATCCATCCATCCATTTTCTGAACCGCTTATTCCTAATTAGGGTCGCGGAGAGGCTGGCGCCCATCTCAGCCGACTCTGGGCGAGGGCGGGGTACACCCTGGACAGCTCGCCAGGCCATCGCAGGGCTCAAGACACAGATATGTACCATAAATCAGTGCAAATGACATGAGCTCAAAGATAAACAATTTCAAAGTGGGATACAGAAGTCACTGAAGGGGCTCATCACTGTTATTTGCACCCAGTAAGGTATTTATTTACATTTTTGGGGAAACAATTTCACACGCAATTTCCGTTTGTTGCTCTTTTTGGGAACGTACTAACCTGCTGGACACACTGATTATTGATGAACTGATGTGGGATTTGGGTTGTACACACACGCCTGCTTTAGGCAGGCAGGGCGAGTAGGAATCCCGTGGTGAGTTTCGAGCCAATAGGAATGCACAGCACTTCCGTTAAAACTCTTTGTGGGCGGGGCTTGTTATCATGCTGACCGCTCACTCGGGACAGCGAGCGCGTGCAGGCGCCGCATCTTTATTCCGACCACCTGTTGACTGGAGCATGAACTTAAAACGGGACCGCGTCTCGTACAGATGTGCACAGGGGAGCTGCAGCTGCACACTGAGCTCCGAGACACCCAGCAAAGTTCTTCCACAGGTTGGAAAGGAGAAAGAAGCAACTTTTGCCAAGTACTAAGTGACATCACCAGGATCTCCAGGACGCGCACAGCGTTTGCACTTCACGCGCAATGGATTTCTGGAGATGTTAGGAGTCGGAAAGCCAAGTGGCATCCGTGCACGGTCGCCCGAACGGCATTTCACGTGATTGACGCGTGAGATGATCCGCTACAACCTTCCAGGCTGTGGAGAAATCACTTAGAAGCTCCGCGACGCGCAGTCGCGCACCATGCTGAAAGTAGTGAGCGTGGTTTTGGCGCTGGCCGCTGTGTGGAGAGTAAGTGTGGCGAGCAGGAGACACTGTCCCGACCTCACCGTGGAGAGCTGCGAGTGCGCAGCAGAGCGCTCTGGGACGCTGAACCGGCGCAGCGCGCGCGTCACGGTGACTTGTGATGATGCAGATCTGACGGACATGCTCGAGCCTCGCGCGCTGCTCAGCACCACCACCTCACTGTGAGTCCGCCGAGAGCAATGCGTGCATGTGCATGAGCTCAGGCAGGGGTTTGCAACCCTGATCCTGGAGGAATCCCCCCCACCGTCCTGCATACACAGTTCAAGTCGTGATGAGCTTTTACTTACTGGTTAAATCAGGTGTGTTGGGAACAAGGAAAACACCAAAATGTACAAGGGGTCCTCCAGGAACAGGGTGGGAACCCCTGAATGAAGGAATGGATGGATGGATGGATAGATGGAGCTGTGTAGGAGAGACATGAACATCCTCAAATGTTAAAGCAGGGCTTCTCAAACTTTTTTTTTTTTTTTTTGGAAACTCCTTAAACTGTAAAATAAATTTCACAGACCTCCTCGACTCCCATTTATCTTATTAACATAATCCATTTATTTAAGAAGTGGGCTCATTATTCACCTGTCCACTATAATTTCCTGGCTCTTTACTGGAGCCACTGAGCATTTTATTCCTGAAATATAAATTCACAGGAAACTTAGTTAAAACTTATTAAAACTTTTAATACTTTAAAGTATTCAGACATTTTATATATA
>JAQMYF010000005.1:25635713-25646084 GCA_030014195.1 Neosilurus mollespiculum | reverse complement strand
TTCCAGGTTTCTAACCTCCTCTAGGTAGGCCGTCTCGTCGTTGTTAGAGATCAGGCCCACCACCACAGTGTCATCCATAAACTTGATGTTGTTGTTGGAGCTGGAAGTGGCCACACAGTTGTGGGTGTATAACGAATACAGCAGGGGGCTCAGAACACAGCCCTGGGGGGCTCCACTGCTGAGGGTGAGTGAGGGTGAGACATGGTTGCCCAACCGTACCACCTATGGTCTGCCTGTCATGAAGTTGGAGATCCAGTGACACAGGGATGGGCTGAGGCCCAGTATCTCCATCTTGGTGGTAAATATGGAGGGGATTATGGTGTTAAACGCTGAACTGTAGTCAACAAACAATATTTTCACATAATTCCCCTTTCTGCTGTCCAGATGATTCAGGGCTGTATGATGGAGGTGTGTGATGGCGTCCTCAATAGATTGGTTGGGACAGTATGCAAATTGTAGCGGGTGGCTGGAAGGGAAGAAGTGATGACATTTCTGACTAGCTTTCAAAGCACTTCATCACTACTGAGGTGAGGGCAACTGGGCGGCTGTCGTTCAGGCAGGCGGGCTGGGGTTTCTTGGGGACCGGAACAATGATGGAAGCACGTTGGGATTATAGACTGATTCAGGGAGAGGTCGAAAATCTCAGTGAACACTGCAGCAAGCTGGTCGGCACAGGTCTTCAGGACCCGACCCGTGATGTCATCTGGTCCTGCTGCTTTCCTTGTATTCACTCTCCTGAATGCCTTTCTCATGTTGTGCTCCGAGATGATGAATGAGTTAGCCTCTCCGGTATGCTCTAGAAGTGTGTTGCCCATAGCAATGTTAGCACTGCTAACGCTGTTAGCGCTGTGAGCTGCAGCCTCGAAGCCAGCATAAAAAGTGTTTAGCTCATCTGCCAGAGAAGCATCTGCATTCACCGATCTGGAAGATGGTGCTTAGTAGTCCGTCATATTTCTTAGTCTCTGCCACAGACTCCTAGAGCCACTCTCTTGGAATTGTGACTCTAGTTTCTGTCCATAGTGCTGTTTCGTCTATGGGATCTCAGAGCATCGCGAATGGATTTATGCACCCACGGCTTCTGATTAGGAAACGTTCTGATGGTAGTCTTCTGAACTGTGTCATCCACCAGTTTCCCTATGAATCCCACAACCGCTTCCGTAAACATGTTGACGTCATCAGAGCTGCGCCGGAACATGTCCCAGTCTGCTTCATCCAGAGTGTCCTGCAGAGCGGCCACCGATTGGTTCGTCCAGCGTGGCACCTCCCTCCAAGCTGGAACTTCCTGCTTGAGCCTTTGTTTATATTTAGGCATGAGGAAGATAGAGGCGTGGTCAGATTTCCCAAATGGCATGTACAGAGGCGTGTATATGTGTGTGTACAGAGGCATGTACAGAGGCGTCTATTGGAGTGTGTACAGAGGCATGTACAGAGGCGTGTATTGGGGTGTGTACAGAGGCGTGTATTGGGGTGTGTACAGAGGCATGTACAGAGGCATGTTCTGGGGTGCTTACAGAGGAGTGTATTGGGGTGTGTACAGAGGCGTGTATTGGGGTGTGTGCAGAGGTGCGTACAGAGGTGTGTATTGGAGTGTGTGCAGGGGCATGAACAGAGGTGTGTACAGTGGCGTGTACTGGGTGTGAACAGAGGCATGTACAGAGGTGTGTACTGGGGTGTGTATAGAGGCATGTATAGAGGTGTCTACTGGGGTGTGTATTGGGGTGTGTATTGGGGTGTGTATAGAGGTGTGTATAGAGGTGTGTATTGTGTGTGCAGAGGCTTGTACAGAGGCGTGTATTGGGGTGTGTATAGAGTTGTGTATTGGGGTGTGCACAGAGGTGTGTACTGGGGTATGTACAGAGATGTGTACAGAGGTGTGTACTGGAATATGTACAGAGGCATGTACAGAGATGTGTACTGGGGTATGTACAGAGGCGTGTACTGAGACGTATACTGGGGTATGTACAGAGGCGTGTACAGTGTATGCTCTATTGACATTAAGCAAATGAAAAATGATGGATGGACAGATAGATCACCAATTTTGGTGGTGCTAGTGTTTAATCTTTGGGCATAGTTAGGGCTCAAAAATTGAACAAGTCAATTGAAGAAAAGAGATGTATGTAAAGAACAGATAGCGGGTATAAAAATAGTTCCAGGTCCTTCTAGTGCTGTCTGCAACATGTGTAGTACATTCATTCATTCATTCATTCATTTTCTGAACCGCTTATTCCTAATTAGAGTCGCGGGGAGGCTGGCACCCATCTCAGCCGGCTCTGGGCGAGTGTAGTACATTTGGAAATATTATATAAAACATTTTTAATTTATTTTATTAGACATATTCAGTGTGATTTTTTTTTTTACGTATGTGTGGTCGGGGGTTATGGAGGGGTTAATAATGACACGTTTATAAATGTAGAGGTTACAGTATCATATCTTACTGATTACTAACAGTGACAGTATAAATAGTCATGTGACCAAGAAACTGTAAACACCTAAATACAGCACTGTAAATACTGAAGTTACAGTTTTACTCCTGAAGCTCTGACACTGGAGACTCCTTTCATACACATTACATAAACACAAAAGACATCACCGTATCAGTGTTTACACCATGATCCTGTCATGTGATCCGCTGTACATGCCCTTGGAATGAGCTGTTTCTATAGAAACGATAATGTGTTCGAGAGACTGTCCGTCACAGGGAGACGGTCCCAGCATGATGCTGTACACGAGATGATTGGAACCAACAGTGGGGCGAGAGAGTGGATTTATAAAGAGGGTACCACAGCGCGTGTCCGAGAGGATTCACTCAACTTCATCAACACATCTGAAAGGTTTCCTCACAGTTTACACACACACACACACACACACACACACACACACACACACACACACAAACACACGGAGCACTGAAAGCCTGCTTCAGTGGTAATTCAATGTTTTATTATTTTAATCATGACGTGTTGATTCATTACAGTCTCACTAAAGTAAAATATATGCAAAGTACACAAACAAGTAAAACAAACAAACAAACGAAAAGTTAAATGAACTAATAAATAAATAAATTAATGAATAAATAATTAAATGAAATAAATATAGCTTGTCCCTGTGACGGACATGTTCCAGGATGAAACAGGTTACAGATGCTTTTAGAGAGATTAGATATTCTGAGATTCTAGATATTCAGGTGTGTGAGCTATCTATCTATCTGCCTCTGTCTGTCTATCTATCTATCTATCTAGCTATCTGCCTGCCTGCCTGCCTGCCTGTCTGTCTGTCTGTCTCTCTATTCATCCATCCATCCAGCTATCTATCTGTCTGTCTTGGTTCATGTTTAACAGTTTTTTGTTATATTTCAGTTTATTTTACTTTATTTGTTGATTTTTATTTTTATAATTGTTCAGCTTTATTGAAACAATATTATTTCCTCTTCCGCTTCTAGAAATGTATTTAGTAAAAGATGTTACTTATTAGATAATAACACTAAATCAAAACTATGTCCTTGTTGCCTCTGAAATGCAGGGACTCTCCACCACGGGTCCCTCTGCTCTTACGCAGCACCGGGATCATCACTGGTTTAAACGTATCTCCATAACCTTTTATACATTCCTCACAAAATATTCTGCTACCTTTTATGTCTCTAATTACATCAAGCCCAAAGTGTCATTGTTCTCCTGGAACACAGAGGTGACATTTTAGAAACTCTTTAAGAACTGATGCCATCTCTGACACATACAATGAATTTCCACCAATTAGGGAGTGGAGCAGGTCATGGTGTGGTGGACTCCTTGCTTCCTGGAGATCAGAGCATGCTGGGCTTCATTAGTGAAGAAAACGAATACCTGCATGTCTCCATTTGTGTATTGTCTATTCATCAGTCCCAGGTTATAATTGATGCTTTTCTTTTATCTCTGTACTGAGAACTACAAAGAACCATGGTGTGTTGGTAAAGAAGGTTCCTGAGATATTGGGTCCTTTTCATTAAGGTCAGGAGGGCAGAACTAATCCGCTCCGGCATGAACAATTCCGACAGGATAATAGTTTAATTAGCGAATACACCAGCGATTCCTTAGTCTGGTCTGGAACAAAAGCCTGCTCGGTTCTGTTTTCCAAGATCGGGAGGATGGGAATTTAAATCCCAGAACAATCACAGAGCCAGTGTTGAGTTCCTGAGTATGGATTTAAAATATGAACTGCACAGACACATCCATATATCAAGCTGGTAGAATTCCCCATGAATAACGTGTTTATGTATATATTTAGGTGGCACGGTGGCGCAGTGGTTAGCACGTCCACCTCACAGCAAGAAGGTCTCGAGTTTGATTCTCGGAATCTAATGTTTCTGTGTGGAGTTTGCATGTTCTCCCTGTGCTTGTGTGGGTTTCCTCCGGGTACTCTGGTTTCCTCCCACAGTCCAAAAACATGCACAGTATGCTGATCAGCTGTTTCAAATCGCACCTAGGTGTGAGTGTGAGTGTGAATGGTTGTGTGTGTTGCCCTGCAATGGCCTGGCGAGCTGTTCAGGCTGTACCCCCGCCCTCACCCAGAGTCGGCTGAGATGGGCAGCAGCCTCCCCGTGACCCTTATTTTTAATTCAGTTTAGTTTTAATTTTCAAGAGCATGAGTAAATTTATTGCTATTTTTATACTGAAATGAAGAAAATCCTTTAAAACTCTACATTTACACTGAAAATATGTAGCCTTTCATCATCAGGTGGTTTTTATTTACATCTACGAAGTGGTAATCTATGGTAAAATGCTTTTGATCGTTTACAATAGTATTTTTGAAAAGTCCACCATTTGTAGTTTGTTTCACTTTTGTGAGTGTGCGAAATCATGAGACTAGGACAGGGAAGCATCACTTCATATGAGTCAAGATAACGGCAATAATAACAGTATACAGATATTAAATTAACAAATCAGATATAAACCGCTGAACTTCTGAACAAAATAAAACTCAGCGCATCTACACATAATATGACTTTACATTTACACACATCACAGGCGTCTGCCCGATTATATAATTTCCGCCGTTTATTCATATGCAAATTACTTTTGTATTTACCGTTGCATACGTGTGAATCATGTGATACTTTTTGCAGTAGAATGTTGCCCCATTGTGGGCAGATTTATTACTTTCTTTTCTTTACCTTTTTTTGTTATCAGGGAAGTGTATAATACCAATAGCGTGTTTTAATAACCTGACGTATATGATGTATGCTAGATTTTATTACGTTTAAATTTATTCTCCCTTTAAGAATTTACAAGTTTTAGTTTTTACTTTCTTTTAGTGCTAGTTTTAGTTTTTACTTTTTTACACATTGCTGCTACCTTCTGGATGGAGTCTGTTACTGTCTCAGGGATACTGTATACCACAGAGTAAACTGAGAAGAAAAACAAACTGGAAATTAAAATAAACTGCAAAACCTGCAATTCTATTTCATTTTAGTTCTTTATTTATCTATTTCACCTTATAGTGCCTTCAGTGTACATACAGTATATCCCAGGGCTCAGGTTTTATTTACAGGTGTTCAGAGTTTACATTTCTATCTCATATTTCTATCTAAAAGTTTGTGTATATAGTTGACTTTTTGCATATAATTAGAGTAATGTAAATATAAAAAATAAAAAGAGTTCACTGCAGTTTATTGCCTTGAATGTACCTTTGAAAAAAAAAGGCTGAGAGTCTCATACTAAATTTCGTACATGTGAACATAATGACAATAATCTTGAATCTTAAATCTTACCTCCACTAGTTAGGTTACGTTTTACGTGTGGTTTGTATCTGTGTTTGTTTTCAGAATTATGCAAAAAAAAGTTAGTCTTTTTAACTGGAGGCGGAGCTTTGGATAAGAAAGACTCCATTAGATTATGGGGATGATCCAGATCAATTTATGTACCTAGGGATTCTTTAAAGGATTCTTTAACACTGTGAGATAAAATGATTTTTGACATTAACTTTTTTTTCACCTGTACTTTTAGTTTTATGTTTTTAATATAATTATTTTAACTCTGGTGGGTTTAAATTGTCTATAAGGTAAATTTTTATGGTTTAAAGCAAAAAATCAGCAGTAAAGGTTTCAACATATATTTTATTTTAGATTTGTTTAGATCGTCAGATTAGCACAAAGACACAGAGTTTCAGCTTATTTAGACTCACAGTTCTGAATTTAACTCCACTCCCATGGATGACCACACTCCAATGTCAGCACTGCTCCAGAAAATATGTCCTGAAAATCCCAGGCCAGTTATGTGTGAATCCTCGTGATGAGTCAGGACTCTGAGGTTGTTTTTTGAGACTTTTGGTTTTTCAGAATCCATAAAATCACCAAAATAACTTTGTGACATTGTGATGTTAGTCACACAAGATATGGGCCGAATATGCAACACTTCCCTTGAAGGCCGTCACAGGGTCACAAGTCCAAATTCTCTTCTCTCAACCAAAGAGGAAGGGATGCTCCCCTACTGACGTGGTTCACATCTCTCTGGGTTTTAAAGAAGAAACACTGGGGTTGTAGTAGAATTTTTCATGACTAACACAACTAGCTCTGTTTGCTAATAATTAACGGTGAGCAGCAGCTGGATTCTAAAGTTCACTGTGAGGTCAGTAACGGAATGATAAAACGCAGAATTATTATCAGGATTCGGCAGACATCTTAACACCCCCCCTTCCCAGAGGACTAAAGGAAACACTAAACAGGAAGTGGCAGGCGGAGATGATTAGAGTCTTGTTGGAACAGAAAGATGGGTTAGAGAAAGATGCAGAAATGTCAGATTTTGGATGAGAAAGAGAGAGCAGGGGAAGTTTTATTGCTTTTCTGTCCTGCTGTCACTCAAAAAGAGGAATAAAGAAATAAATGGATCTCGGGGCTGAGATTGGTGCGTTACAGTGGCCTCTGTGTTTGCTCGCATTTTCATTCAAGTAGTGCGGGTAAAATTTTAAGTGTGCTGCAATTCTGGGTAAAGTTCAAAGAAAAGATCAAAGTCTCCACAGCTGAAAGCTTTGAAGTGCTGCTGCAGAGACAGAGAGAACGCAATCGCTACAATTTTCCCTGAAATTGAAAGGCAAGTGAAAGACAGTGGTCACGCTGAGATTACAGTTCTACTGCTTGGATGTACGGCTGGACCATCAGTGCTGTTGGATTATTACATGATGTATGTGAATTAACTTTTGTATACAAGACATGTGATAGTTCAGACTATGCGGCGGTCAGTGTGGATCATCCAAATGTCAAGTCACCTTCTAGAGGTCCAGCAGAAACTTCGCAGTGGCCTCTGGCAGAGTTTTTCCAACACGAGTGCTGATAAATTCAATATAATTCAAGATAAGTTGTTCGGCGCCCATATCAGACAACTCCGGGTGAGGGCGGGGTACACCCTGAACAGCTTGCCAGCCCATTGCAGGGCCAACACACATACAACCATTTGCACTTACACCTGGGGCGATTTGGAACAGCCAGTTAGCCTACTGTGCATGTTTTTGGACTATGGGAGGAAACTGGAGTAACCGGAGGAAACCCACGCAAGCACAGGGGGGACATGCAAACTCCACACAGAAACACTCCGAGCCTGGGAGTCAAACCCAGGGGGGTCCATGTCTGTGTTCCCCAGTACCTATGTTCCCTAACCCTAGCCCTATTATCATTGAAAATGTGAAATCACGGTTATTCCATAAATTGGTACTTTGAAGATCCATTGATTTAATAAGGACCACAGAACAAATGTACTAGGGAACATTGGGTCTGGAGAACATGTCCCTAATTATGGGGAACATAGTGAGTGGGGAATATAGGGAATGGGGAACATAGGGACTGGGGAACATAGGGAGTGGGGAACGTGGGGCTGATCCTGAACCCAGGCCTTCTTGCTGTGAGGTGGACTTGCTAACCACTGTGCCACTGTGCTGCCTAAAGGTAATTATGCTGTTTGAAAGTGTGTATATGGTTTTTCTATCTGTACTGAATTGCATTGATGGATCTGAGTCACATTGTTTCTGCAACATTAACAATAGACCTTGCTCTGACCTTGACCTTGACCTTGACCATGGCATTTTAAAATTAAATGATTTCAGGGACTCAGGTAGGGTAGTGGCCCAACCAAGTTTGGTGAGAACAGGTGCAACATAGTTAAATACCTCAAACAATACTGTTTATGTTTAATCTACAAATTCACCCTGATGAGTAAGCCATAGGTAATGGTGGTGAGGAAACACTTCCTGAGAGAACATGAGGAAGAACCCATAGAAGAACCAGCCTCATCTCGGTGACTCTGAATGGCACCTTGATAAATCATTACCCTCCTATATCTGTATCATGTAAAGTGCAGATCTGTAAACAGAAACTTATAATTAAAAGTTTAATTTCTGAATTTATTATTCATGAACTTAAATTCTGTCGTTTTTAACTTAAGTTATTAAATATTTAGCGATGAAGACTTCAGTGTAAATTTTGGGACCTCAGTTTTAAGACTATCCAAAACATCTTAAGAGTATTTTTTCTGTAAATGGAGGCTGTTCATCACAAGTAACCCGTGCAGAACAGCAAGTCCCTGGAGTGGAGTAGGACTTGGAACCTCCTCCCTGGGTGGAGTCTGGGTTATCTGATGTAGCGAAGGTGAGCTGGATAATAAGGTAGGCATTATAAAGGTAACGATAAAGAGATCTTTATTGTAACTGTTGCATAAACAGTGAAAATCAGTTTGGCAGCTCTCTGATTAGCAGCAATTATAGAAAAAGTGCACAGAAGACAACTAAGGTAACTACACTAAGCTATATATGTGCATTTACCTACATACACATATATACACACACACCTACATGTACACATGTAGACACATATACATACATACATATATCCTGTATATGCAAACACATATACCCACATATTTACACATTTAGAGACATGAAACGCATGATATGTCAAAGGTGCATGATATACACAGGGTTAGAGGTAGTGCTTTTTAATTATAAGGTGCATGATGCTAAAATGTTATATGGTATTCAAGACCTGCTCTAAACATGTACTGCACTTAATCATGAGTATTGCACCTAAGAGTAATATTGCACTGTCCAGGAAGATGGTCTGAATGATGGTTATTCAGTCAGTGTATGTGATGGCGGTTGTGGGGTTGCACGTTTACCAGGTTGTGGGTAAAAGCTGTTCTTGAGTCTGTTAGTTTTTGTTTTTAGTGTCCTGTACCTTTTTCCGGAGGGTAGAGGGGAGAAAAGGGGGTGTCCAGGGTGAGGGTGTGTGTGTGTGTGTGTGTGTGTGTGTGTGTGTGTGTGTGTGTGTGTGGTCTCTGATAATTCCACTGGCTCTCCTCTGAAGTCTGCCAGTGTAAATGTCACTGAGGGGGGGTAGTGTAGTTCCAATTACCCGCTCTGCCGTCCTCACCACCCGGCTGCAGTGCCTTCCTGTCCTCTGCAGTACAGCTGTTGAACCACACTGTACAGCTGTAGGTCAGGAGGCTCTTGATGGCGGAGCGGTAAAAGTTTGTCAGTAGGGGTCGAGGTAGGCAGGCTTGTCGGAGCTTTCTGAAGAAGTACATCCTTTGCTGTGGCTTCCTCACCTGGTGAGAGATGTTTGTGGTCCACATGAGGTCAGCAGAGATGTGGACTCCAGTAAACTTGAAGCACTCCACCCTCTCTAACTCCTCCATCAATATAGAGGGAAGAGTGCTCAGTTTGTTTAGATATCCTGAAGTCCATTATCATCTTCTTTGTCTTGGGGCATTATTGAAAGAGGATTGGGGGATATAGGGGTTAGGGCATGGGTCTTAAACCCTGTTCCTGGAGATCTATGTTCCTGCAGGATTTATCTCCAACCAAAACCTAACACACCTCTTTTACTGGAACAAGAATTGGACAAGAACAAGGTGTGAATGGTTAGGGGTGGAGTCAAAGTTTTCAGGAAGGTAGCACTCCAGGAACAGGGTTGGGGATATGGAATTAGGGGTTATTGAATGAAAGTTAGGGGATAAGGAGTAGGAGTTAGGGAATGAGGGTTGGGGGTAGGGGATACAGGGTAGGGGATATGGAATTAGGGATTATTGAATGACAGTTAGGGGATATCGAGTTGGAGTTAGGGAATGAGGATAGGGAGTAGGGGATACAGGGTTGGGGATATGGGATTAGGGGTTATTGAATGACAGTTAGGGGATATGGAGTAGGAGTTACAGAATGAGGGTTGGGAGTAGGGGATTCGGGGTAGGGGATATGGGATTAAGGGTTATTGAATGACAGTTAGGGGATATCGAGTTGGAGTTAGGGAATGAGGATAGGGAGTAGGGGATACAGGGTAGGGGATATGGGATTAGGGGTTATTGAATGACAGTTAGGGGATATGGAGTAGGAGTTACAGAATGAGGGTTGGGAGTA
>JAQMYF010000005.1:25564437-25616432 GCA_030014195.1 Neosilurus mollespiculum | reverse complement strand
TCTTGGAAAAGCAAAATTGTACAGCACAACGCTGCAACCAGACTACCATTCTGCTTGCTGTGATGCTGGACAAGACAATAAACAAAAAACAAAAAAACAAACAAACAAAAAAAAAACATACTGATGTCAAGTACTTCTAAGAGTGAGCATGATTTTTTTTACTGCGATGGCTGTAAAGATTTTAAAGAAACTTGAGTTTATATGACAAGTAATTATCTCTCCATTAAGCTAAAAATGCAAAAGCAATTCAAGCCTGTCACACAATAGGAAAGTGATGGCATGTTAAAACAACAGAAGACAGCACCAAATGGTTTACTTCTCATATTCAGCAACAGATGTAACCTTTGAAATACTTAATCAGTCATTCTTTAAACATTGAGCTACAATGGGGGTGGGGGAAAGCATGCATAGTACAACAAAATTACTTTTTTATCTGAAACAGAGTGAGATATACTGCCTTAGACCTAAATTAGATGTAAGGAATTAGCTTGATTCTCTCTGAATTACATCCCATCATGCCAGCTAAATCCGTACCTATAATGCATACAAGACACGTTAACAAGAAGAACAATGTCCACAGAACAGATTAGGCACTTCACACGAATACTGACCCAGATGTAATTAAATGATAGTCGCCTCGGACACCAAGGGCTTAAATTGCCACTGTCACTTTATTGACTTTGATGGATCGTTATCTGGAACTCGAAAGGAGGACAAAATTGTCAAGAAAACAGGTTCATATTATATATTATTATCATTAGCGGTAAAATATAAAGACAACACCAAATCAAATATGGTGTGCTGTGCTGAAAAGCCTTGATTTATGACCATGAAGGCTGACCCCTCGATGAGGACATTGCTAAAAACTCATTCATTTACAAAAGATTATTATTATGCCAGGTTGCATATTGGGTTCTGTTAGCATATTATGATGTGCATGTGTTTGCATATGCAGAGAACAAAATTAAGTAATAAAAACACCAAAATGTAATTTGCAACAAGACAACTAGCATGTTAGCTTTCATTGATTAGTTGAGTAACAAAAACAGTCAAATAGTGAATGCAGTAGGTAGGTAGTTAGCACATCTGCCAACTCACTCACTCACTTATCAAACTGTTTAATCCTAGTAGAGTCGCAGGGAGGCTGAAACCTATCTCAGCCGACACCAGGCAAAGGCGGGATACCCCCTGAGCAGCTTGCCTGACCATCACAGAGCCAACACACACACACAACCATTCACAACAAGAGCAATTTGGAACAGCCAATTAGCCTAATCAGCATGTCTTTGGACTGTGGTTGTACCCAGAGGAAACCCATGCAGGCATGGGGAGAACATGCAAACTCCATGCAGAAACGTCCAAGTCCAGGACTCGAACCCAGGACTTCCTTGCTGTGAGGCGGGCCTGCTTACCACCGTGCTTGCAGTACGAAAATGCTACAAATTGAAGTAGAAGTAGACACCCAACACTTTGCGGCAATCTTTAGTTTATTACGGTAATTATTCATTCATTCATTCATTCATTTTCAGAACCGCTTAATCCTAATTAGGGTCGCAGGGAGGCTGGCGCCCATCTCAGCCGACTCCGGGCGAGGGCAGAGTACACCCTGGACAGCTCGCCAGGCCATCGCAGGGCAGAATATTACGGTAATTAAACAATTTTAATTAGGAAACAGCGAGAATTGAATGACGTACGAGGAAGAGAGCAGAGAAAAAGCGAGAGGCGGACAGACAATAATTTCACAATTGGACTACAAAGATGTAATGCTACGAGATGAATAAAGCATTACTATGATGCTGAAATCATATAATTTTACATTTAAATTTGGGTTGTAACATATTTGCATAACTTGTTAGCATTGGGAGATTTTTCGATTGTGAATTTCTTCTTTGCAGTAACTTAACTTGTATTGTGGTGTATGTATGCTTTTGATTTATGAATTTTTGTACTTACTTTATAATTTTGGCAGCTGTGAGCAGTACTAAATTTTTTTAGCATTCATGTTTCGAACTTAACTTTAATTTAGTGCAATTTAGTTTTACTACTACGAAGCTTGCTATGCTATGTTGCTATGCTAATGTTGATGTTTTGTGAGATCATCATCATCATTATCAACAACTCAGGTGTCCTGAAGAAACTTCTTTTCAGACTTCTTTCTGCTAATTTTTGCCTTTGCTTGGTGTCTTGCTAAAAGAAATACCCATTTTTGTCAGTAAGACACCACGGAGAATTAAAAGTTTTGCCCTTAACTAATCTTAATAGTGCTTAATAAACTTACCTTCAATAGGAACTCTCACCAAAGTCAAAAAAGAGTACTATGAGGTTGCATGAAAGTCTACATTTTAATAAATAAAATGAAGTGCTATAAAAGCATATGGGTTTAGTAATGGGCTCTGTCCATTCTCAGACTGAGCATATTTTAAATTGATGACATTTTTGAGGTTAGCAAGTGCTAAAGAAAACACAAAGCCTTTTGTTGAATTTCAACTCCGAATGTTAACAGACCGGATAAAGTAATTACCTCCATTTTCCTCTGAATGCTTCTGACTATGAAACAAACAAAGCACCATTCCAAGGACACTTGTAACAGGATCGTATCTTAGGCTAATGCTTATTGAGCTGAACCAGAGTCGGAGTGAGTGGCCATACCTGCAGGGATATTTAAGTGCATTTGCTCTCCACCGTAATCCCACCCAGAAAATTCAGAGTATGACATGGCAGATCATTGAAAAATTACACCTTCATAGATTTCTTTCTTTCTTTCTTCTGTCTTTCTTGCTGATTAGTCTGTGTGAAGACAAAAATGGATTCTGTTTAGTTACAACTTTGAATTTGAGCGCAAAACAGCCACACGAACACACCAATAGACTTTAGATACAGCCAAAAATAGCACATTTTAATATACACCTGTAGGGCGGCACGGTGACGCAGTGGTTAGCACGTCCGCCTCACAGCTAGAAGGACTGGGTTTGATTCCCATGATCGGGCTTTTCTGTGTGGAGTTTGCGTGTTCTCCCCGTGCTTGCATGGGTTTCTTCTCTGGGTACTACGGATTCCTCCCACAGTCCAAAAACATGCACAGTAGGCTTATTTTCTGTTCCAAATCGCCCCCAGTGAGTGTGAATGGTTGTGTGAGTGTTGGCCCTGCGATGGCCTGGCGAGCTGTCCAGAAAGATCCAAGCGTTACAACACCCATGAAAGAAGTTTGTAGGTCGCGCAGGGGGGGCTTTGTTTTAAAAAAAACACATTTGGCCAAATTTGACCACTGCATCATGGTCAGCTTATGAACTTTTCAGCCCACACTTGTACGTTAGTAAACAGGAAATTAATGATTAAATTAGTTTGATTAGAACTCAAAAGGAGGCAGAATGCTATCGAGGCCTAGTTGTAATCAACTTATCATGTAATCACATGAGAGTACGGAATCCTCACAATTTTTACATTCATATCAGCCCACAACTATATCCACTGCTGCCGCAAGGCATATAATTTCCTACCTTGCATTACCGCTCAACCTTTCAGGTGAAAACAAAAATCACCGGAGGCATATATTAGCCGTACATTAAAGTCTAGACGTGTGGTTATAAAAGTGTAATTTTGGCGACAGCTTTGAGAACTACCCAGCAGTTCATTTTCCTTTATTCCCAAACCCTAAAACGGAAAGGTAAGTGCTAGCGGTCAAACTTGAACACAAACAGATGGTGTACAGAACGCACCAGGACGCTGATAGTGATGCATATGTGCGCTCTCGACTCACTTACTGGTTACCTTCTCTCTCGTCATCCCTGAAGGAGGGTAAATAGTTCCTAAACAAAACAAATTCCAAGGAGCGCTCAACTCTTCAGTGCATGCTACCATATGGAGCGCGACGTGTAAAGGCTGTTAGCACTGAATATTCCCTTAGACAAGGGCAATCGCTGGACTCCCACCCCAGAGGGGAATTAAAACATCCTTTATTTTGATTTATGTAGGGGTGGCACTCTGGAGTTGAGAAAGAGACAGAGGGAGGCAGTCAAGGTTAAGCGTGACTTGTGAACAGTTTTTTGAAAGCGTGAATAAAATGATTGACTGCACATGCTAATAATTCTACTAAATCACCTTTACTTCCTTGTATCATCTCTGTCATGCTGATTAACATGGCTATGCTTAAAATCACAAAGTCATCCTATCTCTCCTTATTTGGAGTTCAAACTAAAGTTTTCATTTCTTTTCTAGTACTAGTTTTGCCTGTCTTGTCATTGGCTACCTTAATGTGTTCACCTATTACATGTTAAGCCTTTTCATTTGTCTATTTAGGTACTCGTGTTCCCATCATCCATGGCCAAGCCTTATCATGCATTCTTTATCATTCCAAGCCATTTCTTTCCCTGCTTCCTTTTAAAAATCATCGTATTTACGGTACCTCCACCCCCAAGTTATTGTAATCACTTACATTTCTTTGTCTGTGAACAAAAACTTGATGTCACCCATGCAAGAATTTTCACCAAATTTGGTGGGGACCTTACACCACCTACTGATTTTGGAAGGTCTAGGTCAAAGCTGAAGGTCAGAGCCAGGGCAAAAGGTTTGGGAAATATCGCACTCATAATATCAAAGCAAGTGCCGATAGCCATGCTATTAGTATGGAACTCTAATAGGAAACCATATATGGACTTTCAACTGAGTCAGTTACCTTTGACTTTTACCTTTTTACTAATCTGATCATGTCTGCGTACTATAGAACATATCATAAGACAAGCACAAGGGTAATTAAAATCAAATATCCACATAGGGCCAAGTGCCATCTGAACACAAGCCATGTTAGGAGGGTTCACACATGCATTTATTTAATTTTACAGGTTTTCACGGCAGATAGGCGGTTCTTCTTCAGTGATTTGCTTGCTAGCTTCCAGCTTGTCAGTGATTTGAGAGTGACCATGTAAACATGTAGGAAAATGGGTGCAAATTGCTCCAGAGGCATATTGTTCCCATTGCTCATGTAAAAGAATCTAAAGATTACCATAGATTGCCTTCCTGTTATTTGGCCTACGATTTTATAATTGCCCCTAATAAAAACCACCCTAGGATGCACACTTGCATCCTGCCAAAACATAACAAATACATGATTTACATGATCATTAATATTTGGGAAAAATACCAAAAATGTACGAGTGATGATCGCTAGTAAGCTATGAACATTTAGACTTTATATCCAGAAGATGATCTCAACCCCATAACCTTGACCCCTGTCGTTCTTTTGTACTTGTACTTTTGATTAACGGTGCCGCAGCTACACACTATCAGACACCTGATGCCGAGCAGGTAGCAAGAGGTGGCTGCAATTAGAATTTAATGAGCATGTCCTGATAACCAAACTGTCTCAGGGTGCGAACAGCCTACTTTAACACCCGACTTTATCAGGAAATGATCAGCCGCTGTAACCTTCCCTGAAATGTGTTACTTCACATGTCTCCAGTATTAACAGCTGACCCTACAGGGATGTGACACCTCCCACTGGGCTTGTAGTTACACGAACAAGCAAATGATGCCTTTCATCCCTGAAAAAAAAATGTAGGAAACGTTCTAGAATCTTTTTTCTCCATCTGATTTCAGTTTCAATCTGTTTTTTGAGACAAAATAATTTATGTCTGGAAAAAAGGCTTTTATGTGAGTTTTTTGTTTACTCATCCGCCTTGCTTGTAAGCAAGGGTGTCTCCATGTTTGCTCATTTTCTAATGCACCATCAGCGAATCAATGGCCAGGCAAAACCAAAATGGCTGGTTATTCATTCAAACCTTATAATCATTTTCCCATGTTCAAATATGTGGCCATGGTGAAACAGTGGCATAGTAGTTAGCACATCCACCCCACAGCAAGAAGGTCCTTGGTTCGAGTTCCAAGCTTGGTGAGGGCGCTTCTATGTAGAGTCTGCATGTTCTCTCCATGCATTGAATGGGTTTCCTCCTGGAGTCCAAAGACATTAGGCGCCTTATAGAAAGAAGGTCCTGGCTTGAAGTCTCGGGTTCGGCGAGGGCATTTCTCCCATAGGTTTCCTCCCACAGTCCAAAGACATGCATATTAGGCTAACTGGCTGTTTCAGATTGGTGTGAAGGTGAGTGTGAATGGTTGTGTGTACAGTGCCCTGCAATGGACTAGCGAGTTATATAGGGTGTACCCCACTTTCACCCAAAGTCGGCTGAGACAGCAACCCTCCTTGTGACCCTAGAAGGAAAAAGAGATTCGGCAAATGAATGCATGAATGAATGAATGAAATTTGTAGGTGGCATTTAAAAACAAGGGTCTGATATGACTCTGAAGGAAGAAAGCGGTTCTACACTGGTGTTTCTTTGTTCCACTTTCAATCTGAGATTGAGGTATGGGAGAAGAGCTATCGACTGGTGAAAGATGACACACTGAGCAAGAAGGCTGATAAAATCCCAGAGGACCACAGCTACACTTCACTCTCACTGAACACAAGTCAGAGATGAGATCCTCCAGCTGAGGAAACAAACTGAGAAACTTACAATGATCCAATAGTTTGGGATTCACTTTTATGCTGGCTCAGATAGAAACGTTCATTCATTCATATATTCGCTAAACCGCTTGATCCGGCTAGGGTCACAGAAAGGCTGGAGCCTACCTCAGCCAACAGGTAAACCCTGGACAACTCATCAGTCCATTGCAGGTCAACACACACAAACAACCATTCACACTCACATCAAACACTTGAGGCAATTTGGAGCCAATTAACCTAAGGTGCATGTCCTTAGACTGTGGGAAGAAACCAGCGTACCCAGAGGAAACCCACACAAGCAAGGGAAGAACATGCAGGCTTTACAGAGAAACACCCAGACTCAAACCCAGGACCTTCTTGTTGTGAGGCAGACATGCTAACTACTTAGACAGAAACATTTATTTATTAATTTTTTTATACAAGATAAGTTTCTCAGCAGGCTCAGATGGCCACACATCCTTTCATGAGTCAACAGCCTATGTGTTTATCTTATATTATCAAAAGGTTTCCCCGCGCAACAATCCCAGCTCATGAGCTTTGTAGATCTTATTCACCTGTTTTACATTTTGTTTTCGTTCTGTATATCTGTTTACAATAACAATACAACATGACCGGAGGAACGATCTTAACTTGGCAACGATGATAACTTGGCAGTGCAACACTGATTCATAGAAAGCAGAAAAGATACATCAAGTGCTAAGAAACAGAAGACATACCATTCCAAGAGAGATAAAACAAGGGTGCAGCATTTCTCTCTGTCTCTCGTTGTCTATTTTTCACTGTTTACATCATCCATGTCTGTGTTGATGGTCACCATCTTGTTTTGATGACAGCACTTGTCAGCACTTTGGCCTCTAGATGGCATATATGCTATGTTTATGTTCTTCAAGTCATCACACCCGGTGCATGGGTCATTAAAACCAGTACCCATATAGGGCCTATTTGCTACTTTATAGCACACTGCTGAGTGCCCCTCTAGTTCTTTTTCTTTTTACCTTAGCCGGGAAATCTACAGTAGGTTTAGATTAAACAGTAGATGCCCATCAGGTGTCCTGCAGTGTCATGTTGGGCATCAAGTACAGAAAAGCATGTCCAAGGTGCTGCCAGAAGATCTGCGAAAGAGGCAGGAGAAAGTTGCAAATCAACAAGTCAATCAAGTTGTTTTGATTTTCGCTGGTGGTGTAAATACTTTTTGAATAGACTGCACATTGTAAGTGTCCACTTTTCCTGCTTTATATTTCTACACTGCACAACTCTGCACACAGTATGAGTCATTCTCAAGTTTCTCATCCTAAAGTGTCATTTTTTTTATGCATCATCCATCCCGTCAGCTAACGTCACACCCCACCCCCTGGAAAAAAAAATTGTATTTTGTTCTGAAGTCAAAAGTTTTGGACATGTTATTTTCTCTGATGAATAATAAATTTCTTGTCAAGGGAGTTCCATAAAAAATATCTTTAAAAAAGCAGCAACCCGAAGAAATAATAATATTAAAAAAGGCGCCTACACATTTATCAGAAAATCCAAATGCTATGAATATGGAAATTGGAAAAGCTCCCAACTCTTTCACCCTCTTCCCCTGGTAAACCGCTGTATTAACAGAAAGTATTTGCATATTTGACACTTGCCTGTCACATGTTCATTACTAACTCAGAATTTCCTAAAAGGCACTCAAATCTTTTTTAAGCGTTCCGGTTAACTGCTTTATTGCACAACTCTTCATCAATTCGGGCACATTTATTGTTTATTTGTTTACATTGTTTAATTATCTGAGCCCTAAGAGTTTCTTTCTTTCTTTTTTAACACACAAACCAGTTACACTGCGATTCAGAGAATTTTACAGCACATTTTAACAATGAGATGCGCCTTGATTATAAAAAAATAATTATCAGCAAGGTGCTTCAAAATTGACTCTTTTTTAATAGTGGCACATCCAGGGCGAGTTTTTTACCCCCTCATACTATGGCACCTCATGTCATTGAAGTCAATGACGTCATGTCATTTTCTGAACCGAGTTCTCCTTTATTAGGGGCATGGGGAGGCTGAAGACCATCCCAGCCAACTCTCCGCAAAGGCATGATACGCCCTGACCATCACAGGGCCAATGCTCACACAACCATTCACACCGAGGGCAATTTGAAACAGCCAATTAGCCTAATGTGCATGTCTTTGGACTGTGGAAGGAAATCAGAGTACCCCGAAAAAAAACAACCAAGCATGGGGAGAACATGCCAACTCCACACAGAAATGCACAAGCCTGGGACTCAAATCCAGGACCTTCTTGCTGTGAGGCAGACGTGCTAACCACTATGCCACCCTTGAGAAAAACAATTTCATTAAATGATACATAGTATACTACACTGTGATATAGGCTAATAACTCCACATGGATATAGGCTCCGGCCTCCCTGTGACCCTAGTGGGATTAAGTGGCTTGGCAAATGAGAGAGAGAGGGAGAGAGAGAGAGAGAGAGAGAGAGAGAGAGAGAGAAAGAGACAGAGATAGAGAGTTTTTCTCAAATCAGGTGAAAGGGAATTCTTGTTTTTCAGCAAAACCCCTCTTATAAGCAATTAGATGTATTTTTTCCCCTGAGTAAGCTATTATAGGAATGATAACATATTAAATTACGTGCATTAATATACTGTAAACGTTGCAGGTTTAGAAAACTAATCAATACTACTAATCAATAGAACTGAACACTGCTGTGGTCTAAACCTTTTTATCATTTTAAACTAACCATTAATCATTCCATAAAGTATGGTGCTAAATTTTTAGAAATAAGTCAAATAAATAAATAATAGATAAATAGGTAACTAAATATATAGTGCTATTTATAATAGGTAATAATCAAGGTACCATTAAAAAGCTACAATAATATTATTGCCAGTCATTAGGTAATATTTTGAGAGCCTGAATCCTAAAAGTCTTATTGCAGGAGGCGAAAAATGGTATTATACATATACACATAATAATAAAGAATATAACAATACCCATAATTCCACGCATAAAAATGTGGCAATTAGAAAGTCTGATAAATTGGACAGCCTGTTGTCTTATACCCAAATACTTGATTAACTCAGTAATATGTTTTTTTCTTGTTTTTCTTCTTTTTTTTAATACGAGAAGAGTGCAAAATGTACATACTACAGCAAAAATTTTCCAAAACTCTAGCATTCCTTGTTGCTTAGGTTGCTGAATATAAAAATTCAATTATTGCTAAATTATGTCCCCTAAATCTCTTGCAAAGGTACCTAATATTTACTTTTCAGGTGTACATAACATATTAAAGGTTCGAAAGTTGAGAGTGTACAGCAAATATCTCTGATAATCATTAAAGCAATTTGGCTCTGAATCTTAAATGGTTCTTGTTGTGAAATTGTAAGCATAGCATGGCAGAGCTGTAATGAGGGCCAAGCTTGCTGTATTTAAGACAAGTCCAAGACCTAGACTGGTAGAGACAGAGTCAAGACTGAATTAAGAAAGTTAGAGTCCAAGTCGAGACCAAGTCCAAAGATGTTCGAGTTTAAATTACAATCAAATCAAAAGAGACTGGAGATCAAGTCAAGATTAAATCGAAAATGGTTTGAGTTCAACTCAAGACCGAATCCAAAGAGGTTTGAGTTTAATTGGAGGTCAAATCCAAAGAAATTGGAGTTCAACTCAAGGTCAAATCCAAAGAGATTAGAGTTCAAGTCAAGACAGAATTCAAAGAGGTTGGAGCCCAAATTAAAACTAAGCCCAAAGAGTTTTGAGTTTAAGTCTAAATCAAACCCAACAAGCCTGGAGGTCAGTGGATCAGTGGTTAGGGCTCCGAGTTACTGATCAGTAGGTCGGTGGTTCAAGCCCCAGTACAACCAAGTTGCTTCTGTTGGCCCTTGAGCAAAGCCCTTAAGCCTCAACTGCTCAGTATAAATGAGATGAACATGTTGCTCTGGATAAGGGGGTCTGCCAAATCCCATAAAAGTAAATGGAGTTCAAGTCAAGACCGAATCCACAGAAACTTGGAGTTCAAAAAGGATCAAATTGAAAATGGTTACAGTTCAATTCTAGCCTGAGTCCAAATGAGTTTTGGCAGGAATGTAACTGGTAACAAGGTGGTCAATGTCCATTCCCATTGATGTTCTAGATGTACTTTCAAATAATTAAACCAGTGCCTGATTTTTGAACAAGCTCCCTTAATTAAATTTTGAAGAAACTTAAAAGAGAAAGAATAACAACACATATATTTTTAAAGGCAACTGGACTCATTCAACATCAACTAGGGTATTTGGTGAGACTAATGACTAATGCTAAGTGCAAACACTACCAGGCCTGAGACCATAGAAAAACATCCCAAGTCTTGAGTTCGAGACAGACACGGCTACTATAGCTGTGCAGCATCTAAAGTCTGCCTGGACCCAACATTATACCTTGGGAAACACCTGTGCCACTGACATACTCCTAGCTCTGGTGATGAGAAACAATCATTCATAGTTATTATTAGGATGCAGACAGTCACCAAAGCAAGATCAAATCATTAACTTTCCTTTTGTTTTTTCCAGAAGCATACATCAGGAAGTGCTTCACTCCTGGAACATTCAGTGACTGATGGTATATAAACGATCCTCAATAATGGATTTTCCTGTTTAGCATTCTTTTTTTATGTCAGCGAGCTAATGAGGCTAGTCGGTGGCTATCTTATGAATTATGTAATTAAATGAAGCACACTGCCTGTAGTTAGTACACTGTTTAAATTATTGCTCCATATTGCAATTTTCAATTCCCTGCACTATTTAATAGAGTGCTGAAAACTTAATTAAACCCAAAGATTTATTTGAGGGAGCATTCATGTGCATGTAAAAAAATCTTTGTTGGCTCTTATTACTTAGGCGTCAGACTGGGGATCTAGGGTGCAGTGCTGACGGTGCTCAAAGACACAAGTTAGAGATGAGTATACAGAGTCTCTAAATAATTGCACAGTGTGGTGCTATCCAATATCGAGTAATACAGACAATAACTACAGCAGATCAGTTATTAATGTTTCAGTGTTTCAATGTACATTTTCCGGTTGCTCATACGGAGACATTGTGTGTGAGGTGAAGCCTATTTTACATTTTTGGATGAAGTCTCCTGTGTCAGGTAAAGGTGTAATGCTACATTTTTATTTGTCAACTGAAAGAAAATGCTGAAACTGGTTAAAGAACAACTATTTATGATTTAGCTGCTATAACATAAGTGATAACAGGAATTTAAACATAACTATAGGTGGATTTGTGTCTATTTTTAAGTTCTTCTTTATTGAGTAAAAAAATCACAATTATTGGCAAACTGCTAAATCAAGACAGATAATCAACTTTGGTTTATTTATTAGTTTACTATGCTTAACAGCACAAGCCATCATGCTTTATTCCTTATACTGTATATCACTGCTAACTCACTTACTCAATTGCCAAGCTGCTTAATCTCAGCCAACACTGGACGAAGGAAGGGTAGACCCTGAACAGCTCACCCAATCATTGCAGGGCATACACACACACAACCATTCACACTCACACCTAGGGGCAAACCAATTAGCTTAATGTGCATGTCTCAGGACTGTTGGAAGAAACCAGAGTACACAGAGGAAACCCATGCAAACACAGGGAAAATGTACAAACTGTGAGGCAGAAGTGCAACCACTACGTCACCGTGCCACCTTTATATAATTTGGACAAAAGCAATCTTATATCCATCCATCCAATCCTACTAGGGTTGCGGGGAGGCTGGAGTCTATCTCAGCTGACACTAAGCAAAGGCTGGGAACCCCCTGGACAGTTTGCCAGTCCATCACACACGCAGTCTCATATTTCAAAATTGATACTTTGCAAGGTGGCTCGCAGAAAGGATTTATGAAAAGAGAAAAATGTTGATCTGTGAAACTGACTAGCTACGACATGTCCTGGAAAGTTGCGTATTGACAAGCATGCCATCAGCAAGCAATAACCCGACAGGCTGGATTCTCCAGCTGTGATATTTAATCTGTCATAAAGGCATTTGTAATGATGCGGAGACTCAACAACTGCATGAGGTTATTAAAACGTCTCATCCGTACTCGGCTTCCAGCACAATGACCCGGCAAAACACGTTTTGACTGTAACAAGAAGTCATAGACCTTGTCTTTGAATTTTTTTTCCCTTGAAAGGGAGAAGAGATTATAGTACATTAGAGGCCCCAAAAACACACTACAACAACCAACTGCATTAAGCGTTAAGGACCAATGCGTCCAATTTGAAGATTTTCAGTTCACAAAAGGTATTAGTTTATCCAAAGAAGAGCTCAGTCATACTCTGCTTCTGCGTCTCAACTAATGATTAATTGAACCTGATCAAAAACGACAAAACACTGCCTACTCAGAACTATAAAGATACTGTGATTAATCCTGCTGTATTTTTGTGGAGGAAAAATAACTGACTGATAAAACCTTGTTTAATGCATGATAATGACCATCTAAGCTCTCTGCAAACACAATAAAATCTGCTTTTTCTTACAGCAAGAAACTGCACCATTTCTATCCAGTCCATTAGGTCTAAGTCTTGCACAGTACTTAAGATGGACTCTACGGTATATACATCGATCAGCCATAACATTAAAAACATGACATATGAGCACTGACAGCTGTAATGAACACCATTGATTATCTCTTTACAGAGGCACCTGCCAAGGCAAGAAAGGGAAACGTCTGTTCTTGAAGTTGATGTGTTGGAAGCAGGAAAAATGAGCAACGTGAGGATATGAGTGAGTTAATAAGTGTTACATTGTGATAAATCTTTTTATCTTCAAAGCGGCAGGTGTTGTGGGGCGTTCCTGGTATGTAGTCGTAAGTGCCTACCAAATATGGTCCACGAAAAGACAACAAGTTAAATTGCAAGAGTATCATGGGTGCCCAAGGCTCATTGATGGATGTGGGGAGCGGAGGCTAGTATGTCTGGTGTGATCCTACAGATGAGCTACTGTAGCACAAGCTGGTCATGATAGAAAGATATCAGCATCATCACATCACAATGCATTTTAGCTTGCTAAGTACAGGGCTGCTCGGTGTACTGTGATTGGCTTATTGGCGTGTCTCAATTGACACTCAAACTCAAATGCTTTTATAAGTTGACATGATCCTGGATCAGTGCCTATAAAGCTAGGTTGGCATCACTCACTCACTCACTCGTTTGCTGAACAACTTAATCCTACTTTTAGGGACTCTTAATCCTTAATCCTACTTTTTTTGGATCTCAGCCAACTCTGGGCAAAGGCGAGGTACACCCTGAACGCAGGACAACAGACACAAAACCATTCACACTCATACCTAGGGGCAGCCAGTTAGCCGAATGTGCATGTCTTTTGACTGTGGGAGGAAACCGGAGTACCTGGAGAAAACCTAGCAGGCACGGAAACATGCAAACTCCACACAGAAATGCTCAACCTCAGTACTCAAACCCAGGACCTTCTTGCTGTGAGGCGGATGTGCTAACCACGACACCACCATGCTCTGGCTGGTGTCTCTAAGTGAAATGTATTGTTCCCTGCCAGTCAGGCATTGCAAAAGTGGTACTTGAAATTGGTAGGTATACTTTATTAAACAACCTGCACCTAAATTCATAACCAAAGCATATCAGTGAGTTTATATATAAGTGAGAAAGAACTGGGAAGTGTAAACTCTTGCATGGACCTGACATCAGGGTGGTTGGCTTCAAACGTGGCAGTCGATGCACTCATCCAAGAAGAAGCCCTTAATTACCACTCACCATTTCCTCCACTTACTTTAATCCCCTTTCTTTTTATGAAACCAAAACGAGCATATAGCGTGACTTTAATGAGATGAAGGCTTTCACCAAAAAAAAAAAAAAAAAAGGTGGAGGGCGGTGTTGGGCAGAAAAGAAAGGCCCATTTGCCACTTAATGAACCCTGGAGCCCTTACAGACAGCAGGGTGGATAAGTGTGGAGAGCTGCTTGATACTACAGTTCTTCACTTTGAATTTCAGCACTGGAAATGATATAAGGAAAAAAGGTGTGCTGGAGTCATTAGACAACTGTAGGAAGGCTATCTGCTGATCCACAGAGAGGAGGTGGACAGATATTTAGATATTCCATTGAGTAAAATCAAGAGGTTATTCATATTAGAGGACTGGTTCATACGGTCATAAGGTCTATTTTGTAGGATTCTGTTTCATTCTTACATAAGTATGCATGAAATGGACAAGCGTCACTGTTATATGTACTCAATGCATGCTTTAATATGATTGGCGAAATCAGTAAACGGGTTAAAAAAAAAAAGGATGTACATGTCAAAATACATGTAGGCAGTTAAAAAAATGGCTATCCAGCCATCCATCCATCCATTACCTATACCGTTATCTATTAGGGTCATGGTCGAAGCTCGAGCCAGTGGGGTTGCCTTAAGAGGTCCCCAGTCTATTGCCGAGCTGATACAAAAGAGTCACAAAGAACCATTCACACTCACATTCAATCCACTGGGCCATTTAGAGTCACTAGTTGACCAAATGCTCATGGTGCTGGACCGAAAGAAGAAACCTGAGCACCCTGAGGAAACCTGAGCAAGCACAGGGAGAACATGCAAACTCCAAACCGAAACCTCCTTGACGTAAATCGCGCTATCCTCTTGTCTGACTCTCAAAGTGCTCCGTTTGTACAAATTTTTCGGAGACTGTTGAGTACTTGGTCATTGATGCATATGATACAAGGCGGATCCTCAAGTGTTACTTCCAACAATTGAATTGCTACACATTTCTAGACTTATGCAAAGTAAAACGAGACTCTTTTTCGCTCTCATCACACCCATGTAAAGACTGGCCAATAATAGCATTCATAAGCTCAAGATCATTTGCAGTATTTTGTGCGGCGGATACAATGCGAATCGTTAAGGATGAGTGAAAAAAACGTCACTACAGAGACACACAGAGTGGCCTGGATGGTGAAAAGTGACAGAATATACACCAGTCACGTCCACTGCATAATCAAACCATTCTGTGCAGGGAAGCAATTTAATGGATGAATGAATCTTAACCTGAGGTTTTTATTTTTCATCACGTGCAGCACAGTGAAGGAAAATGCCTTGCCTTGATTTCTGTAGCAGGAGGAAAGCTGGAGGATGGATTTTTGGTAGTTCGCATGGGAATAAAACAATAAACACGATAGAAAGCTCCTCTATGAGAGGTTCTTGTAGTTATTGTTTTACTTGTGTAAGTGTGCCCTTGGTGTCCAGCTGTGAGGAAACTTCAGGGCTTTTCATTAGAAACACGACAGTGAGGAAAAGCTTTTCTTGTGGCAGGTGTGGATTCCCTCGGCGGCCTCTAAGTCATCCTGAAACCTGCGAAAATTATGGGATGTGTTCCAAATGCCAATGTTTTCCATCATGTTTCATATGAACGTGCTGTTTAATTATTGATTTTGGTTGATTAGATAATGTTGATCAGCGATGGCCTGGCAAGCTGTCCAAGGTGTACTCTGCCCTCACCCGAAGTTGGCTGAGATGGGCGCCAGCCTCCCCACGGCCCTAATTAGGATTAAGCGTTTCAGAAAATAGATAAATGAACAATGTTGATGTTGTTCAGATGATGTCTGCATGATTTATATTATTGCACTATTTCTAATACTTTATCATTTCTATTATAACAACTTACCCCATGCTTGCGTGGGTTTCCTCTGGGTACTCCTGTTTCCTCCCACAGTACAAAGACATGCACATTAGGCTAATTGGCTGTTGCAAATTGCCCCTAGGTGTGAGTATGAATGGTTAGTGTGTGTTGCCCTGTGTAGTACCCTGCCTTCGCACAGAGTCAGCTGAGAAAGGCTCTCATCTCCCCGCAACCCCAACCCTAGTAGGATTAATCTGTTCAGTAATGCAATGAATGAATGAATGAACTTATCCAGGACTATGTCTGGAATGAGTGACAACATGTAGCCTATTCAGTAGCCTAAACATGCTATAGACAATGTCAATAATTTATTACTTTTAGCAATCAGTCGAAATTACACGGTGTTATATAGGAATAAACACTTTTGTCGAACTGCGCAGGAGCACAAGTATCAAGCTACAGTGTTATCCGATGTCAAGAGCCTTCTGTCATATAGATACCTACCTAAAGAGCTAGCTAGCATACATGACTACCATAAATATTTGCCGTCTAGCCAACATGTTGATAAATACAATCAAAGAATACATTTGAAATGTAGTTATCATACCTGCTAGTCCTCATATTTGAAACCTTAGTAAGATGGCCAGAGAATTAGCTCACTGTTTGTAAGAGTGGTAAAAAGAATTCTAGCCTAATTGTGTTATAATCTGACATGATATTTAACATTTATTTTTACATTCATTGCTGTTAAAGGACAGTTTAAATCTTATGGGTAAATGACTATTGTTAATTTATGTCTTTTATATATGAATAGCAGTAATTTCAGTGTACATGAATCATGCTAGGTTAGGATAGTTAAGACTTAAGCGTATATGAATAAGGCTACATTATATGCTAGTTTAAGCTTGTTTAGGTTGTAGTGCATAGATAGTGCATAGGGTCCATATCTGTGTTCCCCAGTACCTATGTTCCCCAGGAAGCCTAATCCTAACCCTAATAGCATCCTAAAAAATCCTAATTAGGGTCACGGGGAGGCTGGCACCCATCTCAGCCAACTCTGTGTGAGGGCGTGGTACACCTTGGACAGCTCGCCAGGTCATCACAGGGCCAAAACTCACACAACCATTAACACTCTCACCTAGGGGCGATTTGGAACAGCCAATTAGCCTACAGTAGATGTTTTTGGACTGTGGGAGGAAACCGGAGTACCCGGACGAAACCCACACAAGCACGGGGAGAACATGCAAACTCCACACAGAAACGCTCGAGCTGGGAATCAAACCCAGGCCTTCTTGCTGTGAGGCGGATATGCTAACCATTATGCCACCGTGCCGCCATTGTTGATTTTGTTTCATCATACTTCTTTTATAATATGGATACAATTTTAGTAGCTTACTTCTATAAAATACACAATACAATGGAAGATCCATTGATTTAATAAGGACCGGGGAACACAGGGTCTGGGGCACATAGGTAGTGCAACAGTAGTGTAACGGTAGTGTAACAGTAGTGCTAGTTAAAGGCTTTAGTTGCTTATGAAAATGCTAGTTTAAGATTGTTTAGGCTTTAGTATACAAGGATCATGCGATTTAAGCTAGTTTAGGGTTGAGTGCATAGAAATCATGCCACTTTAATCTGGTTTAGGTTTTGGTGTATTGAAATCATGCTAGGTTAAGATAAGGTTAATACAATATTTCCAATTTAAGGCTTTTGTGCTTATAGTAAGTGCTAGTTTACAATTGTTTAAGCTTTAGTACATAAGAATCATGCTACTTTATGTTTTGGTTGTATAGAAATAATACTACTTGAAGCTAGTGTAGGTTTTATTGTATACGAATCATGCTAGCTACTCATATTAGTTTAAGGCTTCAGTGTGTATGATTCGGTTAACTAGCTTTATGTTGTAGTGTTTATGAGTTATACTTGTTTTAAATAACTTAACCTAGCATGATTCATAATAGATCAGCATGTTAATTTAAAGCTTCAGTAAACACAAATCATAGCTTAGGATAGATTAAGGGTTTACTGTCAATGTATCATGCTAGTTTAAGGCTGTAAATGACACACTAGTTTGAAGTAGTTAAACAATTTAGTGTGTGTGAGAAGTGCTATTTAAGGCTTTAGTGTGAAGCTAGTTTAAAGCTTTAATGTATATAAATCATGATTGTGTAAGCTAGTTTTACGCGCAAATTTATACAATTATGTTTGAATCCCGGGGAAAACTATTGTCGTGTGTGCTACTTCTTTCCTCTAGCACTGAGAAACCTTAATATTAAAATGAACAATGAAATCAATGGAAAATCCCCAAAAGTAAATGGAATAGAAAAAAATCGGAGGCGCACAATATTACGATGCAGATAAAATTCTGTGAATGTTTGGTTTAAATAAGTTAAGTGATTGAGCAGCAGTTGAGAATTAGAAGTAAGTGTCACGACGACAGACGACGACGAAAGATGACACTGCATCTTCACTGGCGTGCGGCACAATAAATCATGCAAGTTTAGGGCTTTACTTTACATGAATTATTTCCTACTATATAAATATTGATCAGCAAATCCTTTAAAGTGAATCATTTTATGAATGATTACTAAGCAAATGATGGTTTATTATCTCTGCTCTCACCTCTGATGTCTACAGCTAGATAAATAAATAGGGTGTCTACATTAGACTATTCAAATAAAGTGAGAAGGAGTTGATTGTCTATTGATAGGCTAGTGCCTTAGAAACACCTAGCCATAAGATTCGGGTATTAGTGATGAACATAGTCAACATTTATGGTTCTGGGTCAAACTTTTGATCAGTTTTGCTTATAGGGTCTATGTTTAGTATGAAGATTAATATAACACATTGCAAATGTAGGACATAGACGACTATTAGTCCGTGTGGACTGCGGAATTTCCTGTGTGTGGGAGAGGTTTATGAGCTTTGAAATCAAACTCAAAAGTAGTAAAGAAAGAGACTGGATGGTTACGCAAGGGCTGGGGAGGGGGGTTAGCACCACACAATAACATCCCTAAACACTAAAGTCCTATGAATAACAACATGGAAGAAAGCTACCATATCACAACCTTTCCATCCATCTCTCCAAACAGCTCCGGGATCCTACCTAAATGAAGCATAAATCATCGTTATGGCCAAAAACTGTGCTGCGGCACACAGTTTGAATGCTGATTGTAAATATCTGCACTGAGATGTACGCAGGGACCTTTCTGGACTGAGAATTGAGACAGTGATGAGAGAAGAAATGTGCTAATGCACCAAATGTGTACAAAAATGCATTTATTTTGCTTCTACATGTGATTATCAGGTGCGCGTATGTTCTGGTATTCAATTCTGTATGCCAAATTGTTTGCTTCACCTTGAAACCATAAATGATGTATGTGGTTCATCTTCATTTGTTTTGCTTGAATATGAGGGGGGGGACTAATCGACTGCGTCAGCGTACCTTATTTTTTATTTTTATTTTATTTTATTTTATTTGTGGTTTAAAGCTCATGTGCAGAATGCACCAAAGATTGTTCTGTGGAAAATGACTGCTCTCTTGTGGTGGAGAAACAAAGCAGATCCTTCATCACTGAACCATTATCTTAAAAATACTTTTAAGTATTTCTAATGTATTTCCTGATGCAATAATTGTTAAAACACACAAACACATTTGATAATGTTTTTTTTCCCCAAAAATAAATAGATAATTTTAAAAATCTCACGTCAATAAATAATTGTTTTAATTAATAAACTTTTTTTAAATAAAATTAATCACTGAAAATCAAAGTTTAAAAAAAAAACATATAATTTGAAAATAACACATGTAAGAAAAAAAAACAAATAGTTCAAAAGAGTTACATGTAAAAAATCATTGGAAATCACCATTAGTAATATATATATATATATATATATATATAAAATATAATATAAAAATAAATAAATAAATTATTAAAAATAAATGAGTAAAATAAAGAAATCATTAGAAATATTACATGTGAAAATACACTGCCTGAACAAAAAACGTCACACACACTAATATGTTGTTGGCGAGCCTTTTGCACTGATTACATTATCATGGCATTGTGGGTGCATTTTTTGCCAACATTTTAAATTAACAGAAAAAAATTAGCCACTCCATGAAGTCTTCTCCTGCACAAAGACTCAGTAGGGTTAATATCAGGACTCTTTGGTGCAAGTTCTTGAGTGAAAATGATTCCTCATACTCCCAAACCACTCTTTTACTATCTGAGCCCCAATTTTATATCTGTTCCATCAGGGAAGTAAATAGTCCATTGATGGGATAACCTGGTCATTCAGAACACTCAGCTCACTTCATTTTATTGAAACATAATGTTGCTGAGCCTCAACCCGACCAGTTGAAACAACAATGCCATGGTGATTACGTGCTGTCATTAAAGTTAACAGCGGTTCAACAAAAATATTTTTGGGCTGGGTAGTATATACTGTATGCAAAGTTTGGCAAGTTAAAAAAAATTCTGATAAAAAAAATTATAAAAAATTTTAAGTTGAAAAAAATTTTTAATGTTAAAAAAAAATGGATTGTTAGTAAACTCATCCTATACTGTAAAATAGTGTAGTTGTAATTTTATCAGACTGGATATGAACCTGTAGGCTACATGCATAAACTGGTTTGTTAAAATATTTACTGAATATAAGGTGCGTTTTCACTGTGCATGGTATCAGTATTATTTTAGTATTGGCCCTTGAAGCAACTCAACCCAATCCACCAACAAATACATTCAATTATAATTTATGAGAGTGCACAGTTCATCTGACCTTAACCACTCACGTCATTCATAAAACTCATGAATTTAAAACAGATCCAGGTTGAAGGACTCGAGTCCTTCTTAAATTCTAAGCAGTAGCACCTTTTCAATTCTCAGCTTGCGGCTTAATTTTTAATGTCCCACATTCAATCCTACCCTAAATATTTTTCTCTTTGGTTATCTGAACGGATGACCCCCCCCCTTCCCAGGCATCCATCCCAGGTGGTTTACTTTTCATTCATGAAAGAATCAAATCAGTAAGAATAAGTAAATAAGTACTGAAGACGCTCAACCAATTTCTGCCATTTAGTAGGTCTTCGCTTCCAAATCATAAGAAAAAACACCTGAAATTTAAATAAGGATTCAATCTCACTCTGCATTTTGTACAGGCAGCAATCCTCAAGTTCTCCATCTCTCTCTCTCTTATCTTTTTTTTATCACAGGCCTGCCTTTGTCCATAGTAGTTAATTCCCTGTATCTGTATATCACATGTCAGCACTATCCCTACATCAGAACCTTGCATTTTCTCGCCTTAGCTGCCATTTAATCAATTTCCCAGGCTTTTCATTCGCTCCCTTTCCTTCTCCAGTCATTAAGCAGCTCTCCTGTGCCACTACTTCAGCACACTCTTATCTTTCCTTCTCGCTTCCCCCATTTTCATTGTTTTTTTGCTCGCACCATGAGCGCCCCTGAGGTATCCATTATCGAGAAGTCTCTCAAGAGGTAAACCATCCTGCACCACTCAAATGTTCTTTCCTCCTGCCCACAAGCCCGGAAACTTCAGCCTCCAATTACTCATGCGCCACTGGCCAAGTGTTTGGCAAATAACTCATGGAGTCTTCAATAAAAAAACAACAACAACAATAAAACTGTTGCTGCAGCCAAATTATGCAAACAAACTTTTATACTTAGAGTACATTTATTAATTTGGTAGATGTTTTTTTTTTCCAGAGGTAGAGGGTCAGAAATTTGAATCCAGATGTTTTTGACACAAAGGGTTAAGACTTCCTAAAACTAAGGCATGTCTCCCACATGATTCTGACCTCAAGCTCAAGCTCTTTTTTTCTTCTTTCTAATATACTGAAGTAGTGAAGGATGGTGGCGTAATGGTTTGCATTTCTTGCAATGGTTCTGTGTGAAGATTGCATGTTCTCCCTGTGCTTGTACGGGTTTCCGCCGCATACTCCAGTTTCCTCCTACAGTCCAAAATCATGCACAGGCTAATTGGCTGTTCCAAATTGCACCAGGTGTGAAAGTGTGTGTGTGTATGCAGGCCCTGTGATGGGCTGGTGGGCAGTTCAGGGTATACACTGCCTTTTCCCAGATGCGGCTGAGATAGGCTCCAGCCTCCCCATGACTCTAATAGTATTACATGATGAGGGTTAATTCTCCCCATATGAACTGCCACATAATGTTGCTGAGCCTCGACCTGACCAACTGAAGCAACAATGTCATGGAGATTATTTGCTGTAATCAAGGTTAAAGGCAGTCCAACAAAATATTAAAGTGTGGGACTTTTTTTTGGCCAGGCAGTGTATATTAAAACTGAACTTGCAGCTTGGGGGCCCCCTAGTGGTTATGGGGGCCCTGTGCTTTTGCGTAGTCTGCATATAGCAAGAAACAGTTCTGGCTTCAGGATATCTCCTCTCAGTCTGCTAACTGTCCGTTCTTTGTGTGTGTGTGTGTGTGTGTGTGTGTGTGTGTGTGTGTGCGTGTGTGTGTGTGTGTGTGTGTGGGTGTGCTCGGACCGAGCTACACAACATTATTCCAGCCAATTTGGATGAATTTATGAATCAACATAAAGTGAGCTGTAGCTGTTGAGTGCTCAGTCAGCTTATCGTTGAAACTGTTGGCACGTTGCTTGAATAAAAGATTTGATTTTGAACCTCAAAGTTTTAGACGAATAAATGCACTTTTTACATCCGTAAAGAATTTGAGTACATTTTCCTCTCGGGTAGTTATTAAATAATATATTCGAAGGTGAATAACTGAATAATAAGCTGGAAATTTAAGAGTTTTCGAGTATATCAGACCACTATACCAGAATTGCTGTTTTACATTCAAACTTTGTTACTGACAACTTTCAGAAATACTCATCCAGCCCTCAAGACCAGACAGTAATCATTTCTCCTACACTATTAGTGATAGAAAGCTCTCAACAGTCCAGTCTCACTTCAACCCTGCGGCTCCTGAAGACATTTAATCACTCTTTAGACAAGAAAAAAAAATCCTAATGGAAATGACATTCCAAATACAAGACCGAGGTCAAAGACATTTAAATAATATTTTAACTTTTGTGAGCCAGTGGCGGATAAGACGACCTCATGAGATGAAAGTACATTTCCTGAGGTGTGATTTTTGTAAAATTAGTGCACCATTTTATTTTAAGGGGAAGCGCTTACCTTCTTGACTCAGTAAAACTGGCCCAATTGTGATACAATCCATCCGCCCCTCTATTATCTATCCCACTTATCCGTCAGGGTGGAAGGGAGAGCTGGAGTAAGTCCCAGCTGACTTCAGGTCAGAGGCAGGGTACACTCAGAACAAGTCTCCAGTCTACTTTAGGGCTAACACAGGCACAAAAAAGTATTCACACCAAAGGGCAACTTCACATAGCCAGTTGGTCTCACATGCACATCTTCAGATTGCGGGAGGGAACCCAGGCACCACAGTAAGAACATGTAAACCCCACAGAGAAAGTCGCTTGTTAGTGATGCTAATCAAACCCAAAACCTTTTCTCTGTGAGGCACCAGTGCTAACTGATACGCCACCAATTTTTAATACATAATAGACATTACCTTAAATGGCGTCATAACCTCTAATGTTTTAAACAGCTTTCTTTTACAGAATTGCTATTGATTTGGAATGAGTATGCTACACCTTTCATCCAGCGTTGCGTTCGTTTTTCACTGAGATGTTGTATTAAAGATGGCAGAGTTCAGTCGCTCCGTAAAGTCTTCTCCAGCTCATCCCAAAGACTTTCAATGGAGTTAGGCTCAGAACAATTCATGTGTGAATTATGCTGTATGGCCATATGGAGGCAGAGAGCGAAAGGCGCAGAATAGAAGCAGAGGCAGAAATCCACAAAATGGAAGCAGAGAACGAAAGACGCCGCATAGACATGGAGAGGAAGAAGATGGAGATAGGCCAAGGAGGAGGTGGAACCCAACCTTCAAATTAGTCGCAGCCAAAGTTTGACTATAGTAAACAGGTGAAGCTGCTACCCACTTTTAGCAAAGACGCAGTGGACAAATTCTTCATTCAGTTTGAGAGAAACGTGAGAACCCTCGAGTGGCCGCAAAAGACATGGACAATCCTACTGCAAAGCGTGTTAACGGGCAAAGGCCAAGAAGCATTCGCTTCACTTTCAGAGGAAGACAGCCAGGACTATCAGGTGGTCAAAGAGGCAATCCTGAAAGCTTACGAGTTGGTCCCAGAGGCCTACCGTCAGAAATTCAGGACTCTTCAGAAGCCAGATGACTACACTTATGTGGAGTTCGTCTCCAAAAAGGAGATCCTGTTTGATAGATGGTACCGAATGAGTAAAGCCGACACCCACGAGAAGTTGAAGCAACTAATATTAATCGAAGACCTCAAGGGATACGTGCGTGATGACCTCAGAACTTACCTAAACAAACATGAAGTAGGTACAGTTCAAAAAGCTGCCGCCTTAGCTGATAGCTATAGTCTTATGCATAAGGAGTCGTTTGTGAAGAGAAGCGACAGATATGACAGACCAAGGCCGTACACTGATCGAACACCTGAGTCCTCCGGCAGCCCTCATCAGTCCAGTGTCCAGGAGAAGAAACCACAACAAAACCAAACCAGGTCAAGTCCTACATGCAACTACTGTAAGAAACGGGGTCATGTAATGAGTGAGTGCTACGCTTTAAAAAAGACTAGACCAGATAACAAGATAAAAACCGTAGCAATTGTCTCCTCTAAAACGCCTCCCAGAACTAATAGCATGGTTCTTAAAAAATTATGTCAAGCAGTCTGACATTAGAAAGGAGTATGTTCCTTATGTGTCCGAGGGCACCGTGTCACTCACTGGTTACAGTTTCTACCCACAAGCCATCAGGTTACTGAACTGCTGATATACTGGACAATCTGCACACTTTTTTTTTTTTTTTTACTATTATTTATTGACTCCTTATACTTATATAGTTTTATTCTTGTATTTTTATCTTAATGCTAAATTTATGTGCAATATTTGTTTCTTAAGAGCAATTTTGAGGGGGCTCTGAGTCCATGAATTGCATTGCCGGTAGTAATGTTTCATTGTTACCTGTATATGACAAATAAACTTGAAACTTGAAACTTGGCACAGATAATCCTATACCTATCAAGATATTATGAGATACTGGGGCAGCTCAAACTATTTTACTAAAAGGGGTATTACCCTTAGATTCGAGTTCGGCCACCGGTCAATCTCTAACATTACAGGGTCTTGAAGGTGGTTGCGTTACAGCTCCCCTTCACAAGATTATGCTAAGTTCTGACATAGTTTCAGGTCCTGTGTTTGTTGCTGTTATGCCTTACCTAGGAGTTGAAGGCATCTCACTATTACTGGGAAATGATTTGGCGGGTGTCAGGTGTTGCCGCAGAGTTGATGCCGAGGCCAAAGCCAACGAACCAATCCCATTGTCAAGAGATGACACTGGTAAAGAAGAGGATCCAATGCAGTTCCCTTCTCGCCCAGGAAATGGCTAATGGCTTAGTTAAAGAAGAGGACCCCCAAGGATTCCCTTCTCGTCCAGAGACACAAGTCCTATACAAGAAACTGGCACAAAAACCGGATGTTAGTTCAGCCTTGGAACTGAATTTAATGACCTTGCCATCAGAGAAGTAACCTGGTCATTCAGTACATTCAGATCATCAGCTGGTTTAATTTGGTTGCCACATAATGTTGCTGAGCCTCGACCTGACCAATTGAAGCAAGCCCCAGATTTGAACACTTGCCTCCAGAGGCTTGTACAGTATGACGGGTACATCGCTTACCCAAACATGTTCATTGCTCAGCAGTATGGTAAATCTTCCCCATCATATCTCATGGCTTGTTCCCCCTTGCTCCAGTCCAATATTTATGCACCCTATCAAACTGAAGCCTTTTATGCTGATTATTCTCCTTAACAAGTGTTTTATTATGGCCACACAGCTAGTTCCACTCCTATGAATTGTGATTGCATTGTGTATGTAGAAATTCTCTTTCTTTCTCCTTTAAACATAACCATAAATTGAAAACTGTCAAAACTTTTTTTTTTTGCTAGTCAGCTTCACCAAGCATTTAAGTACACGCCGATCCCAGTCAGTCAATTTTTTTTTTCTGATATTACTTCTGCAAAGTTGACAGTTCACAACTACAATCCTTCCAATTAAAGTCATCTCCTTAGCTAACCACGAGATACGTCTTCCATTATACTTATTTAAGTAATTAGAAGGTACTCACTGCATCAGCTAGGGTTAAAAATTAAAACATATTAATCACTGCAGTAATTATCCAATAACCCACTCTTAAGTATTTGCTTGCGATAGGTTGTTGCACATGAAAACTGACTGCAGAGTCTTCTATCAAGGTCCCATGTTGAATACTTTTGAGAATGATGCCCCCCAAGCTCCTACATATAGTTAAATTTGGCTTTACATGCATTCACTATTTCATCTGTTAATATATGAACAAAAAACACATGCAACATACATACTATGCATTTACTGTCTGGGTTTAAAATGATAAAACCTTTGAAATCACAAAAGTATGTATAATAAATAAACAAATTAATAATAATTAAAAAAAATTCTGGGATCCGAAGTGGTGCAACAGAAAATCGTTCATCCTTCTGGAGACCCAAGGTTTGAATCCCAGCTTTCCTTGATTGGGATCCCATGTCATCTAATTGACCAAAATCTCAGTTAGGGACGACATATGTGTTACCTCGCTCCTGGCATTACATGAAAACCTGTAGTGGCCTTCACCTTCCCTACTTGGTAGCTGTCGTGAGATAAGGGATGAGATGTCCAATGGGTGGGAATTAGCCAGGAGAAAAATTAAAATAAACAAATGGCAGAAACACTGGGAACCCAGATCCAGTTCACTGGATGAAGCCTCTCTGGCCCACTGGCTTGGAAACATCAGTGAATTACCCGTGGATATGGTTGCCCAGGTAACATCAAGTAATTACCCAGGGATACAGAAGTCTGTACTGACCTTTTCAGCCTGTTGCTACTGCAACCACCTTTAAACCGCCGAAAGCAAAAGGAAAATGAACTGAAAAAATGACATGCACCATCCTTTCAGTTGTCTCATGATGTTTACCCAAATTAAGTTGCGAAAAAGCCATCTGAATATGCCATGAATGCCCAGATTACTGGTCTATATTTGTTAAATAGCATTTTGACTTACAGTATTTGAGCCCAATATGACGTGAATGGAAATGGATTGCAATATAGACTTTTTGAAATTTTAAACTTAATATTCATGTCTGGTATCCTTCGTAAGCTAAATTTACTTCAATATAAAGGATTATGTCTTGTTAGGAAACACCATCCATGGTATTTATGCCATTTTCTACAAACAACCATGACACCATAAAATAATAATAATAATAAATAAGTAAATAAATAGTTGTGAAAAACTAAAACTCAAATCATTACATTTATGGCATTTGACTTATCCAGAGAAACTAACATTTTATCTCATTTATACAACTGAGCAGATAAGGGTTACAGGCCTGGCTCAAGTGTCCAACAGTGGCAGATTGATGGTACTGGGGCTTGAACCCCTGACCTTCTAAGCAGTAACCCAGAGCCTTAACCACTGTGCCACCACTGCCATAACGTGATGGTTGAGCCAATCATATGGCAATATGAATACATCTGAATGCAGAAAAAAGGGATTTCATTAACATTTTCTGGCATTTGTACAAGATGATGAATTTCTGCTTCTGAAATGTGCAAATAAGAACGAATGTTTATTTATAAACCCCCATGGACTTGTTGGTTTTGTGCACTTATACTTAATGAAACTATTCTATTTCCATAAAGCTACTCAACCAAAACATATTTGTATGGCTTCTCGTTATGGAATGTAATCATTACAGCATTACGGCGGAAGTGAAAACTGTGCTCTTATGCTTATGATCAGTCGAGCTTGGTTCATAGAGAAATTCATTTTCGAATAGTTCATCATTTCAATAACTCCCCTGAATTGCTTTAAGAGGATTTCTAGACTTTCTCACAGTGGTGCCAAAGAGCTCGCCATAGAGGCTTTACTGCGATCAGTTAATGCCGACGAGTCTTTAAAATCATCACACAGATTTTTAAAGTACACAGTCTGGCATTTGGCTCACACAAACACCTCTTCAGTCACCTCATTTTAGAAGAGCGACGGTCGATGCAGCTGTCTGTCATGTGGTCAGCAAAGTCCCGGAGGGACGTCACTCTTCAAGACAACCTAATTGGAAATCAAACAATTTCAACACGAACTTGGAGAGACCATGAGTGGGAGATAGAGCAGGGATCTGTTGGGTGTCACAAAAAAAGTACAGGGTACGGTGGGGTGGAAGCGGGGGTTGGGGGGTAGTGCAGAGAGAGAGAGAAAACAGGCCACTTTCAAGGCCAGTATTGACTGCGGCTCTGGAGAAAAATGAGAATGGGGAAGAGAGTGGTAGTGAGAGCGAGAGAGCGAGAGAGAGAGAGAGAGAGAGAGAGAGAGAGAGAGAGAGAGAGAGAATGATAAATAAAAGATTAAATGTCTTGACATTGGCTTGGATGGGATTCGATGGAAATAATAATCTTACAGTGCACTGTTACAGTACTGACTGGCTTTGCTAAAAGGCTTGTCGAATCACGCCACCCTGATGTTGATTATCTTCCTGAAATAGCACACGTTTTATTTCTTAACTTGCCTTTGTTGTTCCTGTAAATCATATAGCATGGCAGGATATACTGTATGTCAATGGATCTACTTGGAAATATGACAAATCCAATTTTATTAGCATTGTATATATAGGGTGTAGGGATTGGAAACAGAAGATGAAACATAGTAGGGTTCATTCCTTCATGAAAAGGAGGCTGACACTGCAAAATTACATCACTGAGCACCAGTCATGGGAGGGTCAACCAATCAATCAATCAATACAGAAAACCCTGGAACGTCCAGCATCTAGCAGTAGGCAGGAACTACACAGACTCAAAGGCATAACCAAGGGATTCTTTTTTTTTTTTTTTTGGAATATAACATCCATCACGCCTAAACCCATACCAAATTATGTGTACAGAAATGTAAAGATAAAGTAAAAAAGTATATGTCCTAGGGGGCCTCCAGATCCAGACAGAACCACAGCCAATAGCAAATGAACCAGACAATAGATACGGAGCGAAAACTTCTCTAATTATAGATGTGGCAATCCAGAGCGACGGAAGGATAAATGATGCTGGGGATACATGGAGAACAGAAAGAGGTGTAGAGGGTACATCAAAACTTAAAACCAAGTCTGTCATATTGATAATATAAACATTAGGCATTGCAACACAACACAACTAGGCCAGACACTATATAACTCAATACGTATATACACTCACCAAAATTGAAAATTAATCTCAAGGGATTTTGACCAAGTCAGCTTCGCCAAGTCCATTAATCCTTCATATGAACCATTATATCAACTCTCACAATGTTAAACAAATCCTATAAAAACCCACTGTACCCAAAATTTTATCCCGGATCACCTCGGAAAAACCCAATGGGGTCTTCCTTATTCAAACCCACACCTTTGAAAGAATTTTTTTTTTAAATGCGCAAATAACAAGAGAGAGTACACAGGGGTGGCATGGTGGCGTAGTGGTGAGCACATCCACCTCACAGCAAGTTTCAGTGTTTGTATTGAGTTTGCATGTTCACCCTGAGCTTGCGTGGGTTTACTGTTGGCTGAGATAGGCTTCAACCTCCCTGCGACCCTAGTAGGATTAAACGGTTCGGCAAATAAGTGAATGAGTGAGAAAGTACAGAGCACCCTGCTGGGCTTGCTGTAATTACACACTTCCAAAATATCTCCCAATGTTAAAGAATCCGTTAAAAAAATTCCTGGATCCAAAATTTGATCTGGATCATCTCCAAAATTTAATGGAGACTTCCTTGTCCAAAGCATCACCTCTGGGGTTGGGTGGGATGGTTGTGCCTATGTAGATATGTACTAAGGGTACATACATATATAATAAAGCGCAATATCAAAGAAAGGTACAATTAGCTATCCTTTCAATCCATTATCTATTCCACGTATCTCTCAGGTTCATAGGGGAAGCTGAAGCCAATCCCAGCAGACTTTGGGTGAGAGGCAGGGAACAGTCTGAACAGATCTCCGGTCTACTGCAGCAGCGCTAGATTTTTGGACCTTTTGCGATAAAGCATACTGGGGATTCTTAAGGCATTGGGGCTAATTTGGAGTGCAAAAATTTTGCTAATTGCACTAAGAATTTTAGCCCAGAATCTGATTGCCTCTGCCAGGAAGTTAAAATGTGAGCATGGATTCTTCTTTCAATGCAATAATGACCACCAAACAGTCAAATCAACACAGAAACGCTTAAAGGAATGCTTTTGGAAACATCGTCTTCATCTCCTGATTGGATCATCATTGACCATCAACTGGTATCTACAACAAGCTGGAGTTTATACTATTGGATCATCATCTTCAGCCCCTGATTGGATCATCGTTAGAAATCAACTGCTATCTACAACAAGCTGGAGTTTATACTATAGGTATGGGTGTATACACACCATGTGATGAAGATATATGCTTCTTATTTAAAGGAAATGTCATAGCTCAAGGGATCGTCGGAATGAAGCAGTGCTACTGTGGGAATCAAGCTCGAATGAGAACTATTAGATCCCATCTAGCTAATTTCTGTTTTCTGCTGTTCAGAGCCAGAGGCAGTAAATTATAGGCTGCATTGTGTATTCTCTAAGATATACTTTATGTCATGCATTCTCTTAGAAGTTCCTTTTAAAGTCATACAATTTTTTTTTAAAAAACGTTCTCGCATTTCAGTTTTCTCAGATGCTGTATTCTGTTTCTAACTACTGCCTCTTCGGCCCATATCAAATGAGACGCAAAGTTAAAAAGATCAAGATTGAATGATTCATACCAAATTTAGTCTACTACTTCCCTGTACAGGCTGATTATACTAATGTTATTTTGTAGGAACATATTTCTTGGGAAAAAACTTGCAAAGCTAAAAGGTTTATCCAGCCACGGAGATTGTGCAGCAGAGTTCTTTGCTAATTAATTTCTTCCCCCCAAAAAATGGCTCAAGGCTCAGCCTGAGCAAACCTCTGGTTAGCAGTTCTTAGCTCCGAGCTTTGCATCAGCCCCTTCAGATATGCTAATGAATTAAATGGAGTGGAGCACATAGATCATTAAAAGTGCATTTATAAGTTCTGTGTATTCTAATAATTTACATTTGCTGCACGATGAATTCATATTGTTTTGGTTGTTGCCGTAGAAGAAAATACAGCCAATTAACCGAATGTGCAAGTCTTTCGACTGTGGGAGGAAACCAGAGTACCCAGAGAAAACCCATATGCATGGGGAAAACGTGTAAACTCCATGCAGACATGCCCTCGTCGAGCCCGGGACTTGAACCTTCTTGCTATAAGGTTGACATGCTAACAAATACACTTCTCTACGTTTTGAAATTGCAAGTCCATCAGAAGGGACCCTGATAACCTTGGGGAACTGAAAGAAATGCGCCAAGAGCATTGAACAGCAATGCTAGGAAGAGCGATTTTATTTACATACTTGTATAGGATTTATTAATTTTAAAAATCATCAGTTTAAATTCTTTACCAAATTTGTTTTACTGTGTAGAGCTGCTTAGCAACAATGTCAATTGTAAAACGTGCTATACAAATAAAACTGAACTGAGTTGTATTTAAATTGAAATTATAGGTGCCTCGAAGCTGTAATGGTCAACAACAGTTAGAATAAATGTTGGGAATTAGCCATGTCTCAATTGCTTCCCTATCAATCCTGTTTTATGCATATTTATACTTATAGTACATACATTTTACTCATATTTATAAATACAAAGTAAAATGTGTGACTAGAAGAGAACTTGTATGGTCCAGGGTACCTCCATCAAGCATACATGGATTAGTATAACTTGGCATAGTTATAATGAAATGTCGCCCCCTTGTGGGCGTCTGAAGAACATTTTACCTAGTATTAAACAATAGGGGTGTTTATGGATTTATGGATTTTATTTATTGATCCCATGCATGGATGACCTGTAAGATCTGAATGGTTTGTTACTTGTAGCACACCCTACTCTAGAAAAGAAATCCATCCATATACATGCAAAACTTTTTGAGTAATATGGCACACAATCAAAAATCGCAAATGGATTAATGAACTAGAAGTATACTAAATACTAAAAATAAAAGTGTCTGAATATTAGTTACCCTTCACTGTAGAACAGGATCCAAAATCTAAATCTAGTGGTGAACACGCTTCTATTTTTGCTGCATTGTTTGATTCCAAAACACGGTTGCCTCTGTCAGGATGACATGTGCTTTAGTGGAAGGGAAAATACTTTATTCCAATTATTCCAACATCTTCAGGCTACTAAATATTACTTTTGATTGGCTGATTCTTTTTTAGTTCCCATAATTTCAGTGTAGTCTTAAACTTTTAGGCCACACTGTACATCCAGGAATACATTAAATCCAGTAGACTCTAGCAACTGGCAAGCGAGACTGATTGATATTGCCTGCGAATACTCATGCATCAATTTAATTATGCTTTAATATATACTGTATATGTGATGCTCCAATAAGCAGCAAAGGGATTTTTGAAGATCTTGAGAATGGAGGCTCGATTATAAAAGATGTCATAAATAATAGGTATCCTGCTTTGGTGAGTCAGTGTGTGTCGGACGATGAGGTGAAAAGGTAAAAACATATCTGAAATTATTCGCAAATGATGACCAACTCTCCATGTTTCATGTTAGGAGGAGGAGTGCGGACTGCTGAGCATGAGATGGTGCCTGTTTAAAAATGATAAAAACGAACAGACTTTAAGAATTAATGAAGTCCCTGGTGAAAACAAGAATGGCTTTCTTTTATTTCTTGCCTTCTTTCAGAAGGCTGCTGATTTCTGCAAGAGAGAAATGCTGACATCTTTTGGATTGTTGGAGAAGTGATAATACTTACATAAAAAGCACTCTGTAATGGTTTGGCAAGGTACAAATAATCTAAATATGGTCAGTTCTGTAATTGTTCATGAGGAACTCATATTTGTGGAAGCTTATATTAATACCTCATGTGAAAACAACCTGTTTTTATAAATGTCCTGATATTTGGAAGAATATGGCCACTGCCTGCCAGCAAGTCTCTGAGAGGTGGAGCTTAATTATGTCCACCAAGAAGGTTATTATCATTATTATTATTGTTGTTGTTGTTGTTATTGTTATTATTATTGTTGCTGTTGTTATTCTTCTTCTTATTATTATTATTATTGTTATTGTTATTATTACTATTGCTGTTGTTATTGTTATTATTATTGTTGTTGCTGTTATTATTAATATTATTATTGATATTATTAATATTATTATTATTATTATTAATAATAATAATGATAATAATAATAATAATAATAATAATAATATTGTTATTATTATTATTATTGTTTGTTGTTGATATATATATTGGCTTGGCAGAGGTTTGCACTCTCTGACCACATATTCCCCATCCCATTTTATCCCTACACCAACACCCAGGTCATTCCTATTATGTAACACCCACCAATCAGGCCACACGCATGGTTCCTACAAGACACATAAAGCCAGTCATCCTTTTTTCTAAACATTTTTAAACTAAGAACAATGTCGCATATATTTATTAACTGTTGTATTATCTCCTGGATTAAGAGTAAAATGTGCCATTGTAAACTTTACATTCTCTGACACACTGAGGAAGACGGCTAGAATTTCCAGAATTGTCAGATGTTCTACTGATTTTTTGTAGAACAGGTCAAATCTGAAAATCTAGGCTACTATTTAACACCAACTCCATTACAACAAGCTGTTTCAGATAATCTGCAGTTTGGAAAATACAACAACTAAAGAAGTTCTGTGGACAGAGGTTATGAGGTTTTTGGCTATGACAAACCACTACCGGGGAAAAAATTCAAACTATATGTAAGAAAAATCTCCCCAATTATAAAATAAACTGGTATATCATTGAAGATTGGTGGATAAACTAAGATATTGCAGTCTGAGACATGGCTGACCCAGGTGGTCATTATTCAGCCAAACATCCCAGCATGCTGGGGTCACCTCCATAGGGCCATACCCATAATTTCAAGGTGTATGGACTGCTGTGCCACAGTGACCTGTTAATCTGGGACAACAGGTCTGGTCTGATGGGTAATGGGCACAGATGGCCCATAAGTAATGTCAACAACAGATGGAACCGTGGTCTGTTCAGTACAGAACAGTTCAGAACAGTGCTACCAGTGACACAGGCTGCTAAGTGCACTGTAGTATCATCCAGAACAGTCACAAGCATACTGTGTGTTTACGTGGGATTGGAAGCATCCCCTGTTTGTTTAGTGTTAGCAAACACCTCCACACACTTTTTATTTCTTTACCAACAGAAATACTGGGCACTGGGAACTGTACATTAATGGTTCGTATTCGCAGTCTTGGAAAAAGTTTTGGACCTGCTCAAATTCAGAGAGGCTTGAATACGAGCGAAGAGCTCCAGAAGCAGTTTGGTCCTTTTTGCTTGTTTTTGAACGGCTCAAGTGAATGATTTTTGCACGTAATGCGAATCCGCCCCTTTGGACAAAGAAAAACCCATGAAATTATGACACTCCACGCGGACCCCATCCCCCCCCTTACTTTTCCTGGAATAACTAGTTCAACTTGGATTTCGCACATAATCTCTCCTAATAATCAAGTTATGCGCATCAAGATAAATAGTAAATCCCCAGGTTTAATTATTCAAAACCTCTAACAGGTAATTATGCTCCGATCTGACATGGAATGAACACTTCGAAGAGGAAGGCGCAGGTTCCGTGCTGCACTCAAACACACGTCCATGTTTTAGCTTCAGACCAGTAGTGTAGGCTGAAATAGTGGCTGTCCCATAAACCAAAGCTGAGCAGCTAGTGCTGGAATACACAACTAATTCAACCGGACCCACTGGACTCAAGACAATCAAATGGAGATTACATGTAAACTTTACAGAGATAAAAAATGAAAAAAGTCTTTAAAGAAAGCACTTGGATTTGTTTTATTTACATTTTAAGGACAGGTTCAATACCATACATGACACACAGCCAATGCAGGGTCATGTGAAAATTTATATTAGAAGGTTTTCCATGAGACCGCGCATTCTTTTCGGCCAGCCGAAACCGATAACAAACGAAAAAAAAGTTGCACTATTTCGCAGCTACATCGCTTACATGTGAGTCAGCCCTTAAAAAGAAAAAAGCTCTAAAGGGCACAGAGCGTGTAAAGCGAATAATTTAATGAAAAATGTAATGTGGTGTAAATGTAGTACATCACAATACCCCAAAACTAAATAAAAAATAAAACAAATTTATGTGACCTGCGAGCGCTTTCAAAGTATATGATTATCGTGCATTCTTCAAAAACAACCATTACCGTGGAACATAATTCATCGTCCATCCACTAGGTGGCGGCAAACCTAGTTCAAGTGTCATTCAAGACATGGCTCAAGAAAAACTGCAAGCTAGTATGTTACTGTCAAGCATTGTCAAGGGAAAGTAAATAAAGTTAAAGAGGACAAATCATAAACTAATCTTCTAAATAAAAACTAATCATTTTGCCATACAGGGGTCATGGTTGCCCTTTTTGACTAGATTACCCAGCTCTTAATGACCTCAGAGTTTAGTGATGGGGCCCTCAGTAAAAATGAGTTCGACACCCCTGCCCTAGGAGTTATACCTATACTACACCTCTCGTCCTTCTCAGATTGAGGGATAAGGTGCGTTTTTGCACTTTTTAAACTACCTAAGAGACGGTCTTTGGTTAGATTGTCTTGGTGGTTAATTACTGGCAGAATTCTGTAGAAAGTCTTTCCGGGAATGTTTGCACAGATGACCGTTGCACAGAAACGTCCCGTTCCGGCTCCAAAGAGAAGAATCTTACTGTTAAAAGAAGTTTCCCCTGTCACGTTGCCTCTGTCTATCTAACAAGATGGCTACATGCATATCTGTGACGTCACGAGAATACTATTTATACTAGCCTGAGATACTCATGAACAAGTGTTGGACTTTTATTTTCTTTTTTTTTTGGTCGACCAACAATAATAGTACGCATGCGCAGTGCACAGGAAGAGCATGCAAACAAAGAGGAAGCGCGTGTATTTAACTTAAAGGGGAATGCACTGTACAGGGAGTATTGTTCCCTTCGATACGCCATTTCAAATAAATTTTAAAAATTATAATAATAAATTGGGAATTAGGACAGCAAGACAAACAAACACTAAAGAGGTAAGACGGGTGGTTGGTTTTAAAGTGTGTGGTATCTAAGTTAACAGTGTGTTTAGCTTTAGCCGCTCGAGTTAGCATTTCCCTCAGACTGAATCCTAAATGTTCATATTCGCCCTATAAAAGTGCACTACTTAAAGTATCATATAAGGATTTAAACACCCTGAGGGGTGCACTTGATGTACATTACAGCGACATTCTGGATGAAACCTCATACTGAAGCTGCTAAGTGCCATCTGATGCTAACATGTCAGTTAAGCTAGCTCTATCCTTGCTGTCGTGGTTCCACTCAGTGTTTTCACAATGTGTGATTTAACTGTTTTTGCTGCAGATCATTTTTTTAAACTCATGGTATTATTATTATTATTATTATTATTATTAAAAAGTCACCTTGTTCCAGTGCGAGTTGATTTAGCATAGTTAGCTAACGCCCTTGTTTACTTTGAAAGATTCCCTGTCATCCCTGAAGTTATTCAAATCAACACTTTTATGCAAAAGTTTAGTTGACTGGTGTTATTTGTTAAAGTTTTCTTAATATCGCAGTTTATTATTATTATTATTATTATTGTTGTTGTTGTTGTTGTGTCAGGTTTAATTCAAAACGTCTACTACTTGTGTGACGTCATCACGTTGGTGCCATATAAAAATAATGTTGATTTTATATTTCACTTTTTCCCTCTATACATCATCTCAGATGGCCTGCCTTCCAACATAACTTGGATGCATGGGTTCAGATTTTGCAAAGCAGCAAGAACCTTCTGTTGGACTCTCTGTCCACTCCTGCAGCGCTCTCGTCCTCTAATCCACGCCTGGGACTTTGCCTCGTCAGCAAGACGTGCACCCAGACACTTCAGCCTCTCTTCTCCGTCTTTTCTCGTGGTCTCCCGGGTCTCGTGGCAGGACGACCGGCCGACCATGGCCGAGCAGAGATACTGCGTGGAGTATGCCAAGCGTGGTCAGGCGGGCTGTAAGAAATGCAAGGACAAGATCGTGAAGGGGCTGGTACGCATCGGGAAGATCGTGCCAAACCCGTTCAGCGAGTCTGCAGGAGAGATGAAGGAGTGGTATCACGTGAAGTGTATCTTCGAGAAACTGGAGCGCGCACGAGCGACCACCAAGAAGATCGAAGACATTACTGACCTGGAGGGCTGGGAGGAATTGCAAGATGAGGAGAAAGAGCTGATAAATAAGCTTGTAGCAGGTACATAGATAGGGCTGCCAGGTGCATGGGATTCACTTGATGATGTTCATACGGTGAAGCGTAACTCTTCTGTTCTTCTGTCTCTTTTGGCTAAGACTTGGCTGCTAAGGCTAATGCAAGTCCAAAGAAGAAGGTGCAAGCCAAATTAAACACCAGCGGCCAGATAGCAGCTCCTTCTGCTGATCTGACGGTGAACGCCCCACGCAAGTTCTCCGGTTTCACGGGTATTCAGTGAAGCTCAGATTAATCTGTTAATAATGACCTGACAGAAAAATGTCAGTGCACTTTTCTAGTGGGTAACAGTAACCCCAGTTTATGGTCTTTACGTATGCTATCATACTGTATAAGTCATTACAGATGGTGTTTAGATATAGAATTAATATATTATTGTAAAAGCAATCAAAATGTTTTCAGAGTGATATTTCAATAGCTCACTACATTTTGCACTGAGTCTTTGTGTCCTTGGGTTTCTACAGCGACAAAGGCAGGTTCGTCCTCGTCGAGTCCAGGCCCGTCTCCTGCTAAAGCCTCTCAAGGCAGCGTTCTGTCCACTCAGTTTTGCCAGTCCGACCATAAGGACTGCCTGTTCCGCGAGTTCCGCAAGCTGTGCGCCATGGTGGCTGAGAAGTCCAGCTACAACGCAAAGACTGAGATCATCAGAGACTTTCTAAAGAAGGGTACTGGTGGAGGTAGGGTCCGCACGCATGAGTTATTATTTAGTAATGCAGCAGCCACACCTTGCTGGATAGCGTTCATGGATGTCTCACGGTAGAGCAAAATTTTAACGCGTGCATGAAACCAGGAACGGACTCCACCTGGAAAAGACGTCCGCTGGTTGTATGGTTGTTGTGGGCTGGGCATGCGTTTTGTTTGGAACTTGTGAGTTCCTCATCCTGTAGTTGTCAGGTCGCATTCCTGACTTGTGGCAGGACTACAAGCTGATATGCAACAGGTGATGTTGAACGGAGGTGTGCCTGATATAGAGCAGATGTTCAGCGGACGGTTATCCTGATGGGTAACAGACGTGTAATCATGATTCTTTCGGATAAGTACAGTATAACTACCGTACATGTAACAGATCTTCACTGGGATCTACAGTGACGTACGTCCTCTGGGGTATCATGAGACCCTAAAGCAATAACGGAGATGACTTTCACCTCCGGATCATTTTCTTACGCAAAGTGTCTATCCGACCGACACACATTTATGCTATCCAGCAAGTTGTAAATGCTATCTAAAGAGACAAAGACCACTGTTTAAATAAAACACCAAGCAGAAACTACAGCAACCTGTTCTTCTTTTTCGTTCTATTCTTCTCTCTGTGTTCCTCCCACAAAGACAAGTTTAAAGGCGATCTCTACCTGACAGTAAAGCTGCTCCTCCCTGGCGTAGTGAAGAGCGTTTACAACCTCAACGACAAGCAAATCGTCAAACTCTTCAGTCGCATCCTGAACTGCAACCAGGACGAGATGGTGCGCGACCTAGCACAGGTCAGTCATCCTACATCATTAAAAAAAAAAATAATGAGTGCTTGAACGGTTTAAAAAAAACAACGCTTTTGTCTTTTTGTGGTGAAAGGGAGACGTCTCTGAGACAGTAAGGATGTTTTTCGAAGCCAGCAAATCGTTTCCTCCTTCAACCAAGAGTCTGTTGACCATCCAGGAAGTTGACGCTTCGTTGACGCGCCTGGCTGAACTCACTAAAGAAGACGAGCAGCAGGCCGAACTGGAGGACATCGCCAAAAAGTGAGCCTTGTGCTCTTGTCAGTGGATATGTATATAAGGTTCCCGCTTAGAATACAGTATTACCCCTTTTCCACCGACAAGGGATGGTTCTGTTGGGGTTCGCACACTAAAGTTGCCTTTTGATCAAAAATAAATTGAAATGTTGGCTCGCAGCTGGAATCAGAAGACAGCCAGTTTGTTTTTATCATTATTGGGCGTGTCATTAGTTTAGAGAGGACCCAGAGTGAAGCAGTGGAGAACACCATGGAAAAAGCTCGCAGGTAATCAATACAGCAAGCTTCACGGCAAGATCTGCCTACTGTTGTGCACTGTTGATGACCCGCTCTTCGTGCTTCCCTCAAAATTGGTGGAAACCTTTAGCTGGCACCAAGGAACAAACCCAAATCCAGAACTTGTTCCCTGCTGTTCAAAAAGTGGTGTATTTGAGAGCACTTTAGGCAGTGTGTTGGAATTTGTGGGCATGGATGCAGATTTTTAAATAAGAAAACTCATTTGTTTGGATAACAGATGCACAGGGAACGACCTGAAGTGTTACATCCGTCTGGTGAAGCATGATCTGAAGATTAATTCTGGCGCCAAACACGTGTAAGTATTCATAGTAAACCGTCGCCTGTTCTTACGCCAGCATTATTGATTTCATTCACTAATCAACAAATGAAGCATGTATTTGTCCCAGTCAAAAACTATTGCTCAACCTCCCCTCTTCTTCCGCACAGCCTAGATGCCTTAGACCCCAACGCCTACGACGCCTTCAAAGCCTCGCGAAACCTCGGCGACGTAGTTGACCGAGTCCTACGCAATCAGGAGGAAGCATCGAACGGTGGCGGACCGAGGAAGCTCTTGAGCGTCGAGGCTACGCTTATGACCCCTGTGCAGCCCATGCTAGTAAGAGCTACTGCAATATTGGGCAAAACTTGCTGAAACTGAAAAATTTACTTTTGGGGTTTTTTTTGTTTTCCTCCTCCAGGCAGAAGCCTGCAAGTCCATCGAGTATGCCATGAAGAAATGTCCAAACGGAATGTACTCGGAGATCAAGTACGACGGTGAGCGAGTGCAAGTGCACAAGAACGGCGACCACTTCAGCTACTTCAGCCGCAGCCTCAAACCCGTTCTGCCTCACAAGGTACGGCCTCGGATATAATTCACTTTTGGGAAAATCCACATGTATATATCAGATGTTGTCTGCAAGGTCTTTTTTTTTTTTTTTTTTTTCCTCTAGGTGGCTCATTTTAAAGACTTTATACCTCAGGCTTTTTCTGGAGGCCACAGCATGATTCTCGATGCAGAAGTTCTCCTGATTGATACCAAGACCAGTAAACCTCTTCCATTCGGGACGTTAGGCGTTCACAAAGTGAGCACTTATGAGCTATAATACAGAGTCTTATTATTATTAATAGTAATAATATTATTATATATATGTATATTTTTGCAGTATACTGTATATGACATTCTGTGTTCATGTTTCAGAAAGCGGCGTTTCAGGACGCGCAAGTGTGCCTGTTTGTTTTTGACTGCATTTATTTTAATGGCGTCAGCCTGATGGACAAGTGAGTGCTTTATTACTTCAATTCCGTAAATGATTTTATCGCGGAGTCGAATAGCGTAAAGCAGTGAGCTCGATTTTATTGTCGCGTCCGTGCTCATGTCATCGAGGGCAGCCGTAGCCTAATGGTTAGAGAAACGGGTTTGGGACCGAAAGGTTGCTGGTTTGATTCTGGAATGAGCTGCACCTTCCCTTCCTGCCCTCACAGGCAACCCATTAAATGACCGGAGAAACTGGTGGGAAAATTATATCCTGCTGTTAGTGCTGAGGGCACTTGCACGTTGCAGCTTATTCTCTTAATGAATGCATGTTTCTGTAACATTTTAGGAGCACCGCTTTTGTGCAGTGCCTAAATAATATATTTTATTTTATTTTAGCTCCCTATTATCTACTGTTACAACACAAGAAACCCCAACTTTCTCAACACCAGTTTGTGTTTTCTGTCCTCCTATGGACAACGTATATCTTGTAACTTCTTGCGATACCGTGTGCTTGCTTTATAGGCCGCTTTGCGAGAGAAGAAAATTTCTTCACGACAACATGGTGGAAGTTCCCAACAGGATTCTGTTTTCAGAGATGAAACACGTCACAGTACGTGTTCCGTTTCTGTCTGAAGTGTTTGTGCAGGCTGGATTGAGTCCTGTTTTTAAAAAATTAAATTTTTATGCACATTAAACTATACCATTAATGGCTTATGGCATAAGCGAGAATAAAAACAAGGTTGCATTCTAACAGAAAGCCGCGGACCTGGCTGAAATGATCACGCGAGTCATCAGAGAGGGATTGGAGGGACTCGTCCTGAAAGACATCAAGGTAATTAATGCGTCACATAGTTAAGGGTTAAATGTCCTGCTCAATGCTTTAACATGACCACAGTATGCTGTATGAGTGAACGCTGATGTCTGCGTCACAGGGGGCGTATGAACCTGGTAAACGCCACTGGCTAAAGGTGAAGAAGGACTACCTGAATGAAGGCGCGATGGCGGACACGGCCGATTTAGTGGTTTTGGGGGCGTTTTATGGAACTGGCTCGAAAGGTTTGCTAATGTACTACATAGTAAAATCAGTATATCATGTGTCTGTGCTGACTAGCCTTTCTAGCTAAGCTGGTCCCTGGTTTGTTCTCCACAGGTGGAATCATGTCCAGTTTCCTCATGGGCTGCTACGATCCGGCGTCGAAGAAATGGTGCACGGTGACAAAGTGCTCCGGTGGCTTCGACGATGCTACGCTTGCCAAACTGCAGAAGGAGCTGGACGTCATTAAAATCGGCAAGGTCAAAATCAGAACTTCGCCTCTGTCGGTTGGACTTAACCCTAATTACAATATCCTGATGATGTTCTTATGTTACTCCCTTTCACAGGATCCCAACAAGATCCCGCCATGGCTAAAAATAGTTAAGAACTACTATCCGGATTTTCTCATCCGAGACCCTGAGGTACTGTAATAACACGCCATGGCTGATGGGAAGTTCTTTGGGTCTTGTGTTTTGTTGTTATTGGGAAATAATGAACTCTAAGGCATCATTGATGGTTGTTTCTCTCTCTCTCTCCTCACTCACAGAAAGCTCCAGTTTGGGAGATCACAGGAGCCGAGTTCTCCAAATCAGAGATGCACACAGCGGACGGCATCTCCATCCGTTTCCCACGGCGCACTCGAATGCGTGACGATAAGGACTGGAAGACAGCCACCAACCTTCCTCAACTCAAGGTCTGGCAACTCAAACAAGGGATATTTACTATGTATAACCAAAAGTATGTGGACACCTGACTACTGAGCATCGTGTACCAAAACTATGGGCATTAAAATGGAGTTCTACTCTCCTGAAAAGGCTTTCTGCTAGATTTTGGAACATGACTGTGGGGATTTGGGAAGTTGAGGCACGTAATTATTGTTTCAGTTAATCCTAAAGCTATTCAGTCTGGGCACAACACTCCAGCATTGTCGAATCATGGTCATTCTAAGTGGGGCTCACTCGCTATGGAACAGTATTGTAATACTAGAACAGGTTTCTAGACTTGTATTTCCCAAAAGCTTGGAGACCGCCAACATACGGATAGGTACGCACTGTTCTGCCATGTTATGAATAAACCCGAGTGTGTAGAAACTAGAGAAAAATGGTTGAAATGTCTGTTTTGCAGGAACTGTACCGTGTCTCAAAGGAGAGGTGCGACTTTGAGGTGACCGCTGGGCCATCTACAGGCAGCAAAGACGACAAAGGCTCGTCAGGAGGAGACAGCGGAGGCAGCTCACCATCCACCTCAAATGGCGCCACAAGCTCAAGCAAAGCCAGTAAGTGCATTTGTACGGTTCGTGCAAATAGGACGACGTGTTATCACTACGCCAGTTATCAGTAGAAAGGAGTCTGCGCTTGGAGTCAGTTCTTTAAGAATCATATTTCTTCCAGAAAATGGCCACACTCCAAAGCCAAAGCCAGAGAAAAAACCTGTGACTCCATCCCCTGCCAAGAGGAAGCTGCCCACTGAGGAACGCAGTGCTAAGAAGGTCTTCTGAATTCATTTTTTTCTGCGCGCTGCACTTTGTCCAGCCTTTTCTGCTCTCCTGCCGAGCTTCACTCAGGTCACTTGCTCTGATTCGTTTCAGATTAAGGTCGAAACAGTTCACAGCAACGGCCAAAACAAGGCTAAAACTTCTCCAGCTAAGGCAGCTGACCCGCGGTCTGAAAAGGTCAGTGTTCTTCAGCGCAGCATGAGAATTGCTCACATGTATACTGGGAACACCACACGTGAGTCTGAGATTAAGAGAGGTAACAGCAGCTCTAACAGAGGTTCGGGCTGTAGTATTGCGAAGAAACGTGCAGGTGAACGCGCTACCTGTAATAATTTTCTGAAAGACGATATGTAAGCGCTGTAATATCAAACGTAACTCGAAGTAGATTGAATGGTATCTAGCGGCATTTAGTGGTGAGGTTACATATTGCAATCAACTGAAGTCCAAAGGAATGCACATTGGCCTAATTGGCTGTTCCAAATCGGCCCTAGGTGTGAGTGAGGGTGAAATGGTGGTGTGTGTTACCCTGAGATGGACTGGCGAGCTGTTCAGGGCATCACCCAGAGTCGCCCGATAGTCACCCTAGTAGGATTCAGCGGTTCGGCAAATATATATTTATTGATGACATATTTATTATTCTATAATGGATCCTAATGACACATCTTTGGGGAAAAAAAAGTATGATTTGTCATTCTTTAATGAATAAAAAACAATGCTGTCCTGTAAGAGGAATTTGACTCTTTCTGCAGACGCTGCTGGACATCTTCACCGGAGTAAAGCTGCACCTCCCCGAATCTGTGCAGGAGTACGAGAAGCTGCGGCGCTACTTTTTGGCGTACGACGGCGATCTCGTTCCGGATTACGACGTCGCCTCTGCAACCCACATGCTAGGCGATCCCGAGGAGGGCAGCCAGGCTCAGAAAGTCAGCGCCAACTGGATCTGGCAGTGCATACGGAAAAGAAGAGTGGTTCCCCCATGCTGAAAGACAAAACCTCCCTGACAGGAAACATTTATGTAATAAAAAAAAAAAAAAAAAAGATAAAGTGCCCTTTACAATTTCAGGTAACTGAAAATATCCTCGACTATAACACGTGTTCGTTCAGAACAGACTTTATGGACTTGTCGCAGACAACACTGCTTTTAGCATTTGTTTTTTTTTTGTTGTTTTGTTTTCTTTTGAAACACTTTACCATGGTGTGGTATATCAATAGCGTTCCAATACTTCTGAATCCACCGTGTCATGTTTTGTTTTTTTAATTTGCAGCAGAAGCCATTCTGAATATCTTAAACAGAATTCTGTCTTTTGGATAGATTTGGTAGAAGTTCTCTGATTGTAGTATGATTTAGAAGCTCAATCTAGGAGTGCGTCATGATCTGATTGTCACTTTTCTTAAAAAAAAAAAAAACACGGGACTCTGCATAGCTTGCCTATGCAAAGCACGGTGCACGCCTGGCCCCCATTTCTCCTCCATTTATTACTTTTCATGCTTGGCCTGGATTGGATTGTTGATGTTTTGAGAATTATTTTTTTCAAGACCGGTTCAGGCGCATGCTAAGGATGAGTTTACACCAGGCGTGCCCAGTCCTGCTCCTGGAGATCTACCCTCATGAAGACCTTCGCTCCAACCCTAATCATGCCCACCTGACCATCTCGTCATCTAATCAAGACTTAAGACTATGAAATGAAAACTTAAGACCTGATTAGATCTGTCACATGGGCCACATTAGGGTTAGAGATAAAGTCTTCAGGAAGGTAGAATTCCAGGAGCAGGATTGGGCTCCCCTGGTTTACACTAAATGGGTCGGGTCCTTAAATTTACACTCTATAGACATTTTAAAATGTACAATAATGTTAAATGTGGAAATGGGCAGAAGTCAAACTCTGAGCGAAAAATCCTCAGGTGTGTGTTCAAGTAACCTGTTAGTTAATCCCACAAACATCCGCCAGGGCGTCCACAATGCGGTGCGTTCCGGTGCATGACGTGGCCATTAGATAATAGTAGGAGGATAGTTTGATTAGACATTTAAAAAAAAAAAGAAAGAGAGAGAGAGAAAACCTGTGTGCTGGGCGCTGGTATTAAATGATGACTCAAGACACCGTGACCACCATGAAGCAATAAATAAACCACCTGGGACTGACCTGCGTATGAATGCAAAACAAATAGTCGTATCACCTCATTTCAGGTTCAGATTCAATTTTACATTTTTAATGCTTCTTTCCAATGAAATCATCTGGTGATTGATTACCTTTTTTTTTTTTTTAAGCAATGACACAATGAAACATTTCTCACCAAAGTAATAAACACTGCTCATTCATCAGTGAGTCTGCATTTGGTTTGACATTCCAATGGAGCTAGCATGCTGCTAGCTAGCTACGTGAACATTTCAAGACTTGTATGTTTACTGATTTCTAACGAATGATGGTACACCACAGCGGTGGTGATTTATCATTGTATTAAAGCACAATACAAATTCTGTAGCGCTCTGTACAATATATACATGAAACCTTTCCTACTGAATGCATGTGAATACCTGAACACTATTTTCCCACCTTGACTACCGTAAATGTTAAGATACCTAAAGGTTAGCAGTGCAGCTTCTTATGAATCGGTGTCCAGTTTCCTCTTTCCGTTGAACGCTGTACGCGAGTCTTCCTGAGGCTGCGGATTCCAATCAAACTCCTCCATCAGGTGGCAAGGCTTTAAAGCAAACAAAAGCAGTCGTTATCACTATGCTAATGAATGGCTTGAGGTTTTAGTGGTAGCTAATCAGTGCACAGCTGCTAACAAAGTCTTTCCTATCACTTCCAGATGATGTTGCTTCCCACCTCACAATAATATACAGGTTTACGTTTACAGCTTTTTGTTGCTTAAATACCAAAGAGCAACAATTCAGACCTTTTTTTTGACTAAATTTAGGAAGAGACCTTCATTTTACTGTATTCTCCCTTTTCGCCTGACACTAGCTGAACAGAATGCTGACCTGTCGTGAGGACTTTATAAGAGTGGCCGTGCGTAAGCCGGAGGAAGCGCCAGGCCGCTCCACTCGCTGCAGGAGGATTCGTGTACGTGGGACGTGACCCCATGACTGCCCCAGTCCTGCCTTCAGCAGATTATTCCCATCTCGGGTTGCATGATTGGTCACCTGACACATTCATATACCCAATTAAATTCTGTGTATTTGTAATGGGGATGAATTGAAGATATTTTTTCTCTAAGGTCAGGTGCCAGAGTCTTACCTAGGCGTCGACGAAAATGAATACTCACCAAAACAGCTACGTTAAAATCTTTGGCGATCATCTTCAGCTCTGTGGCCACCTGCATCATCAAGGACATGCCTACAGAAAGCCACAAAACACTCATTTCTTACACTGCACAAGTCTATAAATATATATACATACTACGTCTACCTTCATTCTGTTTTCCTCCAAGCATATGGGTGAGCACGGCTGACACAGAATCCACAATCACGACTTTAACAGAACCACCAACAGCTTCCTATGAGAATCTTATCATCAGATCAAACTACAGCAAATTTGCCTTATTTTGTTAAAGCGAGCTCACAAATCAGTGTTTAAGTTGATGTACCTTCTGGAGACCGCCACCTCTTAGGTTTTGAAGGCAGGACAGTAAGGCAAAGACGTCAAACATTCGGAGCACGCTGATCCGCTGAAGCGCACTCATCTGCATCCGGATATAAACACAGTTGATATGTTAGGAATAAGTTGACTGTGACTACTGAGTCCCTGTTAGCAGCCCCGAGTGTTTCATTTCTCTTACACAACAATTTGTTTTTGTTTTTGCATTTAACATTGTGGAACATTCCATCAACAGGTTAGGTTCCGGTTACATCTCTTACACAATTACACTGACTCCCTGTTCCAAGTTGTTACTCTAGATACAAGAAATGTATAATATAAGCCTCGCAGATGAAAATGACATCATCAGCCACTTCTGACCAATCAGGATGCTCTAGCGCTAATGGGCTCGTGTCCCCTGTAGAGTCCTACCTGCTCTGCCGTGTTGACAGTTTTCTCCTGGAGCATCTGAAGTAGCCGGTTAGCGCATATTCCTCCATTTGTGTCGATGTATGTTACCTTCTGCCTGAGGTCATGCGCAACGTGGACCGCTACACTGAAGCACATCTACAGGGAAGACAAGACAATGGGTCAGGTGTTTAAACGTCTCATTTTGCTGTCATGAAAAGTCCCTGACATGGCATTACTATGGTACACTAATAGGAAACCGTATATGGACTTTGAACTGAGACAATTACCTCTGACCTTGAGCGACCTTCAAAAACGCAAAACCCGTCATCTCTTAAATGCTTCAAATGAAAGGAGGGGGTTTTTTTTGTTTGTTTTGCTAATTTGGTCACATACACATTTAGAATATATTATAATATTATATATCCTAATACGAGCACGTGTACCTAGAGAGGCACTCGGCGTCCAAGGTACCTCCGCCAGGCACAACTGGATTATTATAACTTGGCATTGTTAAAATGAAATGTCTCCCCCTAGTGGGTGTCATAAGAACATTTCACCTCATATTAAAAATGGATCTTTATTCAGGAATTTCAGATTTTTATTTGTTTGTTTGTTTTTGAACATGATCCCATGCACAGATCACCTTTAAAACATTTTTGGGTTCTTTCCCAGCCCAGGTCCCACCCCTCCACAATGAATAATGAAAATTAGATCAGTAGTTTTTGCATAAACCTGCTAACAGAAAAACAAATCCTTTAATAAATGCTTGTTTAAATAGTTTAATAAAGTCCTGGATCCAGCTCAGGATGTTATGGGTTCTTGCTAGACACATACCTCATCCCTCTACCAAGTTCGGTGAAAATCAGTTTGGCAGTTTGGCTACACCTTTAGTATGTTATTGTTTTTGGGTACACAGGATGTGTAATAAGACTTGAGAGCTAAACCTTGCCAAACAGACCAGATTTATGTGCACTGGAATACTCCACTACATTTTGGAGATCTGAACGGGAACGCTCACCTGTGTTTTACCCGTTCCTGGTCCTCCGCACAGTTCAGTGATCTCTCCTGTGTACAAACCTGAGTCAAGCAGGTTATCCACTCTACACAGTGGGAGAGGAACCAGAATTCATTCTTAAACGCACCATTACAAGGTTATTACATAATTCACAAACAAGTCATTTGCAAACTGGAACAACCAATTAGCCTAATGTGTATGTCTTTGGACCAGAGTACCCAGAGGAAACATGCAAACTCTACACAAAAACACCCTCCCCGAGCCCAGTACCTGGTTATTAGAAGGTGGACGTGCTAACCACTACGCCACCGTGCCGCCCATAATTTGACCAATATTTATTAAAAAAAAAAAAGACAACGCCAAAGAAAAAGAACAAAGGTCCCCCATTTTCGACTGGAACATGAATTTAAAGTCAAGCTCAGTTGAATTTGGCGCTAAGCGAAAGTAACCACTTGTGCAAATTGGTCTCTTTCATGTTCTGTGCCTTCTCCCTTTGGTGGAATAAATTTTTCCCCAAGGCAAATTTTATTTACGTTGGATCTGAACTCTACGTTAGAAGCAGAAACCATGGTTTCAGCACACCACTCCGGAACCACAGATATTAGAAATAAAGTTTATACATTTTCCAACAACGCACCCATTCACACAAGTTTGTACAAGCACCTGATTGTCTCAGAGACCTGGAACACCGATATTGCTCGTCATTGCCTGTTTGTTACTGTATTACTCATTCATCCATATGTTCGAACACTTATGTGGGTCACCTGGAGATGCCTGTGGAAAGGATCGAAGTTGAGCTCAGTAGCTCGTCGTACAGGTCATCTCCTGGGACCGGAAACGCTGTGTGCTGAGCCAAAAGCACACGCCGGACTGCCACCAATGCCTGGAAAGCACATGGAACACTTTAGCTTTAAGACAGTAGTTTTAGATTTTATTGCCTGTAACTTAAGACCACTTATCTGGTTTGACCCAAGGCTGGGACGATACCCCAGCATGATATCAATATCGTCAATACTCTATGTCACAACATACTCGGAAATCGGTCGGAAATATTGCTGAGTACAATCTTTTATATATAAAAAAAAAAAAAAAAAAACCACAACCACAACATTTTAAATCATACTGATACGATGTTATGACCATTTGATGTTTGTATTTTGTCATATTTGCAAACAATTTAGCAACTAACCAATCAAATCCCTCGAACGAACAATTGACGTGGAAGGCATCACTGGTTATTCTGTTTTCCTGTTTTGCAACAAGGCAAAACTCCTCCACAGTGTTTGGCAAATCACTTAATAATTCCCTCTTAAGCAACAACAACAACAAAAAAAAATTGTTGATATGCCTGTTCACTTCCCAGACATAATAAATAAACATGAAATCCAGCGTTACCACTTGATAATGAAATGGAAGGCGGCCACAATGACTTTCTGAAACCGTTTGCTTACTCCTAAACGCGAGTGTCAATGACCCCTGAAATGGGCGCCATGATATTAGTCGACTCACTTGTTTGCCGAAGCGCTAAATCCTACTATTAGGGTCATGGGAAGGCTGGAGCCTTTCTCAGCCGACACTGAGGGAAGGCGTTGTACACCCTGAACAGCTCGCCAGACCATCACATTCACATCCACACCTAGGGTTGCAATTTCCAAAAGTCAATTATCCTAATGTGCCTGCCTTTGGACTGTGAGAGGAAACCGGGGTGCCCAGAGATTTTGCCATGCAAACTCAACACCAAAACACCCTCGCCACCCAGGACCTTTCTGCGGTGAGGCGGACATGCTAACCACTACGCTTCATTATTCAACACTGGCCTTTGAAATTGTTTTATTTCTTAACACATGATTAGTCTTTTCCACGTTCTGGTTACCGTAAGTTATCGTGCATTTGCAAAATCGTTGCTCTGTTCACGTGGTAAACAGACGTCGAACCAAAACAAGACGTAGAACAGGTGATTAAGAGATATTAAGCTCATGAGCTGGGGTGGTTTCAGCAGGGAAGATAAAAGACACCTTAAAATACAGACTTTCTTAAAGAAAAGATTACTGCCGAGTTCACTACAAACCTTATAGGACACTGAGCATTTCTGGGCCACATGTTCAGGGTCACACAAGACAAGGTCCTCAACTGAAAGGCAAATATTATCATTATAGCAGTGCTAAACAGAAATGTAATAGAAAACCAGTTTGTCAGGGAGGCAGAACCTGTTCTGACATCTGCTTCACGTAGAGCTTTGACCAGGTCTTCACTCAAGCCTGGACACAGGCCTTCCCTCAGAAGCACCATGACACTTCCGGTGGAAACATTCAGTTACCTGGATACACAACACAATCAGTTTACTGAGTCCTAACCACTTATACACAACTAGCAACAAGACAAGAAGCAACCTAATAGCTAGTTAGTTAGCTGTTAATAATAACAGGACTCTAACAAACCAAACAAATCGACTGCTCGTTAATATTAACCTCCCATACGTTGGTATTCCCTCAGAGTTTCTGTGAAAAACCAACATCCTGTTTGCTAAAACTCACTCATCTTACAAACTAGTGCCTCGCGCCTTAACAACTGATAGATTGACAGGGCATCTAACCAATCATGTTGCCCCTTTCTTTATCGTAGCGCTATATTAGCCAATGAGAAATGTGTATTTTAATGACGCGCCCTTTCTGCGAATAAATAGCTGACAAAGGGGACTGGTAAAATGTTTTCCCCACCCACTATCAGTACAGTAAAATCCCGCCTACTGAGTAATGGTTGGCTAATAGCGCTGTGCGCCTACAATCATTAGCCAATCAGCTTTCAGAATACATAAACGTTGAAGAGGAGGTAAATTAAAGTTGCCAAGTCCACGGTTTTCACACCTACACTGAACATGTTATGTAAGCAAACAGAAGGCATCTAAACTACACATGATATTGTCTGTGTAGTATGCAAAGACATTTATTACAAAATAATTATTTTTAGGGACAATTAAAAGTAGCATTATGCAGGGTGACACAAAAACCCTCCCACGTTTCATAGTTCATTTTCAAATTATTATATTATGTGTACAAATAATGATTAATAAAAATGTATTAAATTAAGTTTTATAAGTGCAAATAATAATTTGATTACCTTTGACTATTTTTTTTTTCATGTACCTTTGAATGTGGGAGTTTTTTGGTTCACTGTATAATAATTTGTAACTACAGGGCTGCAGTTTTGTTTGGAATATTTAAGATCACTTTTAAATACAGCTATGTTGGAATTGTTGCATTGTCAAACTTATAAGGTTGTAAAGTGTATATTTTGGCACAATATACCAAAGTGGTACAATATATACCTGCCACCTCACAGTTCCGTCATCAATTTTTTGATCAGTTGATTCCGACCTCGGCTTTTTGGTGCGAACGGGTGTATGGACTGCATTCAGGATGCATCAACACCTTATCGCAATGGATGCCAGGATCCACTGTGACCATGACCGAGGGAAATCTGTTAATGGAGGTAAATAACTTGGGGGGTGGCTGTTTTTACATCTGGGTTTGTGGCGTAGTGGTTTCAGGACACATGAAGTTTTTTGTTTTTGATTGGTTGTAAATCTGGGTTTTGGAGAACACAGGGGTGT
>JAQMYF010000005.1:25502134-25527136 GCA_030014195.1 Neosilurus mollespiculum | reverse complement strand
GAGATGGGCGCCAGCCTCCCCGCGACCCTAATTAGGATTAAGCGGTTCAGAAAATGACATGACATGACATGACATTACTGTAGACATGAGCTCCATTGCTGATGTAAACACTAAGTATTTTTTTAATCTTCTTGTTCTTTCTTTTTTTTCTTTTTAATTCTGGTGTTCAGAAAATGGCTTTGAAGAAGATTTTGTGAAGCAGCAATTCAGTCCCTTTGTGCACATCAGATCAACGTACAGATTTGCATTCGATGTAACAGCTGGATTCCGATAAGTCGTAGCATGTCACAAGCTTAGCTCTCTCATTAGGCAAGATGAGTGCAGAGTCCTACTGCTGTGGGTTATTCACGCAGCCCTTCATAAAAGCATCATTTAGTGGATGAAACTCTGATAAGTTGCCAAACATAAGAAGGAACAAGATATAATGTGTTTGTTGGAGATCGTTCTGTGTGCAAAAGAGCCAGGAAATTGGTGTGTTAGAAGTTTTTTTTGGCCGCACGGTCTTTAGACACTGCAGTGTTCTAATGTTGGGTTCATCTACATGGTTCTGAGTTTGGGTTCATCTACACTCTTCTGAGGTTGGGATCATCTACATGGTTTTGAGGTTGGGTTCTTCTGCACTTCTGCGGTTGGGATCATCTACAGTCTTCTGAGTTTGGGTTCATCTGCATGGTTCTGAGGTTGGGTTCATCTGCATGGTTCTGAGGTTGGAATCATCTACAGTCTTCTGAGTTTGAGTTCATCTACAGTCTTCTGAGGTTGGGTTCATCTGCATGGTTCTGAGGTTCGGTTGAGCCACATGGTTCTGAGGTTGGGTTCATCTGAATGGGTCTGAGGTTGAGTTCATCTACATCGGTGGTATCCAACCCTGTTCCTGGAGATCGACCTTCCTGCAGGTTTTATATCCAACTTTAATCATGCACACCTGAGTACCTGATTATTGCCTTGAAGAAGTTCTTGAACAGGTCAAAGAGGTGTGTTAGATTTTGGTTGGAGATAAAACCTGCAGGAATGTAGATCTCCATGAACAGGGTTGAAGACCACTGATCTACATGGTTCTGAGGTTGGGTTTATCTACAATCCTCTGAGATGAGGTTTGAACCTCATGGCCAACTAGGGCCTTTCTGTTTAGAGTTTGCATGTTCTTCCCATCTCTGCATAGGTCTCCTTCAGGTATTACGGTTTCAGACATAGGCAAATCAGATCCACTGGCTACTAAAAATTGGTCAGAGGTGTAAGTATGAATGGTTGTTTGTCTTTGTCTCTTGACTCCTCCTCGCCCACAGTATGGATGATGGATGTATGGATTCAGCATCAATTTAACAGCAATGAAATTTTTAACATAACCAAAAAGAGATTATGTTCAACTGCCCCGAGCCCCACTATGAGTCACCTGTGAAGCTGTATTCAGGAGATAGTGGCACAATTTGACTGACAAGGTGCTGACTAATCTTATCATAGATAGACAGATAATGGATGCCTCTTGTCAAAATGACTGTTCTTGGGTGGATTTGGGAAGAGATCGCTATCCCCCTGATGCTCTACCCTTGAGCAGGGAAGTCTTATTTAGTCAAATTCCTTCGGTTATCTTTGGGGCTATAATTGAAATAGGATTTTCTTGGTGTGACGAGGCTACCTACAGGTACAGTATTCAGATTTATGGAAAGCTTTTTTTTTTCAGAAGAACTTTTAGTGTCATACATGAAAAAGTAGACAGCGAGTGAATTTTTTGGTTGCTGTGGACTCAAGCAGACCGCTGCATCGAGCCTGGGGTTTGCCACAGACATGCCTTGAAAAGGTCAGCGGATTATTTGCTTATGGGATGTAATGAAATACATGCTGTGGATTGAAAGGATTTGTGTCTCCATAAAATATGAGGCTACGGCAGTGGAAGTTATTGCATTTGTTTTTTACCAGTGAGGAAAGGAGTAGCATAGATCCTCATTTACTTGAGTTATTCATCATTGGTCATCATTTGCAGCAAGCCTGTGTTTTTTAAAATGCCTGCATCTATTTGTAGTAAGAAATGAAGTGGATTCTTGGTAACTTCTGGTAAAATAACCATTAAAGAATAGAAGTTCAGTTCAATTTACCCAGCTGATTCTTTCTGTCTGCCTGATTCACTCCCTCTCTCACTAATTTACATCCTACTATGGTTGCGGGGAGGCTGGGGTCAATCTCAGCCGACACTGGGTGAGGTTTGGGTACGCCCTGAACAGCTTGCTACAATGCTGCATGGCCAACACAAGCATTCACACTCACATCCATACCTAGGGCCAATTTGGAACAGCATATTAGCCTAATGTGCATGTCTTTAGACTGTGGGAGGAAACAGGAGTACCCGGAGGAAACCGAGGGAGTACATGCAAACTCTACAAGGAAACATCTACACTCTACAAGGAAAGTCCGGGAATCGAACCCAGTACCCTCTTGTTGTGAGGCAGATGTGCTCACCACTACGGCACCATTCTTGCCTGATTCAGGGAATCAAATGTAGACTTCAGTCAGTTCAGATGCTCTTGGGGAATATACAACCTTCTAATTGTGCCAAACTCTCACTAGATTATGGTATTGACATTTGATATTGTGCTTTTCTGTGCCAGACCTGATAGAAACTCATTTGCCCAGATGGTGTTCCACTCCATGAACAGCTGCACAATGGGTTTTTAAATCAGCAAAATCACTGGCTTTCGGATCAATTGTTCTAATAAAGCTGCCAACGGTAATGATCTGTTCACCAAGCGGGTTTGTCTTGTCATTCATTCATTCATTCATTCATTCACTGCCCTTCATGTGAATGGACATCTAGGGTAACAATAAAGAATGTCTATGTATACCTTTTTCTTTTCTGGGCCATTTTCAGTATAGTTTCCCAGATATGCTTCAAGACTCGGGTTTTCGTCCTCCACTGTTTGCAGCCGGGTGCTCTTCAACCTGCCTTTCTTGCATTTTCCACCCAGGGTCCTGTGATGGACAGTGCATGGGATGTTGACCCTTTTTTCCTTGGATGATGTCCCCAATCTTTCTCAATTGCCTTTTCATGATGGCAGAATCCATGCTTTTTGATTGCATCTAAAGAGTATTTGCTGGTTGGAGGTGAAACATCTCTGATATACTACATGTTACTGCAATGCAAGGGTGACCTCCAGACATTAGGTGACCTCTATGCCAGATTGGTTGTTGGCAAGTCTGCAACTTGTTCACTACTAGTCAAAAGTTTTTAAGTAGGTATCTCACCAGAAGCGAATATTTCACCAATGCTGGCAAATTGGGGCAAACTAAATTTGCCAAAAAATCTGTCTGATTATTTTTTGTCACCAATTCTAGAATTTCCAAAAGCTTCTTCAAACCATCCCCAAACTATTCTCTAAGGTCGACAACCCCTCATTTGACATTCAGGTGAATGTTTTCTGTATTTGACAAAAAAAGGGCAGATATATGGGGTACAGTTGCAACAAGTTAGTGATAGAATTGTTTGGGTTTGTTTGGAGAAATTTTTTTTTCCCCGCTGCAAGCTTACATTTTGGGTCGGTGTACCATAGGGAATATTCAGAGAACATAGCAAATACTCTGAAATAGTTAGAACATTTTTGGGGGACTTTTTGGCAAAGTCAATAAACCAACATCCACCAGTGTTCTCAGTTTGGTGAGATACCCACTTTAGTCAAAGCTACCTTCGAAGAAAAGAACAAGACAGTCGGTCACATCATTGAATGGCAGCACAGCCTCCAGACTTTAACTCCATTAAGTTGGTTTGGGATGAAATGGACAGAACGGTGAAGGCAAAGCAACCAACAAGTGCAACACATTTGTGTTAAACAGAACAATTCCATCACTTCTTTTTTACCTTCAACTATTTTTTGCTATATGCTTTAACTGGAAACTGGATTTTCAGTTTATTGGTGTTGAAACTGGGATGCTGTGCATTATTACTTTTTTTTTTTCCTCCATGTGCTGATGGGTATGGGAGATCAATGCCAAGTCACATGTCTCTGTCTCATTCCTGTCTTGATTTGAAAGTACGGTCACTGTTTCCAATGTGGCACTTAATTTTCGAGTAAAAAACAAAAACAATTTCTTGCCATTAAAAATTTAAGGAATGTTCTCATTTCAATTTTGCTAGTCAGTACTACTGGTTATATGAACTTCCACCCAAGTGAAATGTAAATTAGTTAAACTGTTGCTAATATTTTGGATTATACAGTGTTTTGTGTTCTAACATAATTGACAGATTTGTACTTGAAGTTTTAAAACCGATACCACTACCATTGCGTGATTGACAGTTGGATAAAAAGAACGATTCATTCAACGAGCCAAACCTCACTAACAACCATATTAAAATTCTTGCCATGTTCTTTGTTGTCTAATCTGCCCTTTTATTGTGCCTTCCTGACCTGAACTCCAGTTGTTGAACATGGATGAAAATAAGCTTACGTATAGTACATTGCCCAAATTGTGTCTGGATGTTAGCATGCTATTTCCCCATTGGAGTTTCTCATTTTTGTTGGGGCTGCCCCTGATGAGGTTAGATAAATAAAACACAGCAAAAACAGACACATTTTTGAAACTTGACTTTCTTTCAGTGAAAAGTATAGTGTAGCGTGTCTTAGCGTTAACTTTTTATTATTCAGCACTACAGAGTTCTCATAATAGCACGCGTGCACTCTTATACCCTTAGTTCTGGTGAAAAGACTTATACATGGCTAAGAGTGTGGAGGGGATTGCAAAATAGCTGTCTAGACACAAAGGCAAAGTATAATCAGCAGGGTCTTATGACCATAGACTCTGACGCGGGAGTATGAAATGGAAAAACAGTATGGTCTCAAACAAAAATTAGTCAAGATTCCGTCACTCTTGACTTATCCTATAAGGTACTGTCTGTTGACCTTTTGGAGTGACCCTGTGATGGGCAGTTGTAGTATAACAGTCGGCAACTTTCAACATATCCAGCATACTGTCCAGCAGCTCATTTTGAGTGGTTTCAGACAGATTTTGGTCAAAATTAATATGGTTTACAATAACGGTTCACAAATCACAAAAAATGTACCTGGGCAACACGTGCATTTCTATTATCCAAACCATCTCCACTTCACAGTCCATCTCCCAGTCTTCACCCAGTCTTCGCAGTACATCTTACAATAGAAATGATTCTACATCATACACTTTCCCTGCACTTGCACATTGCCTTTTTTTTTTGCAGAAATATTAGATTCCATTTCGTTCTGATAATTTGCTATGCAGCAAGATCTTGGTGGCGCTGAGTATTTTTAAATTACCTCAATTTCCCACAAGACCTTGGCACTAGCTATTAACTGTTCTTGTTTGGTGCTTTTCCCAAGAGCACTGGGCAGAATGATTGACCCCCCAGTGGGCCAGTAATAGTGCTTGTTACAGCTCCCATTTTTGACCTCTAGGTGCTATGATAATTCTATGGAGCTGAATGGGGTGGTGATAACATGGCTTTACAAAAGCTGTAGAAAGTTGAGCAAAGCTGTTTAAATCGTCAAATAGAAGAGAATTATATGATATTTCACTGGGATTTTGAATGTATGATCTTTGGATTAAGCTATGGATAAGGCACCACTGGAGATAATCATCAAATCAAACAACAGTGCCCCCCCCCAACTATTAAATGATCTTTTAATAGCTTTTGTACAATGTTAGCGTGTCAGAGCAAACTTTTGACGCATTCGTTTACCAGCAACAGACCAACAAGAACCACCATCTGTGAAAAGCAGGGAAAAAAAAGAACAAGACATTGTGTGACAGATGGTATAGCCTCTACAGAGCCCTAAACATAACATCATGGAGGCTGTCTGGGATTCCATGAAGAAATGGAAACAAGTGGGAGCCAAAGTCTGCAGAGAAAATATGGCAAGTTCTCCAGTATGCTTCAGACAACCTGCTTGCCGAATATTGTGTTGTATTTTAAATAATTTATTTAGCAAAAGCATCTTCATCAGGTTTCTGAGGCTTGTTCATGGACGCAGCACAATGTTTTAAACTGAATACATATTTTTGGGTACATGTGAATACCTGTGTTGGTATTGAAAATGTACTTCATATAAGTCACTCAGGGATACCAAAGAATTTATCCAGCACTTCATAGTGGCAGTGAAAAGTGTGAGTGTCGTAATGAGCACATCTGCCTCACAGCCAGAAGGTCCTGGGTTCAAGTCCTGGGCTTGGCGAGGGCGTTTCTGTGTGGAGTTTGCATGTTATCCCCGTACTTGCTTTGGTTTCCTCTGGGTATTCTGGTTTCTTTCTACAGTATTGCATACTGTTCAAAACTCACACCAACGCAGAAAACATTCTGCAACTCCATGAATATTCTATAAGTTGACAGTTTACTGGATTTTAAGCTGCGGAGAAACATTGTAAAGCATGAGTGCTTTGTGTAATTGTGTTCATTAAGTCTTGCTGGTGTGTGCATTGTATGGCATGTGCTACAAAGAGCTGCTCTGTGTACAGAAGCATCTAATATAAAATAAATCACATCCACTGGAGTGCAGTCATAAGAATACTTGCTTTAGTCCATTGGAATGATATTGTACTTGAACAAAACAAGACTGTAATATGGATAAGTCTGAAATTCTGCCTCCCGCATGGCCTCCCTATTTATTATTGAATCAGATGAATATTCAAGGATGTACTTAATAAATCCAGATAATAGTTTTTGGGTTTTTTTTTTTGTTTTGTTTTTTTGCCAAACAGTCCTGCCTGATATAATACCCTTTGTGCAGGGCGCTGTTTCTGAATGCCCAGTCTCTTCCGTGCTTATCTGGCTGCTATGAAATTTACTGACGGAGTCAGGGGAGCTCCTGCATTTTGTACCAACTGTTCAGCCAGTGTGCCAAAGTTGCCAATGAATGCTCTTAGTCACAAGCCATTATCAGATCGGCTGCTGCTCGGCTTCCTGAATGTGCTGCTTTATCAGAGTCAGTCAGTGCTGATCTTGGTCCCCTGCTCCCTTGCTTCCTGCTCCAACTCTCCATTTGTCTAGCAGTGTGGCCGCCTCATTCAGAGCTTAAATAGAGATGGGCTATAAGTACATTTTTAACTGGGATGGGATTTTTTTTGTCGAAGACATTAACAGGATATTTCATGGTGAGATGCGGTATATTGTTTTCATGTTCATCATGAAGTCCTAGTAAGCAAAGCAAAGATTCGCAGATACCCCCAAACACTGAGTTTCCCCAAACAGTTAATTGTTCCACCAACATCAATGTGGAACAGCAGCTCCTTATTGCTGTGTCTGACGGTCTTGTCCTTTACAACAGCACACACATTTTACAAAGATGATTACCTGAAACGCCATGCTTTGGTCCTTGTTTCTGAAACATATATATTTATATATGATTAACTCTTCCCTAGCTAGCTCGATGCTTCTCACAGTTTTACGCTGAAAAAATTGAAGCAGAAAACAAATAGCGAGAGGGTTACCTAGGCAACAACTCTCTCTGATTCTTCAGCAGCGAAGCAGTTTGTTGCCTTGTGGCTGTGGAATTTCTTTTGGTGATAAGTTGTCTTGTTTTGTGCAAACTATGCAGAAAAAGTTCTACCTTGGCTTCATCAGACCACAAGACATTTTGCCACATAGCTTAGGGTTATTTAAACAGGTTTGGATGCAAGGGTAGATGTCTTGGCAGTCTCAAACCAGCCTATTTGGCACCATGTCACACTTTACACATGGATCACACCTTTTACCCATTCTAATGTTTGCTGTGAACGTCAAATGAAACTTTTGCATTGCGCTGCGCCAAGTTAGATCAGTGCACGAATGTGGAAGTGTCTCGGTGATCCTTGTAAAGTGGACGATGGGTGTAGGTATTTTTAAACTATAAATTTTATTGCTTTTAATAGATCACAGAACAGATTGGTCTTCCAGCGTTTTGATTAGCCTTATTTAGTATTAATAATCTTTGACTAACAGCTTCTGTCAAAAGCAAGCAGTGTTGATGGTTATGGAACGGAAATCAAACTTGACATTATGAAACCAGCTACGGAATACCTAATCAAATATAAGCTAGAACAACTCTTCATTCATTGTTATTTATCCTCTGCTGTCATTCGCTTTTATTCACAATCAAATTTGCCATGGTTTGATTTGAATAATGAAAAAGGTTAGCTTGACGTATAAGTGCCTCCAGGGTGCATACAGAAATTATATGCTGCCTGTCATTTTTTTAAAAGCAAGCCCTGCATAAATTTAATCGTATTGCTTACTCGTTTATTGCAGTAAGTGCATCTGTACATCCCAACAATTTCAGCATGTAAGAGAGACTAAATTGGAATAGCACTTGCTTTTCTGATAATCCAGGCGATAAGAGATGAATAAATGGTTTGGCTGAGGGACGCCATGTCTGGAGGTTGATAGTGAGGGACTGTCAGGATTGCACATGAAGCTGGTTGGTCGTACAGGGCCTTCTAGCCATTCGTTAAGCTTATCAGAGTTTCACAGGGTCTGCGAGAGCAAACAGCCGAACATCTGGTGAGAAATATCTCTTCTAAGCCCCTTGGGAAATAACTCCCTTCCCCGATGCAGATAAATTGCGCAAAACTAATTTCTTCAATATCACAGCCAAATTGTTGACATTTGTAATGAGAAAATTTTTAATAAATCCAAGCTGACTGAAGCACTTTTCTAGTTCCACCCGTGCTTGGTATTGTTAGCGATAACCAGGGTTGGAGGCGTTATCTTTTTGAGTTGTTCGTTTGTCTGTCAGTCCAGGTATATATATGTCCGTCCAGGCCATGCTTGTGAACGCGATATCTCAAGAATACTTTGAGGGATTTAATTCAGTCTTTGCACAAATGCCCACCTTGACTCAGAGATGAAGTGTTAAAATTTTGGAGGTCAAAGGTCAAGGTCTCTGCAGCCTCACGTGTGCCATTCTTGAACATGTGATAACCTGATGCTTTGAGGGATTTTCAAAAAAAATAAAAATAAAAAATTCCACTTTGACTTAAGAATAAACTGATTTATTTTTTTGTGGGGTGGGGGTGGTGGTGCTGGTTGGGGGTGTGTAGGTTAAAATTCAAGCTTATTGCAGCCTCATTTTAATTCCTTGCTTATAAAAGCACTTTCCAGGAATGGCTTGAGGGAATGGTTACAAATTTGGTTCAAGCATCAACTTGGACTCAAGGATAAAATGATTAGAACTGGAGGTCAAAAGTCAATGTCATTGTGGCTTCAAGTTCATGCCTTTGTAAATGCATTAGATACCACATCAGGCCCATAACCCCCAGGTGGTAATTGTATATTTTCTTCAGAAGCATTCTTAAATTTATTAAAAATAAATAGTCCAGCCTTTTTATACAGGGCTAAGATTTAGTTTCATAAAGTGTTTTTCTTTTCTAAAATAATGCTCAGACTGAAAATGAATCCCAAAGTCATTCATGCTGTCTGACAGCATCATATTGTGATGCAAAGGTGCTTGAATCATGCAAACACCCATGTTTTCAGGGTAAAAGTTCTAAAGTCAACATGCTGGGTGCATGCTATCAGAGATTTTTATGCACTTTTACCCCAGACTTGTGCCTCTACACACAATTCTCAGATTAAGGTGAATATCGGTCCTCAGAGGCTCAGTCTTGCCTGAAGGCTGGAACAAATGATCTTGTATTTGATACTTTTCATGAAACAGTCCTAAGCCTAGCAATTGTCTTGCAGCCTCTTGCTTTTTCTCTAACTTTTTTTTTTGGTCAGTGACCCCCATTTTAAGGTCAACCCCACTCTATTTGATCACAGTTTCATTTAGTTTGGATTTTAACCGGATACAGTGGCCGAAGCTTTGCTCATGTGTTATTTAGATTTTGGACATGCACTGCAAAAAATAGCGCGGATATTATGTGCAGGAAACCATGACAGTGTTGTGCAAAAATATGCATAAAATTTTAAATAACCCGAAGGCATGCTTTGATTCACGAGTCCGCGGGTACAAAATTTAAATGATGGCTTATGAAATGTATAAACATCATAATTTAATAATAATGATAATAATAATAATAATAATAATAATAATAATAAATGCTTTTTTACTTACTGTGGTTATAAAGAGTGTTTATTTGACTTAACCACATTATTTATGTTAACCACAGTTGTCTTGTCAGCTCAAACCTGTGTGGCGAACCTGGTTCCTACACCTCTGCCATCCCCTAAATCACTAAAATAACACTTTTCCCCCATTTATTTATTTCATTTAAGATTAAACTCTTTACCACTGATCTAGACACACCATATAGAATCCTCTTTCAAACTAATTTCACCTTTTAAGTGATGTAAAATATAATTTTTTTTATCCTTGATGCTTACACACTCATTCAGGAGAACTTCCAAATGGTTCCTCTGCTAGTTCCAGGCCAGTTGATCTCCATTTCCTCAAGTTAGCAAGTCCGGATTATTCACACACCCCATATCAGAACCTGTTTCTTCTTTTGTCCCGTTGCCACTCACAGGAACTGGGTGGCACTAATAGAGTTCTGGCTCACTGATCCTGGACTGCAAGGCTCAACTGGAGATTCTGGTCACTGGTGGCTGCACATTCACAATCCACGGAAACTAATTTCACGAAACGCTGCCTCTCGCCCTATTGCAAATTAGCGATATTATCATGCCGCTAATTAAAATGTCAAGAGAGCGAAACGCCTTGCAGTGATTCGCTCTTCATTGGGCACATCCTCAGTTTGACAGGAAAAATGAAAGTCTATTCATTACATTTCTTTAAGTAATGGTTAGTCGTTTTACTAGGGCTTTAGCATTGTCTCATTTATTTGCAATCAGGCCCAGCTTTCCGACAGTCAGACCAGAGTGGCATGCAAAACTATTTCAGATTGCTCTTGGCCTTAAGTTAGAGGTCTTAACCCATGGAAGCAATCATATCGGCAGTTTTGCCTTTTATGAAATGGGTAACCTTTGTTTTACTAATTAAATGTTTGCTAGAGCAATTTCCAAAAACACTGAAACCATAATAGCAATACCACCAAGCCATAGTACTAAAAGCTAGTGTAAGGCTAGCTAGACAGTATTTATTCAGTTCATAATAAAGAAGATTAGATTCATATTTTTAATGTACAATATAACGTTGCCAAAGAGAAAGCATCTTTTATGAGCTTTTCTTGGAAGTTGACTAGTATTTAGACTGCTGGAATTCTGATGAAGGTTCCAAGACACATGTGTCATGTCTGGTTATATTATAAAGTTACAAATACAGACTTTAAAGTATCTAAAGTTGGACATTGGGGCATCTCACTTTACTCCCACAACACTTTTCTACCTGTTTTGTCCTCCATGTTGTTTATTCCTCACTTTCCCCACTGAGCTGCATCCTGATTGTTCAGGATTTGGAAAACTCTTGCTGACATTTGGCACTTTTACAAAAGAATTTGGAAAAGAAAAAAATAATTAAGGTGTTTTTCGTTTTTACTTTTTTTTCCCCATTTCCCCCACTATTTTCTCCCCTAATTTAGTCTTATCCAATTCCCATCTGTCAAGTATTTCCTTCTCAATCACATGAACTTCACTAACCATTGAGGGGCGTAAGCATGCACATGCCCCCTTTGTGACATGCGATGCTGCCACCCGCCTCTTTACGTACTGCTGCATACATATTTGGAGGCTTTCTAACACCCTTGGAGGGAAAGCGCTATCTGCCCCCTTGTACGAATGAGCTCACAGACGCCCATGATTGGCTTGTGATCGCTGTGAGTGACAGGGAAGTGTATGCCATCCCTCCCTCCTGTGAGACCACAGCCAATTAGCTCCCATGGACTCCCGGTCGCGGATTTGAACCAGCGATCTCCAGGTTGACCTTGTCGATGCACCACTTGGGAGACACAAAAGTCTTTTTTTTTTTTTTTTAAGTTCTCCAGCTTTTGGGAGACCATGTGCCGTCTTTTGCGGAAAACAAAGCTTAGTGTGCAAACAACCCCATGGAGCTCACACAGTGATGCCTAACAGGAGGGTTTCTCCTTAGCTATTCAAGCAAGTTGAGCTACACTGCTTCCTGTTTGGATAGACCATGCTTCCATAAAATGTGCCCAAATACCCCTAATGCATTCTGGGATGCTTTTCTTCTCACCATGTTGGTAAAAAAGCCTTAGCCTTTCTGTCAACACATGGATTGATAAGTGAAGAATTCTTTGCCTTCTCTTACCTCGGTGTGTGTGTTGCACTGATAGATTGGGTAAAATTGCTAATGCAGTTTATTGCATTGTTTTGGCAACAATGAAATAATAATTTGTACCACTCGCTAAGGTAGAGTTGCTTCGCCATTTTCTTATTTTTTCTATTTCTCGACCTTGAAGCAGTGTGTGCAGCTTGTGCGTCTCTCTCTGTTGCTGAATAGCAGCTCAATCTATAATGATTCAGGGAGTTATCAGAGAGAATAAATTAGTTTTTAGTTGCCTTTATGTTCGTCTCACTGAAGTGGTCTTTGTAGCGACAAGATTTGAAGAAGAACCTTTGGGTGACTTCATTTTGTACAGGTCTTTCAGCATGTTAAAGTTTCCCATCTTCTTTTGCAAGTTATAGTGTCCTTCATGGTGACCTTTATTTTGTTTAAGGGTTCTGCCTTTGATGAGCATCATGGCTTGGATCCAAGGGCAGTTGCTACCAGGTTTCTCTCATCTTTTCTTCTGCTTAATTCACCCAGGAATAAATATCTCTTACTATCCATCTTTCTTTTTTTTTAGTTGTAATTCACATACTGGCATGTAAAAGTGAATAGAAGTCTTTCTAGCAAGGTCTCAACCTTGCTGAATGGTGAAACTGATCTACGTCCATCCATCATGGGGGCAGCCAGGGCTTAATGGTTAGAGAAGTGGGTTTGGGACCGAAAGGTCACTGGTTCGACTCCTGGACCAGGAGGAAAAATGTGTGGTGGCAGGGTGAGGACAGAGGACCTCCCACACCCCCTTCCTCCACCTTCACCATTGAGCAAGGCACCCAATCCCCAACTGCTCTCCCGGGGGCCGCAGTGTGTGTGCTCTCTGTCTATGTGTGTGTGCTCATTTTGGATGGGGTAAAAATGCATAGCCAAATTTCTACAATGTATGAAAATCTAAATAATACAAAAAACCTCTATACTGCTGTTGGAGGGTTTAAGCGTTCATTTTCCGAACTGCATAATAGTACTAGGGTCGTGGGGAGACTGGTGCCTATCTCAACTGACACTGGGTGAAGGCGGGGTACCCCTTGAACAGCACGCCAGACCATTGCAGAGCAAAATACACACAACCATTTACACTCACACCTAAGGTCAATATGAAACAGCCACTTAGCCTAAAATGCATGCATGTCTCTGGAGTGTCGGCGGAAACTGGAATACCTGAAGAAAACCCATGCAAGCACAGGGAGAACACAACACAGAAACACCCAAGCCCAGGAATAGAACCCACAGTACTTTTTTGCTTTACTTTTTTACACCTTCAGTGCCGCCCTGTTCAGAACCAGTTCTCAGAAATGCACATTGTATCATAATTTATCTCGAAACCAAATATTGTATCGCCTAGCCTTTAAGTGTCATGGGCTATTACGCAATATATTCAAACGGTACTGCAGCCTACATTTAGAAAAAGCACTTGAAATCACTGAATTGATATGGCAAGTGATAACAGCTGGTAATTTTTGCATGAAGTTCCCATTTAAGTGCCCAAAAGCGCTTTTTGAGAAGAGGCATGGTGGCAAGGTGCGCCACATTTGCATCAACATGGCTGATTCACAGCAGGTTGGAGGTTTGGGTGATGGAGAAGGTTGCTGAGTTTCTCCAGCTGGGTAATGGTCCCTGCCAAGCCGATGGCAGCAGCTGCTCTCAACCCTGACATTTTAACACCTGCTGTCTGTCACTATATACCCATCTGCCAGACCTGAGTGTGAACCACGAGCTATTTTTGAACTCAACACTTTCATCATATGTACCTGCAATCTACACTTAGGCATTGATGTCAGTCATTGGTTAGGATTTAAGTGTAAGTGCCTGTCTTGGCTCTGTGAAACTAATTCATGAAGCATCCTTCCGCCTTAATTAGAAGCCCTGGCTGTGTACTGTATATATCATGGTCTGCCACTGGCTCTTGATCTGAGTGACTCACTGTGGATTTCGGATAAAATTGTATTATTTTTAGTGGCCCATGAAGGTTGGGTCTGGTCCCGGTGCATAAACCTGGGCAGAATGGATGTCTGGACCAATCATCTTTCATCGAAACTAATACAAAGCCTCTCGACCTGAAGGATAAGGTTGGGCATAGCAGTACCATATCTCTAAGACAGGGGTTCTCTATGGAACATTTTAATTAAATAAATAAGAAGACGCTTTATCAAAAATATAATAACATCGGTAATAATGGCCTGTGATTTCCACCACTGGAACTAAATAATAAATCCACAGACAGCTTACTACGCTTCCAGACCCCATTTTAAGAACCATGGCTTCAAGAAACTAATCGGTTGTTGGCTGTCCGATACAGGCTGTTCTCAGCACTCTTGCACTCAGTCGCACTACTTCATTACTTGGTTCATCAGATTCCCATTTTAAACCTCCTGAATAACAGAGACCCATGTTTTCCCCAAAGATATTAAAGTTCATTGTTTTTCGTCAATACAACCCGATTTACATTTGCAGCATCTGGCAAACACCCTTCTCCAGAGCGACTTACATTTTTATCTTCTTTATACAACTGTTTAGGGCTAAGGGCTTTGCTCAAGGGGCAGCTTGGTGTTCATGGGATGTGAACCCCTGATCTTCTGATCAGTAACCCAGAGCCTTAACCACTGAGCTGCCACTGCTCCAGTTTCTCTCTATTCCTTCCTTTTTTTTCCCCAGGTGTGGAAGCGTTCTGGTGCATGGTTCTACAAGGCTCTACCGAAGTACATTCACCCAGAGAAGGATTCGTTCATGGACATGAGACCTGTGATCGAGCGAGAGGAGCAGCCAGTGGCCAGGAGTGTACCAATCACCTACACATGGGCCCATAAGAAAGGTGCAATTACTATTTTATTCTATTCTGCTTTATCGTGTGTTTATTTGGTTCCGTTCTTTTCACTGCTGTTCTGTTTTGGTGGTGTTGTGTTCTGTTCATTAAACCTGGCTGCTATTTTGATTGCTTAGTGATAAAAATTCAATTGCACTGTAATTCAAGTGCACCGTAGTCGAACTGAACAAATGTGTAATCGTAGGGAGCGGCTGACATACCCCACAAGCTTTATATCTTAACATATCAGAAGAGGTTTCTGTTTGGTGAGCCAGATGCATTTCAAGCTGACAGATCAGACTTACACTTACGACAAGTCTGTGTCACCATTTACTCTGAGCTGATCTTTTTCCAACTAGAAAATACAATTTCTGATGATATTGTGGTGGGAATGCTGGCTGCGTTGCGTTAGCATGCTAGCATTGGTATGCGAGATGCATGTTTAGTGACATGGCCTGAGGGAGCATACTGTGTCCACTGTCATATGAAGACCTGTGTATTAAAAATAATGATGCAGCTGAGATATGCTCAGATAGTGTTTTTGTTTTGTTGTTGTTGGGTTTTTTTTTTCTCCACGTAACCTAATTGGTGTTTGGATGGACCAGATTGATTGATTTTGAGTTATGGAACATTAAAGGTATATATGATGAAGGATAAAAACACTAACCTTAATGCTAATTTGTTATTTATTTCTTGTTTCTAACTATTATGGTTAAAGACAGTGATCAATTCTACTCTCTCTCGCTCTTTTTTTTTTTTAAGCAACATGGTTCGGACTGGAAAACAGTGCTGGAGTTTATCATCCCCAAAGGCAACATTTTTTGCTTTTCATGTTTTCAACCAGAGCGACATGTTATGAGTTTTGAATTCATTGAGGTGTCTGAAGATGCTCGCCCGGGGGCTGTGAAAGTGTCCTGAAGTCAATATTTCGCTGCACGACCAAAACAATGATGGTGCAATTTTCAACAACATTAAAACGAAATAGAGTGTAAAGCCATTGTGGTGTTATATAGCTTTTGTTTAGATGTTTATACAATTTCATTTGAAATACTGTAGAATACTCACAAAGAGCTTTACTTTAGGGGAAGTGGTGGCTCAGAGGTTAGGGCTCTGGGATACTGATCAGAAGGTTGGCGGTTCAAGCCCCTGTACCACTAAGTTGCCACTGTTGGGTCCTTGAGCAAGGCCCAACATTTGCTCTCTTACTGCTGATCTTGAGTTAGTAAAATGACTAGAATAGACATGCAAATTTATTTAAATAAGAGTCGTGTTTAGAAACTCATTGAGTTTTAGTGTATACTACACGGAAACATCAGAAAAACATGCTCTGGAATGATATATTTTTAAACGCACTCAAAGTTACTGTATGTACTACACAGAAATATAGGAAAAGCACACTCCATAATAGCGTATTTTTATACTTTAAAAGTTGCATTATTTACTACCCAGAAACTTAAAAAGGTAAACTAAAACAAGATTTGGCACTGCTGTGAAAAATCATGTTTGTTGTTTTGATTCATGCATCTACTCTTGAAGTTTTCTAACCTGGAGTGCGTTCTGGAGTCACAGTCACTTTGCAAACATTAAAGAAGAGAATGCATCGGAACGGTGATTTTCCGCAAACGATGTTCCGTGTCATGTGATGTCAGGGCGATGATGTATTTTCCATTAACATCATAATCACTTGGGGTTTGTTCCCAAGCATATGGGTTTGAAGCAACACCAACTTAGACATGTATACATTAGCATCTCTTGTAGCTTTTTTGACAGTAGGACATTCTGAAGTTGTTGTTTTATAGGTTTGGGGTTGGAGTGAATCTGATGACAGATCATGTGCAGGCCAGAGCATATTCAAAAGTATTTATGATTTTTAGATTATGCTTTCTTGGCATTATTAACTTGGAAGGTAAGATTTGCTCATGCTTGAGATGCCTGCTTTCAGAATTCTGGCTACAGAAAAATGATCTATACATGATCATCAAGCTTTCGTTAAAAAAAGCAACAGCACTATTTCCATACCAGGTATTAATTGTGGGAGAAATTTGGCCTCTCAAATACATGGTAGCCCCCATCCTCTCTCTCTCGATCCTTTATCTTGGCTGGACTCGGCCTCCGTATTCCATTTGGAGAGTATCATGAATTAATGCTGGCGGGTTAATCAGGTTAAATTTATGTAAATGTTTCAGATGGGTCTCATCAGAATTGCATGAACATCTTGCCTTTGGCAGCCATACCAGGTTTGTGATGGTAATGCGCTAACCTGATGGGCTTTGTATAGGGTAATACGGGCTCATTAAGCTGTCGATAAGAAAAAAAGGTTGAAGACCTGTGTAAATATCGCTACACACAGATAAGGCACACATCTATTTTTATCTATATTATTGCCGGTTTTATTGGAAAGTACATTCAGCTGTTTTTATGCAACCCATGGTTCTCTGCAATGGCGATTTCACCGAACAATCAGCACTGAGTTCTTCCAGGTTAAAGGTGGTATTTTATCAAAGATTGCCTGTGTAACACAGCATCAAGCTTCAGGCAACTAGATGCTATGTGGGACTTTCTGAAGTGGAACACATGCTCTGGCTATATCATTTTATCATTTTATCATTAGCATACTTTCATTTCTTAAGACGGTTCAGCCCTTTTTGGAAATTTTGGCTAAGTTGGTCGGTCTACTACCTGTAGTGAAAATATTAATATCAAATATTAACCAATAGATACTTCCTATGTACCAATAAATGATAGATTTATGGTTGAATGTATCTACAATCCTTAAGGCCCATACTGCATATTCAGATTTTTATATTTTTTTATTTTTTAAAGACCCTAGTAAATAGGTCCAAACTGGCAGTTGGGGGTTGGGGAGAGGTGTCCCTTTTAATGCAAGCCATATCTGGCGGCATGACGGGAAAAAACTTTTCTTGACATGACAGTGTGACACATGGCTGCTTTTAGGAATTAATTAAATGGTATCAAGGCGACTGTGTTCATCTAAAAGCCTCATTGAAAATATCTGTCAGTTTTGGTTTCTTTTCTGGTCTGTATGAAAGTGTTTGGAGTGATGTCAGTGAACCTGACATCGATGAACATGATTTAGGGAATGTTTTGAACCCATGAGAGAAGGTTTGGTGTCATCTTCCAGTGAAGAGGATGGAGATGACAGGGAAGAGTGTATGTCTACAGCGAGTGAGGATTATTTTCTTTCATACTGGACATGTTTACACTTTCGCGCTTGGCCGAGTCCAGTTTGTGACGTTTCATGTACCACGTTAAGGAGCCGGAAAACACAAAATTTAACTCCAATATCACGGTACACACAGCTGTGATAAATGTTGAGACTAAAAGGTTTGATTTGTTAGGTCATCATGAACTATTAGCAACAAAAATGACAAAATATTTTATGTAAGACCCTGACTTTAAAGGCATATGAATGCATGTTTACTTATGAGCAACCAACAGATTGCATAAAGAATCCATGGATAGGCAAAACATGCTGAAAAATAACTAATTGGTAAAAATGCATCCTTACTAAAAGCACTGAAGAGGTATAATGTCAAATCTGACTCATCTTTTTTTTATTAAGGTATTTCTGGAGCAGTAATGGCAGTAATGTGAAAGATAATAATAGTTGAAGTGGCACATTATTACACTGGATGTAGCCATTATAGGATGGAAAAAATGTGTCCATAACAGGATATTGGTGATTAGAAATCATCATCTGATTATTACCATCATGGCATTTGATGGTGTGAAGCGGGATATGGGGAAATGAAAAATTTCCCCATATCATTACACAACCCCCACCAACCTGAACTGTTGAGACAAAGCAGATGAACGGATTCATGCCACAAACACAAAATTCGGACCCTACCATCTAAACATCGCAGCAGGATTCATGATTTATCAGACTAGTCCATTATTTTCACAACCTTCAGCTGTCCAGTTTCAGTGAAGCTTTTTTCACTGTAGGCTTTGATTGCTGTTCATAATTGAACGCAGTAAAACCTGAAGTAGTCTTTTTTTATTTAAGCCAGATTTTTCCAGCTCAGATTTTTAGCATAATGATACTTTTCTGTTTAGTCTGCTTGTGAAAAGTTTTGTATTAATTAATATTGATTAATATTTTCAACAAATTTTTTCAATTTCAATTAATATTGTCAACTCAAACTGGCCATTATCGTCTGCATTCCTTGGATATCAGCCAACATTATTCGGTCTAGATGAATAGCACACTAAATTTCTTTTATTTTTTTAAATCTTTCATTATTATTCTTTTTAATTTAACATAAACAGACATATAAAGCTTGTTGAGCCTCTCAACTGTAAATTCGACATGTGGAATTTCAATTGAAGTAGAGCGTAATCAAATATCCTCCAGCTCTATTGAGTTTTTCTTCATTCCACACCTTGGCCTCTGCTGTCATGACTGTAATGTGATTGAAGGAGGCAATAGCACTACCAAAAGGCAACAGAAGGCGGAATGAAAGAGATAAATACACCCCCCATTGTCGCTTTGATTAAAGTTCGCTTGATAAATGGTTTTTAAGCAGGTAACTGATCTGAGTTCATATTTATTTTATTTATTCTGTCAGGCTAAACGTTTCAGGGTTGGCAGATCATGAAATAAACATAGGACTATTTTGGCTGTCAGTATCCTTGTTTGTGAAAAGGAAGGCAGAGAAAACTAATTGGTGTTAAAGTCATTGGTGTATTGTTATAACTAAAGTTAAAATTCCCATCAGGATAATGGAATTTCTCCTCCTAATTGTTTTCTTATAGCTTTCATAAATCATGCTCTTCTATGTGACAAAGTTGTCCTTTGAAAGGATAAACGGTACTAATTTTAAGTTTCACTTACTGAGCCCTTGACTAGAAAAGAAATTGAAAGTATGTTTTGCATAAATATTTGATTTGATTACCACTAAGACAAAGGCTAAAATTTACCGTCCACTTCGATAAGCTGTGCACAAGCTCATTCATGCAGTTATCAGTTAGTTCAAGGATTAGTAAGTGTTCATATCAAACATCTTAATGGGAAAAAATGGGTTCATTGACTTTATCTATGAGATAAAAACCTTGATGGCGACTGATGGACTGGTCTGAATTTTTGCATGCAATAGTCTCTTGAATTTCGCACATTGTGGTGCAAAAAACAAAAAATATCTAATGGGTGGAATGTTTGTGAACGGAAATTATTATTATTATTATTATTATTATTATTATTATTATTATTATTATTATTATTCAGGAGGAAATATAAGAATAAAATGGCCAAACTGCTTTAACCTGACTGGAGGTCTTCAGTAACTTCAAGAATTCTTTACAAGTGTGGTGAGCAGAAAAGCATCTCACAGTAAACCAAACTGCTGAATCTTTTTTTTTTTTCCCCATTTTCCCCCCTAATTTAGTCGTATCTAATTCCCACCCATCAAATATTGCCTTCCCTATCACACGACCACGACCAACCAGGGAGGGGCGTAAACATGCACGTTCCCCCTCAGTGACATGCAATGCCCACCACCCGCCTTTTTTCGAACTGAATGTGTATTTGGGAAACTCTCGGAGGGAAAGCGCTGTCCGCCCCCTCGTACGAATGAGCTCAAAGACGCCCATGATTGGCTGGTGATCACTGTGAGTAAGAGGGAAGTGAGCGTATGCCATCCCTCCCTCCCGTGAGAGCTTGGCCAGTTAGCTCCCATGGACTCCCGGTCACAGATGGCTGTGGCATCAATTCGGATTCGAACTTGCGATCTCCGGGTTGATAGTCGCTTGTTGATGCGCCACTCGGGAGACAAATTGCTGAACCTTAAAGTGCACAGGCTCGAACAGCAGAAGACCATATCTGGTTGCACTCAAATCAGGGTTGAGGATCACAAAAACATCGGCTTAATGTTTGTTTTTTTTTCTCTTTCAGTCATCAAGTCTTCAGTTTCAACGAGAACGTCTGCTCAGTTTTGTCAGTTTTTTAAACATTCCTGCCATCTGTGCAGTCAAATTTTTAGCTCCGACTCGTGTCCAGATGTATTTTAATTGGTGTCTATAGAATTAGAGAACCAGCAGCATAAGAGTAGTCTGTCGTTAAAAAATAAATTAATAACCAAACCATCTTTTATCACATATTAAGTTTGAAATGATGTTTTGGGAAAGACAGTAGAATGTTGGTGTTTTCCTTGTTGTTGACAAGAGAAAAAAACACTGGTTGCCAGTATGTCAGCAGTCTGGTGGGTTACTATGGTAAATAATTCTCAAAAATAAACAATTATTAGCAATATTGTTTGCATACCTTTTACCCGAAATAAAAAAATAAGACAGATGATGGACTCTGGTTGGCTGTTTCTCTTGGCTGTTTGGTATTTGTTGTGAAGTAAAGTGACAGAGATTTCATTTTCAAAAATATCAAAGCATCTGCAACATCAAACATCGCGTTCAGATCACAACAACGCCATGGACGTCCATCGACGGGATCCACTAGAGGAAATATTTGCCGTGCTTTTGGGGTAGAAGTGTCAATCATGGCATCACCAGCCATTCCATGGCATGTGTCAGTCTACACAAGGCCTGTGGACCAAAGCCGTCCCTCCAAGTCATTTTACGTGGCCCATAAGAGCTTTCAAGCAATATGATTATCGTACATTCTTTGCAACAGCTATCCTCATGAAATGTAATTCATCATCCATCTACTAGGCGGGGATAACCTATTTCAAGTAAACGGCTAGTCATTCATACTCAAGAAAGATTGCAAGTCAGCTTGTCAGTATCAAGCATTATGAGAAAAGGAAACCAAATGAATTTCTCTGGGAGGTTTCATGATTGTTTGGCCCTTGATGACCTAGAAATTTAGGGTGTAAATTTCAGTAAAAATGACTTTGACACTCTTGTGGTAGCTTGTGTATGTATGTAGAAGAGGGCGGGCAGCAGTTTTCTTCAAGTGTGTTACGCTGCCCTACGAGGTTCTATAGGCTTCCGTTTTCCTACAGAGTTCATTTCCAGCTCTACAGATCTGATCTGTCTTTCCTTAATCTGCTAGACTTGGTTGTTAAAAAAAGAAATGATGTACTTCATCAAGTCAATTTGTGTGTGTGTGTGCGCGTTTGCAGAATGGGGTACAGTGAGTCAGCATTAAGCCAGAAGTCACTGTTGCTTTGGCTGAATCCATCAAGGCAGATTGGAGAGGCAGGTGGTATCTCACAGAGCATAAGTGTGTTTAGAGTGTGTGTGTGCGTATAACAAGAGTGAGGTGGTGAAGAAGGGAGGCAGGGGAAGCGTAAATTTCAGTCAGACACGCACAGAGTGAGTCTCCCATCTCCTCTGCTGTGATTGAAACCCCGGCAGATGGGGTGCAGAAAATCGAGAGTCAGAGCTCTGGTTCTCTCGGTCATGCCTTGTTCATGTGCCACGCAATAAAAAAAAAAAAAATAGAATTTTCATTTTGGTCACACACTACTGACGGGTGCACGCCGCGTGCCGGTATAGCGATGCATGCATCTCTGCCTGGCACTCATCTGCCTTTGCTTACGTCTGCTGGCGAGACCTGGTGGGAATGAAATTAAGGGTTGACTGAGGCAATCACATTCACATTTTCTGCCTCTTGGTGGTGTTTTTCTGCATGGCACCAGGTCTGTGATAGTAAATTACAACCTGATGATGTGTTTCATTAACAGGTATTGTGATATTTAAAAAAAAAGAATTATGGGAAGTCATTCAAATAATGGGAAAATTAACAATAAAATAATTAAATTAACATATCCCTTTTCCCTGTTTCCTGTGCTCACTTTTTCTTATACACTCTTTCATTTCATTCTTGATTACCCCCTTCCACCGTTTGACTCGATTCATTCATTCAGGTTAAGGTGAACTCTTATAACACCGCCTTCATTCTGTCGAGTCATTATCTATGTTCATTTATTCCTCTTTTGGTGGGAACAGTGAGTTGCAATCGTGTTGTTAAAGTGTTATTCCGTCCTCACTGAAAAGCGGACAACGTTTCTGCCACTGGGACCTTTTTTCCAAAATGCTGCTAAAGTAATTACCCCCCAGACATACGGAGCATGTGCAGTAGTGCTATATACTACGCATTTGTATCGTAGAAGCTGAAATCTTTTGTTTTGTTTTTGTTTCTTAGCTATAGGGTAGTAATTTTGGAGATGCTCGCAAGAGAAAGCTGAATTCTGAAATGATCCAAAATGAAAAATAATTCTGCCTTTCTCTCAAGCCACTCCAACAAAACAAATGAACACGCACTGCCTGATTACTGCCTGATCTGCAAGTGAGATTGCTGATGGATGCACATCCTAGTAATATCCATCTACTCCATGTCTCATTCACATATAAAAAAAAAACACAGAGCATAATCATAATCAAAATATTATAAACCACAAGCATGGTATTGTTCGTACTCACAGCTGTTTATTTAGCTCGAAAAATTTAACAGAAGTAGTGCATCTAAAAATAGCCTACCTTCCCCTTTTCACTATTTTTACCTTCGCCAATGAGGGTATGTTTTTGTCAGCTTTTTGTTGTTTGTCTGTCTGCTTGTTCACACAAATACGTTATGAACGTATTTTGATGAATTTTTTGGAAGGGTGGCATTAGCTCGTGTAACACCTGAATTAGATTCTATGGCAACGATCCGGTTTAAGTTCTGGATTCAGGAATTTTTAAAAGGATTCTTTAACAGTATGATTTTTTTTTTGGATGTGTAGTATTACAGCATGCCCAGCAGGGGGTGCTATGTAGTTTAGTTTTTTCAGTTTGGTGGAGGTATCTTGTCTATGAGTGCCTCTAGCTTATGATATTAAAAGAAATTCATTGCAGTAACAAGTGCTAAACAGAACAAACCCTGTCTTAGTCGACTGAGGCACGCACCTACAAAAGCAATGAATTTACGCAGACTTCCATAGGTCCCGCAGGTGCAATTTTGTGACCAATTTCCTTTAAATGCTACAGATTAGCAAAAATGTCATTCTTGTTACGATATTTAGCTTTCTTGACAAATCTAAAAAAAATTCTTAGCCTAACTCCTCTTTGTTTTGGATATCAAGAGTTAACTAAGATATTAAAACCTCAACACTGTCCCAAATGGCTTACTATTCACTACTGTATGTCTGCCTCTTGTAGGACGTATCAAGAACCTTTAGAGGTTTTTCTAAAGGTTCTTCCTTTGGGTGTTTTAATAGTGCATTCCACACAGAAACAGTGTGTTTTCTTCTGAGAATCTTTAAATACGTACAATACAGTCGATTCTGACAGCTTAAACAAGGGATCATGCTAAAATGATACTCTGTGCCCTGTTTCCCTGTGAAGCGTCGATCAAATCGAGAAACACAGCAACATTTGTTTCCCCTTCCGTCACACTCTTCTGTTTGTCTCCTCAGTCGACTCGAGTGAAAGCGTTGGCAGTGACTCCGAGCTCAGTGATGCCAGCAATGACAGAAAGACCTTCATCCCTGACGGCATCAAAAGACATCCCTCGGGTAACTCTATAAGCTCACTCCCAACGGCTCACTCCCAGCACTGTGTGTTTCACTGTATGTTGTATGCATGCCGCATGTCTAGAAATTTGATCTAACTCTTTGGGATCATCCTGATCAGCTCTATCTGAGTCGAGCGGTAGCGTGGCTCTCACGCCCCTGCAGTTCGTCCTGAGCAGTCCGTCCCGAGCCAGCTTCCTGTCAGAGAGTCACTCCAGCCTGGGCAGCGAGCGCAGCAGCCTGGCCCCTGCCCCAGAGGATGAAGACCCAGACCAGGGGCGTACATCTTTGAGTGAGTAGTCACACACACAAACACACATATATAAACACAACCCAGCTTATCTGTCTCCCACATAACCTGTGGATCTATAAATCAGCGGACAGAGCAGTATCATTCCTCCTTTGTAGAACTGCCTGAGCTCAGTTTCTTCAATTCCTCATCATTCCTTAGAACTGTTGGAGCAGGAGTACCTGATTTGTTGTTGGTCCGTACTATAAAACAGAAAATTATTATCGTTCGTAAAGCGTCATTTAAAAAAAAAAAAAAATATATATATATATA